>JAJHZJ010000237.1:1258471-1510971 GCA_023548195.1 Bettongia penicillata ogilbyi
ATTTTTTAGAGCTGGAATAAAGAATAGCAAAATTCATCTGGAAGGGCAAAATTTCCAGAATATCAAGGGAACTAATGAAAAGACATGCTAGGCAAAGTGACCTAGCTCTACCAGACCTCAACTCAAATTGTATCATAAAGCAGCAATTATCAAAAACACTTGGTACTGGCAAAGAAACAGAAGGGCACAGTAGTGGAATAGGCTAGGTACTCAAGGTACAGCAGCCGATGAATTTAGTAATCTACCTTTGATAAACTCAAGGACCCCAGCTTCTGGGATAAGAACTCACAGCTTGACAAAAAATTTCTGGAAAAACTGGATAACTTGGTGGAAATTAGGCATAGCCCAATGCCTGACACAATACACAAGAATAAAGACCAAATGGATACATGATGTAGGCATAAAGATTGATACTGCAAACAAATTAGTGGATCAAAAAATAGTGTTTTATCAGATTTCTGGAGAAGGGAAGATTTAATGACCAAACAACATATGGAAAGTACTATGAAGTACAAAATGGATTATTTTGATTACATTAAACTGAAAAGATTTTGCACAGGCAAACCCAATGCAACCATGATTAGGAGGGAAACAGAAAGCTGAGAAAGAATTTTGCAACTAGTGTCTGTAATAAAGGCCTCATTTCTAAAATATATAGAGAACTGAGTCAAATGTACAAGAATACAAGTCACTCTGCAATTGATAAATGGTCAAAGGACTTGAACAGGCAGTTTTCAGAGGAAGAAATTAAAGAGAACTGTAGTCACGTGAAAAATGCTCTAAATCACTATTGATTAGAGAGATGCAAATCTAAACAACTCTGTGTTACTACATCACACCTATCAGATTGGTTAAGTTGATGGAACAGGAAGTTGATAAATGTTGCAGAAGATGTGGGAGAGTTGGAGCACTAATCCATTGTTGGAGCTGTGCACTGATGCAACCATTCTGGAGAGCAATTTGGAACTACGCCCAGTGAACTACAAAAGTGTGCATAACCTTTGACCTAGCAATACTACTTCTATCATTGCATTCCCAAGAGATCCCCAAAATGGGAAATAGACCCACATGCCAAAATTTATTTTATAGCAGCAGTCTTTGTGGTGGCCCAAAACTGGAAATAAAGGGGATGCCAATCAATTGGGGAATGACAATAAATTATTGCATATGAATATAAAGGAGTATTGTTGTGCGAAATGATGAACAGGAAGACTTCAAAATGGCTGGGAAATCTTATATGATCAGATGCTGAGGGAAAGGAGCAGAACTAGGAGAACTTTGTACACAGCAACAACCACAGTGTGAGAGAATTTTTTCTGGTAGACTTGGTACTTCATTGCAATGCAAGGACCTAAAAAATTCTTAGTGATCTTTTAAGGCAAAATGCCTTCCACATCCAGAGAAAGAACTATAGAATTCAATCGCAGAATGTAGCAGATCATCTTTTGTATTACATTTTAGTTTGTTATATGATTTCTTCCATTCATTTTAATTCTTCTATGACACATGACTATGGTGAAAATGTATTTAATAGAAATGTATGTGTGGAACCTATATAAAATTGTATGGCATCTCAGGGAATGAGGGTGGAAGGAGGAAACAAGGAAGAGAAGAGAAGGAAAAAATCTAAGTTATATGTCAGTGATTGTAGAACCCTGAAAATAAAAAAAAGTTAAAAACCATTATTTGAAAAAATTTAAGCAAAATAGGAAGTACAGTCATGATGACAGAGTTTTATATTTATGAGGAAAATATATAATTCTACATATCAGTCTTCAGGTTTGCAACTAAATTTTAATTCATAAGTCAGTTAGCCTCTACAAAATTCTACTTTACACTCCTTAGAGGATGAGATCAATGACAAATTTGTATTTCAATATTATTATGACAAAAATTTTTGTCTTACAGGTCCCCAGCTATTCATAGACAATACTTTTAGAACAATTATATTACTATACAACTGTTAGTACCTATTTTTTCCATGCTGCATATCAGGAATCCTTTACCTTGCCATGACTCAGAGCTGCCTTCCATTGCTCTAAAATATTGTCAAGATCCCTCGGGGGAAAAAAATGAAATAAAGGCATGAAAAGGGAAGTTAAAGGGAAGAGTAGAAAGTGACAGGTACCTGAGTAGCTACATCATTTTGTCAATCAATAATTATTGACAATTGATTTTCAAGTAACTTCTGTGTACTGGGAATTGTTCTAGGTTTTGAGGATACAGATAAAAATGACTGAAATATTTCATTTTAATTTAATATTCATATTCAAATTTGAAAGGTGGAAATTGTCATGGATATGGTGCAGTGTTTCATAATATAAAATTATAATGCATATTACTACTATATATATTTAAGTACAGATTGCACATATATTATTATGAATGGTTTATGTATATAAACATGTATATGTGTATATATGCATTAGTGTACATATATTTGTGTGTGTGCATATGTTACTTAGTTAACAAATACAAATACAAATGAAATCAGGTTTGTTACTGTCTTTAGGGGAAAACACCCATTCTTCATAATCCCTAATGGGACAAAATAATTTAATAGAGGTAATACAGACAGGATACTCCACTATTTGAGTCCTATCAGCTAATATCTTCACATGGGAGCCCATAATCCTTAGTTCTGTGATAAGTAGAAGTCTTATCTAACCAGGAGGAATTAAATAGAATATCATTTCGGACAGGAACCTGGAGCTGTGTACCCTTTCTTTTATGAAGGAATTCCCTGTTTTACCTGTCCATGTTATAGCATTAACAGAGGAAGAAATATGTCCACAGTGGCAGCATGATCCAAGAAGGACTAGATAACTGGTTGTTTATTAATTTAGAAGGGCCTCATATAAAGCTGTTTGTCATATAATAATATATCTAGACCTTTGGGGAAAAATGAAATTGAAAAGGCATCAAAAAATAAGTAAATCCACTTTTCTACTCTCATTTTCTTCTTAATCCCTTACAACTTTGCTTTTGATCTTATCATTGCACTTAAATTATTTCTCCAAGGATATCAACGATCTTTTAGCTGTCAAACCTAATGTCCTTTTTTCAACCTTCGTTCTCCTCAAACTCTCTGACACTATTACTCTCTCCTCTTTGAAACTCTCTCCTCTGTAGGTTTTTAGGAAACCCTCTCTCCTGGTTCTTCTATTATATATCTGAATATTCCTTCTAAGTTTGTTTTGCTGGTTTTTTATCTAGATCATACCCTTTAACAGTAGAAATGCCTAAAGTTTCTGTGCTGGACTCTCTTCTCTTTTTAAATGACTTCCTTCACTTGACTATCTTATCAATTCCTATGTCTTCTATGCTGAATGATTCTCATATGTACCTGTCTTGCCACAACCTGTCTAATTATTTCTAATCTTGTCATCTCCAACAGTTTTTCAGACATCTCAGACTAGATGTCCAGGAGAAATCTTCAAATAAATGTGTTTGAAAGAGGAGTCATTATATTTCCTTCCCTCAAATCCTCCTCCACATCTGCTTTCATCCAATGAGTCTCTCAGGATTTCAACTAAGAAATCATCTATGATACAGTGTCTCCCTGCCCTCTCTCTATATCCCAACTTCCTCACAAAATCCAAGATGTTGTTATGGCTTATTTCTTTTCTTTTCTTTTTTTTTTTTTGCAGCATCTCTGGAATATTCCTCCTTTTCTCCTCTGCCAGTAGTACTATTCTAGTGCAAGCATTTGTCACCTCACATCTAGACAATAACAACATTCTGGAGGTGTGTCTACCTGCTTTAATTCTCTCTTCAGTACTATCCATCCTTCATTCACCCCCAGAGTGATTTTTCTAAGGCACAGGTCCACTCACGTGAACGCTATGCCCATCTTCTATCCTCTATCTCTATATCATAAACTCTAGTGTCTCCCTATTTATTCCAGGATTAAATACAATATTTTCTGTTTGACCTACAATGTCCTTTATAACCTAAATGCCTCCTGTTTTCTAGCCTTCTTACACATTTATTGCTGCTATTCAATTATTTCTGTCATGTCCAACTTTTTATGATCTCATTTGGACTATTCTTGGCAAAGATACTGGAGTGGTTTGCCAGTTCCTTACAGATGAGGAACTGATGGAAATAGGGCTAAAAGACTTGTCCAAGGTCACATGGCTTGTAATTTTCTGAGGCCATATTTGTACTCAGGAAAATCTCTCTTCCAGTAAGCCTTCATATTTCACACACACACACACAAACACACACACGCACACACACACACACACACACACACACACACACACACACACACACACCTTTTCTCTCGCTTTCTGATTTCTTTTCCAAGGAGAATAAGTAAAGGAAATTAATCAAAGAGGAGCTTATATCTAAACGATTATACCATTACATGCCCAGAGTTCTTCATAAAGAAAGGCATGTAAACTTTTAAAGAAATTGATTGTGTTTGTTCATATTAACTGTACTTAAACACACATAACAATAATGAAAATAAGACAACAAGGACAATGACTATAGCTCACATATATAGAGTGCATTTAATTTTGTAAAAAAAAATCATATATTATCTTACTTGTTTACAAATATATCAAGGTTTAGGACTTGTTATTCTCATTTTATTGCAGAGTCTCATTTATCAAATTAAATTAAAAGAATTTAAATCACTCACCCAGAGTTACAGAGATGCTGAGTGACAGAGGCAAGATTCGTAATCATGTTTTCCTGAGTGTAATGCACTATCCACTGAAACCTAGCTGCCTATCATATTCTGATTATAATATGCCTGCTTTTTATACTTTACATATAATATACATTTTAAGACTTGCATTCCTTCTTTGGGTACTGCTAAGGAAACTCTAAAATTCATCACTCTTTTCATGTTGTGATGAATAAAATTACTACATAAAACCCTTGCTAGTCTTATTTAGTAAAGTAGCTTGCTAATTTAAAAAGAAATCTTAAAAAATGATCATTTCTTAATTTAATTTTTAAAAATATCCTTTATAGAAATAGCTCAGAATTGCCAAATATTTTGTTTTCTTTCTGGTGAATCTGTGCAACTGTGATTTGAGTGATACTTCATTTGCTGATATTAGATAAGAAATGGTCTGAATTTGAGACATCTGAGTCAAAGTCTACTGAATTCAAATGAACCTGGAAAAATCAAATAAATAGGCATCATCAAGGCCTCTCTTTTTCATGAATGGTCAGTAAAACTCACAAGGTGCAATTGAACACACACACACAAACACACACCACATACATTCTGATTAATACATCCTTTATCACTGAAAAGGAGAAAGATTGACTTTTAAACAATTCAGTCTAAAAATGTATTGAATGATCTCCATTTTGCATATCCCGAGAAATTGAAAATTCTTAGTGGAAATGAAACTTAGGTACTTCCTGCCTGTGACTAAGCTAACTCATTTAAAGCTTTGGGCATGGTGTTTTAGAGGATGGGAAATAGGAAATTGAGGCAAACTCTTACAGAATAAAGAAAAGCTCAGAATAGCAGCTTGAGATTCCAACAAAAATGTTGATTCTGCCTCAACTAATTTTGTCAATTCCCTTTCAGCACCTAAAATTTAATTTCAACCTAGATACATAAAATGTGATTATTAGACATGTAGTTTTATTATGTAATGTGAATTATGTTATTACACATTTCATTCATATACAGACTAAAAAATAGAGTAGACACATAGTATAAATGACGTTCTCAAGAAATAATATGAAAAAGGGAAAGAGAGACTTTGGATGGTATAGAGTGAGAATGAGTGAATCAAGTTATGCCTTTTAGAGAAAACAAATACATTTGGAGATAGCAGAAAGGAAAAAAATTAGGAGATAAAGTGAGACAGAGAAAAAAGGTAGAAAGAGACAAAGACAAAAACATTCCAAACCAGTAAACATTTATTAAATGTGTACCATGTCCTAGTCACTGCACTAAGATCTGAAGATGTAATTAATCAAAATAAAGTCCTTGCTCTCAAGAAATGTACAATCTAATGGGAGGAAGCAACATGCAAAATGAGGCAGGAAAAGAGTTAAGAGCATGACACCAAAAGAAATTCTGCATGAAGAATCTTGAACTTGCTTCACAACTTGTCATTGTTAACTATTCATATCCTCATTAAAACTAGACTTCTTAACTGGTATGGAACTACTATTTCCTCTGTGTGTCTCTATTAGTTCCCATGTTTTTTTTTGTTTTTGTTTTTGTTTTTTATCTACTGTTTTCCATTCTCCCTCAGAATTTGACTCAGAGGATTTGAATCATGTACAAGCTAAGGGATAGTGGTATCTCAGAAGCTCCTTGGTGATAGAAATATGTTAATATTAGGTATTACACTTAAAAGTATGCTCTAAGTACATTGTTAGTGCTTTTGTTAAATACTCAGAAGCCTATCTTTAGATAGGTTGTACATTTCAAAGGCATCCTAGAACTAAATATGATTCAAAAAGAACACTACTACTTGGCAAACTTCAAGACACTCCTGATAGTTCAGAAAATCAGTTTGGCTTAGAATTCCAAATTTCATACAAGCAGCATAGGTAGACACAAGCCACGATGGGAAAAATGCTTTGTTTAAAAAACAATATTGTTGCTAAATTGCTTATGAATAAAACTAAATATCTCAAGTTCAAATTGACAGTTTCTAAAGACTATCTTATCAACCATTTCAGTCTGAGAAGAAAAATGGCTTGTCCCTGATTTTGCTCTCTGTAAGCTTTTGCTATCCTGTATTCAGAACTGATAGAGAAACTTTCAAAGAATGGAAGAAAAGCTTCCGTATCCCTCACATGCAGGCATAAAACTGTGCACTGAGATGTATATAGGACTTTATATAAATGCACATTATTTTCTTCATGCCAGGAACATAAACCTTTTTCTTCATGAAATTTTCATCACAGATACCACTTATGATTCATTCCTTTTAAGAAATGATGCAAGCTTTTGTTTCTTCCATTATTACACATGGTTGCATGTAGTTCTTCAGTTGTTTCTGTCTTGTACAACTCTTTGTTAGCCATTTAGCATATTCTTCACAAAGGTACTAGTATGGTTTGCTATTAGCTTCTCCAGCAGATTATACATATAATTAACTGGGGCAAACAGGGTTAAGTAACTTGTCCAGGGTCACACAACTAATAAGCATCTCAGGGAAGATTTGAACTCACAAAATGTGTCTTCTTGACTTGAGATCTGGCACCTTACTCAGTGAACCAACTAGCTGCCCATTTTATTCTCCTCAGTCATGCCCAAGTCTTTGTGATCACATTTGTTTTTTTTTTTTTCTGGGCAAACACACTGAAGTGATTTGTATTTTCATTCATTAGCTCATTTTACAGATAATAAAACTGAGGCAGACAGGGTTAAGTGACTTGCCAAGAGTCACATAGCTAATGAGTATCTGGAGTCACTTTTGAACTCAGATCTCCCTAATTCCAGGGCCAGTTGTCTATCCACTGTACCCCTTTGCTGTTACAACTAGCTCTAACAATTCAGTTTATCACTTTCTCAGCTAATTGCATTATTACAGACTTGAACAGCATGAGAGTGATGATAATAAATTACTTGCACCTAGTCACAAACTAAGTATGTGTCAGGTGTAAGGCTTGTAACTTATATTTTTCTGGCTCCAAGGAAAATTCTTTATCCAATATAATATGTTGCCTGCATGCTGGTGTTAAGAAATAGCCTTCAGACTTCAAATAAATACATAAGGCAAGTATCTTTTCTGAAAATAATTATACGTTAAATCAATATTATTGCTAATTGAGTTTCAAATTATCTTCTTCCCTCTAAGCCCTCACTCATTCATTTGAAATCATATATGAAATAATACAAAAATATATTTCCATTTCAGCCACATTACAAAATAAATGGAAAAAAAAGAAAAAAAGTATGTTTCAATCTGTACTGAAATTTCATCAATTTTTTCTCTGGATATAGATAGCATTGTTTCTTTATCAATCTTTTGGAACCATTTTGGATCAATGCGTTGGAGTATCTCAGTTTTCAACAGTTGACCATCATTACAAATAGTGCCATTACTATATACATTATTCTCTTGGTATCAGTTTGTACCAGTTTATATAAATCTTTCAAGGTTATTCTGAAACTATCTCCATCATCATGCCCTAAAGCACAATAGTATTCCATCCCAATCATATATTACAACTTCTTTAACCATTTTCCAAGTTAATAAATATCTGCTTATATATTTATTACTTTGCTATCACAAGAACTTTTGTATGTGTGTATATATATATATATATATATATATATATATATATATATATATATATATATATATATACATATATACGCATACACACACACCCACACACACACACATATATATGACAGGTAGTTATATGTGTTCTCAGCTTTTACCCATTTTATTGGCATAAAATTGTGCAAAATATCTCCTAATACTTACTTTGAGTTTTTCTTTATTGCTGGTGCATTTGCATTTTTCATTTTTGACACTGATCATTTGGTTTTCCTCTTTCTTTTATCAAATCAAATTAACTGAGAAAAAGGGGTAGAGTGAAAATGAAGGTAACCTATCTGAACTCTCTAAGTATTCCTCTCTAACCACTTCAAAATATCACCTCAAACCAAATTTTGGAATGACACAGCCAATAAAAGGTCAAAGTGAGACCTTTGTTGTCCTAAGAAAGATTAGAGACAGGTAAAAGTTTGTGACACTAGGGCAGAAGCCTGTCTGGAATCCACATATATGGCTGTAGCAACAGGGGTCCAGTAACAGCAACATATTCAAGAGCTCTAAGACCAGAAATGGTGAGAGGAGTCAGTTAATTGGTCAGGAAGAGATTACAATAAGCCCTTTGCTAGCACTTAGTCCAGCAGGTACTGACTGACAAGTTTATTGCAAGTATGCCATTCTGGGTCACAATTCCATGGTGGAAAGGTGCACTTTTTGATAAAAAAGGAACAGAGGATTAACTCTGCTATGAGGAAGAGTAGACCATTAGTGTCTGTGGCTGAGAAGAGCAGGGACCCTTGCCTCAGTTCCAGGCCTAAGAGGTGCACTAATGCTTGTGGTCACAGGGGAGCAGGGACACCTCTTGGGTAAAAACAAGCGCACAAACTAGGAGGATAGTGACCACGCCTATCCCAATATCACATGAAATTGGAAGCACCAAAATCTTGGGGACTCCCAGGACTAACTCTAATAATATGAACATGAAAATACATCTAAAACTTCAGACAGTGTCTCCCCAGTCCCAGGTATGTAGAATGTAACATTAACATAGAGTTCAAAATTTTTAAAAAATGTGGAAAAACTAACAAAAAAATCAACAATTAATTTGATCAGAAAAGCTACCAATGTGGCACGGAATAAGACTCAAACCCCAAGGAAGACATTGTGAAAATGGCCATGCCTTCCCCTCAAAAAAGCTTCAAAGAACAATTCTAAGTGAATCCAATCCCAACAAAAATTACTGGAAGAGTTAACGACAATTTTGTTGTTGTTGGACAAATTGGGAAAAGAAATGTAAGTGATGAAATAAAATTATTTAAAAAATTAGCACTTTTATAAAAGCATAAAAGTTAATGAAGAAATTAACAACTTAAAAATAAAATTCATGAAATGGTAAAAGAGGTTCAAAATCTCACTGAAGTTTTCTTCCTTAAAAACTAAAATTGAGAAGGTAATGATTCTATGAGACATCAAGAGACAACAAAACAAGTGATGACATTATTTTTATATAGAAGAAAATGTGAAATATCTAATTGGGGCAAAAATGTAACCTGGAAAATAAATCTAGGGGAGAGAGAGATTGAGATTATTGGATTACCTGAAAGTCATGATCAGAGAAAGACCATAGATATTATATTTCAGTAAGTTATCAAGGAAAATTATCTTACTATCTTAAATCCAAAGTAAAAAGAGAAATTAAAAGAATTAACTGATCACCTGCTGAAAGAGATCCCAAAATGAAAAAGGAAAGCAAAAATAATATAGTCAAATTTCAGAGTTTTCAGGTCAGTAAGAAAATATTCCCAGCAGCTAAAAAGAAATAATTTAAAAATTATGGAGCCACAGTGAGCATTGCAAAAGATTTACTACAAAGTCCTTCCACATTAAAGGGGTTGAAGACTTGGAATAAGATATTCTTGAAATCAAATGACCTCAGATTTCAACTGAGGATAACTTATGCAGCAAAACTGAACCTAATCCTTCAACAGAAAATGAATATTTAGTGAAATAGAAGACTTCGAGCGTGTATCATGAAAAGACTAGAGTTGAATAGAAAATTTGACTTGCAAGACAAAACTCAAGAGAAGCATAAAAAGTAAACATGGAAAAGATATTATAGGGGTTTCAATAAGGTCTAGTGTTTGCATTCCTATAAGGTAAGATAATGCATGTGACTGCTAAGACCTATTTTTCATTATTAGGTCATTTAAAAGAAGTTCACATAGAGTTCATGGATGTGAGTCAATTACATTGTAGTTTTCTAAAACCATAAAGAAAGGAGAAATAGAAATGCATGGATAGAAGGTAGAGGTAGAATAGTGGATTCGTTTTCTCACATAAAAGAGTCACATAATGAAGAACTTTTACAGAGGAAGGAAAATGGGTATAGGAGAAAGGGGAGGACAATCTTTTCCCTTCACTGTCATTAGATTTGGTACAAAGAGGGAAGAATATAGAAACACATTCAGTTGGAAATTACAAAAGTAACTTACTCTTTGCAGATGATATGATCATATACTTAGAGAATCCTAACGAACCAAACAAAAAACAAAACACTTGAAATAATAAACAGCTTGGGCAAAGTAGCAAGATACAAAATAAACCCACATAAATCGCCCATATTTCTATATATTATTAACAAAGGAAAACACAAGAGCTAGAAAGAAAAATCTCATTAAAAGTTACTGTAGACACTATAAATTGTTTGGCATTCTATCTGCAGATTCAAACCCAGGGATTCTGTGAACATATATACAAAACACTTTTCATACAAATGAAATAAAATATAAGTAATCGGAAAGCCATAAGTTGTTTGTGGGTAGGTCAAGCTAATATAATAAAAATGATAATTCTACCTAAATTGATTTACTTAGTAAGTGCAATACTAACCAAACTACCAAAAATACTATTTTATACACATACAAAAAGTAACATCAAAATTCGCCTGGAAGAAAAAAGGTCCAGAATATCAAGGAAATAAATTAAGAGAAATGCAATGGAAGACGGTGATGAGATACCAGATCTTAAATTGTTTTATAAAGCATAAATCATGAAAACCACTTTGTAGTATCTATGACATAGTTGGGTAGATCAGTGGAATATGTTGGGTACACATGACACTGTAGTCAATGACTGTAGCAGTCTAATGTTTGATAAACCCAGGTACCTCAAATTCTGGTATATTTTCTCTGTTTGACAAAAACTTCTTTGGAAAACTAGAATGGCAGATGTTGGGTATAGACCAATGTCAGCCATCAACTTCCAGAACAGAGTCCAAATGACCTCATGGAGTAGGCATAAAAACTGAAAATAGATGAAAATTAGGGGAGCAAGGAAATATTTATTTGTCAGATTTATGAATAATGGAGGAATTTATGACTAAATAAGAGATAGTTATCAAATGCAAAATTGAAAATTTTGATTACATCAAATTGAAAAAATTTTGCACAAACTCACTGCAAGATTAGAAGGGAAGCAGAAAACTGGGAAAAGGGAAGCAGAAAACTGGGAAAACTTTATCACAGTGTCTGTGATAAAGCCCTAATTTCTAAAATATAGAAAGAACTGAGTCAGATTTAAAAACAAAAATACAAGTCATTCCCCAATTGAAAAATCATCAAAGAATGTGAACAGGCAGTTTTCAGAGGAAGAATATGAGCTATCTATATTCACATGCAAAAGTGATCTAAATCACCTTTGATGAGAGAACTGTAAATCAAAACCATTCCCGAGGTATCACATCACACCTAACAGAATGGCTAACAAGATGAAATTAGAAGATGATAAATGTTGAAGCAAATGTGGGTTTATCAATTTTCTTGTTTTTTCATAAAACTAAATTTTAGTTTTGTTTATGAGTTCAATACTTCTTAATCGCAATTTTATTAATCTTTCCTTTGGTTTTCAGTATTTCTAATTTGGTTTTTACTTGAGAATTTTCAATTTGTTCTTTTTTGAGAATTTTCGGCTGAATTTCCAATTCATTGGTCTCCTCTTTTTCTCTTTTATTCGTGTAGGTATTAAAAGATATAAAACTTGCCCTAAGAACTGCTTTTGCAGCATCCCATAAGATTTGATAGATTGTCTCATTCTTGTCATTCTCTTGAATGAAACCGTTGATTGTTTCTCTGATTTATTGTTTAACCCACTCATTTTTTAGGATTAGATTGTTCAGTTTCCAATTCCTTTTTTGGTTTACATTTCCATGGCCTTTGATTCCATATAAGTTGTACGACATTATGATCTCAGAAACATGCATTGATTACCTCTACCTTTATGCACTGAATTGTGAGGATTTTATGGCCCAGTATATGGTCACTATTTGAATATGTGCCATATACTGCTGAGAAAAAAAATGCATTCCTTTCTATCCCCATTCAATTTTCTCCAGAGATCTATCATACCTACCTTATCCAGAGTTCTATTAATATCCTTAACTTCTTTCTTGTTTATTTTGAGGTTAGATTTATCAAGTTCAGAGGGGGAGGTTGAAGTTCCCCACTAGTGTAGATTTGCTGTGCATTTCTTCCTGTAACTCCTTTAACTTCTCCTCTAAGAATTTGGATGCTATACCACTTGGAGCATATATATTTAATAATGATATTGTTTCCTTGTCTATGGTGCCTTTTAGCAGGGTATAGTTTCTTCACTTATCTCTTTTGATTAGATCTATTCCGGCTTTTGCTTTGTCTGAGATTAGGATTGCTACTCCTGGTTTTTATACATCAACTAAAGCACAAAATAACCTTTTACTTTTACCCTGTGAGAATGCCCCCATTTCAAACTTGTTTATTGTAAACAATATATTGCAGAATTATGTTTTTTAATCCATTCTGCTATTCATCTCTCTTTTATGGGAGAGTTCATCCTATTCACATTCACAGTCATGAATGCTATCTGCGTCTTGCCCCCCATCTGCTTTCCCCCTGTTTATGCTTTTACTTCTTCCGTCTCCTTTCTGCTTCACAAGAGAGTTAATTTTTGACCTCTACCTCCCTGAATCTTCCCTCCTTTTTTAGCCTCCCTCCTTTTTTATCTCCTTTTCCTTTACTATTTTTCCCCTCCCTTTTAGCCTCCCCTTCCCTTTCCTTCCTCCTTCCCCTCCTATTTTCTATAGAACTAATTGTATTTCTATACATAAAAAGTTTGTTTTATCCTCCTTGAATCGAGTCAAATGAGAATTGCTCTCAAACAATGCTTATTTCCCTCTCCTCTTTCACCATACTGTAATATAATTTTGTACCTCTTCTTGTGATGCAATTTATTTTTTTCTTTCTCCTCCTTTTTACTTCTCTCACTGCAATCACTTCATACCCTTAAATCACATTTGTTTTCATCACATCATTTAATTTATACTCAGTCCCTCTAACTATGTATATCCCTTTTACATTTCATTATATATATATATATATATATATATATATATATATAATTCTTACTATTAACAACTGTCATCTTCCTTACAGTGATGTAAAAGTTTGCTCATCTTGTGTAACAAGTTTTTCCTTTTCTCCCCTGGTTTACCTTTCTATGCCTCTCTTGAGACCTGCGTTTAAAGATTTAATTTTCTATTGACTTCTGGCCTTTTCATCAGGAAGGTCTGGAAATCCCTTCTTCACCAAATATCCATCTCCTTGTCTGAAATATGCTCAACTTTGTTGGGTAATTAACCCTTGGTTGTAGTCCCAGCTTCTTTGCTTTACAGAATGTCATATTGTAATTCCTTCAATCTTTTAATGCAGATGCAGAAAGGTCCTGTGTGATCCTGACTGTAGCTCCTTGATGTTCGAATTTTTTGTTTCTTGTTGCCTCCATTATTTTCTCCTTTATTTGATAGTACTGGAATTAGGCAACGATATTCCTTGGTGGTTTTAATTTGGGGTTCATTTCATAAGGTGAACAGTGTATTCTTTCGATGACTATTTTGACCTCTGGATCTAAGACTTCTGGGCAATTTTCTTTGTTGATTTCTTGAATGATTTTGTCCAGGTTCTTTTCTTCATCATGGCTTTGTGGTAGACCAATAATCCTTAGATTTTCTCTCCTAGATCTATTATCCATGTAAGTTGTTTTTTTTTCCAGTTAGACACTTTACATTTCATTTTCTTTTTTCATTCTTTAGAATCTATTTCACTGATTCTTGATGTCTCATAGATTTTTAGCAAATTGTTTTCTTCTGTTAACTTTTGCATCTCCTTTTCCATCTATCAGTTGTTTCATTTAAGGAGTTATTTTCTTCAGTTAGGTTTTGTGCTTTCTTTTCCCGTTGTCCAATTATCCTTTAAAATTCTTCTGTGATTTCTTTTTTTTTCATATTTTTAAAGTTATTTTTCCATTTCTCTTCTTTTTCTCTAATTTGTATTTTAAAATCCTTCCTGATCTCTTTCAGGAAGGCTCTTTGTGTTTCACACCAGTTCATACTCCCTTCTAAAGTTTCAGATAGAAGTACAGTCCCAATGTTGACCTCTTTGATATTTGTGTTTTTGTCCTTGTCTCCACAGAAAGATTCTTCAATCTTTCCTTTTTGTGCTTTGCTTCTTACTCATGTTAATAACCTTGTAACTGACTTTTAAAATAGCTCTCTCCATCTGGGGCACAGGATGCTCCATCTCACAGTTACTGTGCCTAAAACTTGAGATTTCGTATCATATGCCCTCTGTTTTTTTCAGGTAGAAGCTAACATCCTGCAGCCTGCCTGGTATTGTGGTGGTTGGTGTTGGAAAGTAGTTGCTAGGTGAGGTCTTTTGGGGTTTCCCTGAAGTTACCCTGGAGCTAGCTCTATAAATGTGGGGTAGAGGTGGTTTGGCCACAAGAGGTCTCCTCTGCTGATCTAGAGCATAGGAAGGTCAGTGGTTGGTGATCCCGTCTGCCCTAGTGTTCTCCTGATTTCTCTGGGGTTCTGAGGCACGTCTGAGGTCCTGGTGTTGGTGATTTCTGGCTTAATCCCCCCGTGGCGGCACAGGATCTTCTCCCAGTTTGTTGAGGTGGAGCTATCTCAGACAACTCTGATTCTGCACTGGTTTCTTTGGCCACAGCAAGAGGAACACTCCTTAGCAATCTTTTTATCCTCACAGGCTAAGAATCAGTTTACCCCTTTTGCTTCTCTCACTATTCCAGGATTTTTCCTGGGGAGATATTCTCTAGGCTCGACATGGTCAACAAGGGGAGGGAGATAGCAATTGCTGTTCCCAGCTCCATCTTCATTCCCAGAACCAGAAATCAAAATAGATCAATTTTAAAAGTAAGGAATTCAACATACGCTGTAAGCAGAAGAAGAAATGGATGATAAAAATAGTTTCTTTCTATGGGGAAAGGGAAAATTAAAAAAAAAATCAGAAGAAGTCACCATTGCCAATATACCTACAGCTAAAATTTCAAAGGATAATATGAATTGCTCTCAAGACCAAAAATTTTCATAAGAGCTCAAGAATTATTTTACAGATCAAAGAAGAGGCAGAAGAAAAATTGGGAAAGGCATACAAGAGAAAGACAACAGCTTCAAAAAAGGAAGATAAAAATTGACTGTAGGAAAAAGTTACTTTAAACATATAATTGGTCAAATGGGGTAACAATGACTAAAGGGAACAACTCTTCAAAAAGCAAAATTGGACAAATTGAGGAGTCACAAAAACTCAGTGAAGGATACAATTTATTAAAAATTAGAACTTGTCAAGAGGAAGTTAATGACTATATGAGACGTCAGTAAGCAATTAAACAAAATTATAAAATGAAAAAAATGAAAGAAAATGTAAAACACCCCATTGGAGAAACAACTCACCTGGAAAATAGGTATAGCAGAGAGAATTTCAGAACTATTGATCTACATAAAAAAAATTTTAAAATGTTTTTTTAATTCATATATTTTATTTATTTTCAGGATTCTACAATCACTATCATATAATTTAATTGTTTTCCCCTTCCTCACCGAGATGGCATAAATTTTATATAGGTTTTACACCTACAATCCTACTGACTACATTTTCAACATAGTCATGCTGTGTAGGATAATCAACATGAATGGGGGAAATCATATAACAAACCAAAATGTAATACATTAAAAAATAATCCTCTACATTCTGTGATTGAATTTCATAGTTCTTTCTCTGGATGGAGAAGGTATTTTTCATGAAAAGACTACTGGGAATTTTTTTAAGTCTTTGCATTGAATGAAGTTCCAAGTCTACCAGAAAAAAATTTCTCACAATGTGGTAGTTCCTGTGCTCACAGTTCTCCTGATTCTGCTCCTTTCCCTCAACATCAGATCATAGAAGTTCTTCTAAGCCTCTCTGAAGTCTTCCTGTTCATCATTTCTTATAGCAAAATAGTATTCCATTACATTCATATACCACAATTTATTCAGCCATTCCCCGATTGATGGGCATCCCCTTGATTTCCAGTTTTTGGCCACTACAAAGAGTACAGCTACAAATATTTTTCTACATGTGGGACCCTTTCCCATTTTTGTGATCTCTTGGGAATGCAGTCTTGGAAGCAATATTGCTGGGTCAAAAGGTGTGCATATTTTTGCAGTCCTTTGGGCATAATTCCAAATTTCTCCCCAGCACGACTGGATCAGCTTACAGCTCTACCAACAATGAATTAGTGTTCCAACTTTCTCACATCTTCACTAACATCATGTTCTTGTTCTGTCATGTTTGCCTATCTGATAAGTCTGATGTGGTACCTCAGAGGTGTTTTCATTTGCATTTCCCTAATCACTAGTAATTTAGAACCGTTTTTCATATGGCTATAGATATCTTTAATTTCTTCCTCTGAAAACTGCCTGTTCATATCTTTTGACCATTTATCAACTGGGGAATGACTTGTATTCTTGTACATTTGATTCAATTCACTATATATTTTAGAAAGGAGGCCTTTATCACAGATTCTAGTTGCAAAAATTCTGTCTCAGTTTTCTGTTTCCCTCCTAATCTTGGCTGCATTGGGTTTGTTTGTGCAAATCCTTTGTGTTTAATTATAATCAAAATCAACCATTTTGCACTTCATATTGTTTTCTATCTCTTGTTAGATCAAAAATTCTTCCTTTCTCCATAAATCTGATAAATACACTATTTCTTCCTCCAAAAATTTATTTATAGTATCAATCTTGAAATATAGATAATGTACCCATTTCCACTTTATTCTTGTGTACAGTGTCAGGCATTAGTCTATGCCTAGTTCCTAATACACTGTTATCCAGCTTCCCCAGCAATTTTTGTCAAACAGTGAGTTCTTATCCCACAAACTTGGGTCCATGACTATCAAACAGTGAATTGCTATGTTCATTGACTACTCTGTCTTGGGAACCTAACATATTCCACTGGTCTAGCTTTCTGTTTCTTCGTACCAAAAGGTTTTGATAATTGCTGCTTTATCATACAATTTGAAATCTAGTAGAACAAGGCCACCTTCCCTAGAATTCCTTTACATCAGTGCCTTTGATATTCTGGACCTTTTGTTCCTCTTGAAGGAAGTTCTTGATTGTTTCTATAATTTGTTCTTTAGCCCACTCATTCTTTAGGCTTAGATTTTTTGGCTTCCAATTAGTTTCTAGTTTATATTTCCATGAGCTTTGCTTACATATAAATTGTACTGCCTTAAGATGGGAGAAGGGTTCATTGACTACCTCTGCCATTCTGCACTGGATGATGAGATTTTTCTGGCCTAGTACATTGTCAGTTTTTGTATATGTGCCATGTGCTGTTGGAAAAAAAAGTGTATTTATTTCTATCCCCATACAATTTTCTCCAGAGATATATCATATCTACCTTATCCAGAGTTCCATTCAACTCCTTAACTTCTTTCTTGTTTATGTTGAGGTTAGATTTATCAAGTTCAGAGAGGATGAGGTTGAGGTCCCCCATTAGTATAGTTTTGCTGCCTATTTCTTCCTGAAACTCCCTTAACTTCTCCTCTAGCAATTTGGAAACAATAACACTAGGAGCATATATGTTTAGTAAGGAAATTGCTTTGTTTTCTATTGTGCCTTTTAGCAGGATGTAGTTTCCCTCTTTATCTCTTTTGATTAGATCTATTCCTGCATTTGCTTTGTCTGAGATTAGGATTGCTATCCTTGTTTCCTAGTTTTTCTTACATTAGTTGAAGCACAATAAATTCTCCTCCAACATTTTCCCTTTACTCTCTAGGTCTCTGCCTTTTTCAAATGTGTTTCTTATAAACAACATATTGTTGAATCATGGTTTTTAATCCGATCTACTATCTGTCTCTGTTTTATAGGAGAGTTCATTCCACTCACATTTATGATAATGATTTTTGTCTTTTCCTCCATCCTTTTTCCTCTTGTTTATGCTTTTTGTTCTCCCTTCTCCCTTCCCCCCCTCAATAGAGTTTTAATTTTTGACTGTTGCCTCCCTCAGTCTTCTCTCCCCACTTTTAAGCCCCTCTCCCTTTTAATCCCCTTTTTTCCTTACTACTATTTCCCTCCTTTTTAGCCTCCCCTCCCTTTCTTTCCCCTTTTCCCTCCTATAGCCTGTAGACCTCCTTGTATTTCTATAATTAACTGAGTTTGTTGTACCCTCCTTTAATCCAATAAGATGAGAGTACCTCTGAAACAATACTCGTCTCTCTGCCCTCTTTCCCTCTACTGTCATATACTTTTCTTCCTCTTCCTGTGATGGAATTATTGTTTTTCTCCTTCCTCTGTTTCACATCTCCCATTACAATCGTTTCACACACTTAAATCACATTTGTTACCATCATATTTAACTTATACCCACTCCCTCTATCTATGTATATCTTTTTTTACATTTCATAATAAATATACAGTTCTCAAGATTATCAAGTAACGTCTTTCCTCACAAGGATGCAAATAGTTTGTCCATATTGTGTAACAAGATTTTTGTTTCCCCTCTTTATATTTTTATGGCTGTCTTGACACTTGTGATTGAAGATCAACTTTTCTGTTGAGTTCTAGCCTTTTCATCAGGAAGGCCTAGAAATCCTTTATTTCTTTGAATGTCCATCTCTTTGCCTAAAATATTATGTTCAACTTTGCTGAGTGATTAATGCTTTGTTGTAATTCCAACTCTTTGCCTTATAGAATATCGTATTCCAATTCCTTCTATCATTTAATGTAAAAGCTACAAGGTCCTGTGTGATCCTGACTGTAACTAATCAGAATTTGAATAGTTTCTTTCTGGCTGCCTGCAGGATTTTCTCCTTCACTTGGCCATTTTGGAATTTGGCAACGATATTCCTTGGTGTTGTGAGTTTGGTATCCCATTTTGGGGGTGAATGATGTATTGTTTCGATGAATATTTTGCCCTCTGCATCTAGGGCTTCTGGGCAATTTCCTTGATGATTTCTTGGATGATATTTTCCAGGCTGTTTTGTCATCATGGCTTTCTGGCAGACCAATAATCCTAATTTTTTTTTGTCCTCTATCTATTTTCCTGGTCACTTTTTTTTCCAATTAGATATTTCACATTTTCTTATATTCTTTCATCTTTTACATTCTGTTTTATTGATTCTTGATGTCTCATAGATTTATTAGTTTCTCCTTGCCCAATTCTGTTTTTTTTATCAAATTGTTCTCATCAGTTACCTTTTGCATCTCTTTTTCCATCTGTCCAATTGTTCCTTTTAAGGAGCTATTTTTGCCAGTTAGGTTTTATACTTCCTTTTCCATTTGTCCAATTTTTGTTTTTAATGAGTTGTTCTCTTCAGTGAATTATTTTTCTCATATTTTTGAAATCATTGCTCAGTTTTTCTTCTATTTCTCTAATTTGGGTTTTAAAATCCTTTCAGTGCTCTTGCATGAAGACTCTTTGTTCTTCTGCTCAGTTCATATTCCTTTCTGAAATTTCAGATGGGATTACAGTCTCAATGCTGACCTCTTTGGTATTTGTATTTTGTTCCTTGTGCCTATAGAAAGATTCTATGGTTTTTTTCTGCTTGCTTTTTACTCATGATGATAACCCTTTTCCTGGCTTTTAAGGTAGATCCCTGTGTCTATGATACAGGGAGCTCTGCCTCACAATTCTTGTGAGTAAAGCTTGAGGCTTTTTGTGTTGTGGCCTCTGGTTCTTTCAGTTAGTAATAAATACTTCAGCTTTCCTGGTGCTAAGCTGGCTGGTGTTTGAAAGCAGAGGATAGGTTAGGTCTTTTACTACCCTGGAGGTAGCTTATTAAGTGTGGAGTACAAGTGGTCTGAACACTGGAGGCTCCTCTTCTGAGCTAGAGCATAGGCAAGCTCAGCTTTCTGCGTTAGTGTCTTCTAGATTCCACTGGGGTGCTGAGGCACTTCTGCAGTCTTGGTTTTGGCAGTTGTTAACTTCACTCCTCTGGGGTTCAAGATCTTCACCCAGTTTGTTGAGCTGGGGCTCTCTGGGACAGCTCTGATCCTGCAATTTTCTCCTTTGGCCACAGCAAGAGGAACCTTCCTTAATGATCTTTCTAGCCTCCCGTGCTAAGAATCTTTTTACCCTTCTTCTACTCCCACTGTTTCAGGGATTTTTCTGGGGAAATAATCTCTGGGCTGGTGAAGGTCAACAAGAAGAGGGAAACAGCAGTTACTGATCACTTCACCATTTTGGCTCCTGAAACCTGAAAAAAATCATCCTCTACCTTCTTAAAGAAAAAGTTAAGACAATTACAGAAAGAAGTACAACAGCAAAACTGTTCTACTGAGGTACCACCACCTCTCCCTCTCAGAACTAGATAAATAAAAACACAAAATAAAAAAGAAAGAAATTAAGGAAATACATAAAATCTTAGAAAACTTAGAAATGGTAGACCTCTACAGAAATAAAAAAATGAAGGGGAAAGAAAGGAATATATGTTTGTTTTTTTCTCAGTGTACATGGTTTCTTCACAAAATTGCCCATGTATTAGGTCATAAAAACCTCACAACCCAATGCAGACAGGCACAAATATTAAATGCATACCATTGAGGCCATGGCACAATCAAAGTTACATATAATAAATGAATGTGGAAAACGACTGAACAATAATTAGAAATTTAATAGTCTAATGCTAAAGAATGAGTAGGTTAAACAACAAATCAAAGAAACAATAAGTAACATGATAGGAGAGAAGGAAAACATTAAGACAGCAAACCAAAACTTAAGACATGCAGTCAAAGCAGTTCATAGGGTATATTTTATAATTCTTAAACCTTACATGAATAAAATAGAGAAAGAAAGATTAATGAATTGGAAACGCAACTAAAAGAGGTAGAAAAAGAGTAAATTAAGTGTCCACAATTATAGACCAATTAGAAAATCTGAAACCCGAAGGAGAGACCAATGCCACTGAAATTAAGAAAAAGATTGAATTAATAAATAAAACTAAAAGCTGGTTTAATGAAAAACAAGAAAAATAGATAAACCTTTGGTAAATTCCACTAAAAAAAGAAAGAAAAATAAAAATTACCATTACAATATGAAAATGATCAATTTACCACCAATGAAGAGATAAATACAGTAATCATGAGTTATTTTGCCCAAATGTATGCCAATGAATTTGTCCATCTTAGTGAAATGGATGAATATTTACAAAAATATTAATTAAAAAGACTCACAAAAATGAAATAAAATTCTTAAATTATACCATTTAAGACAGAATGCATTGAACTAGCCATCAATCAACTCCTTAAAGGAAAAGAAAAGAAATCCATTCGGCCAACTGGATTTACAAGTAAATTCCACCTAGCATTTAAAGAACTGTTAATTTCAATATTATATAAACTAGCTTTTAAAAACCATCAAAGAAATAGTCTTGCCAAATTCTTTTTATGATACATAGGTAGTACTATCCAGAAAATGCAAAAGGAAAAAGAGATAATAAAATTTATAAAACAATCTCACTAAGAAATAATGATGCAAAAATGTTAAATAAAACATTATTAAAAAGATTATTTTGACATCCTCAGGATAAAATAGTATGATCAGGTGGAATTTATACTAGGACACAGAGCTGATTTAATAGTAAGAAAATATTAAGATAATTGACCATGTTAATAACAAAATTAAAATAAATCATATGATTATCTCAGTAGATGAGGACAAACCTTTTCACAAAATACAACACCCATTCCATTAAAAAAATAGAAAGAGCATGGCAATCAATGGCGTTATCCCTAAAATGATAGGTTTCATCTTCCTAAAATCATCAACAAGCATTTTATGTAATGGAGATAAGCAAGAAGCATGTCCAGTATGATTAGGTATGAAATATGGATGTCCATTATCACATCTATCAGTCAATATGGACCTAGAAATGCTAGCTTTCACAATAATATAAAAAAGAAATTGAAGGAATTTGGCTAGGCAATGAAGTAACAAAGCTTTTATTCTTTGCATAAGACATGATGCAATACTCAGAGAATCCTAGAGAATCAATTATAAAACTATTTGAAAAACTAACAAATTTAATAAAATTGTATGACAAAAAATATACTCACATAAATCATCAACATTTCTATTTATAACTAGCAAAGCTGAACACCAAGAAACAGAAAGAGAAATTACATTTTAAGTAATTATAGATGACAGAAATTATTCGAGCATATGCCAGCCAAGACAAACTCAGAAACTATATGAACACAAGTATAAAACACTTATCAAAGAAATAATGTCAGATGCAAATAATTGGGAAAAATCTGTTGCTCATGAGTAGGCCAAAATGATATAATAAAAATGAAAGTTGTACTTATATTAATTTACTTATTCAGGGGCATATCAATCAGACTGCCAACATATTTCTTAGAGACAGAAAAATTACAAAATTAATCTGGCAGAGAAACAGATCCATAACATTAAGGGAATTAATGAAGAGAAATTAAAAGGGGCAGATGTCCAGTGTTCAGCATGTGGAACAGGTTTCAGGGCACCACTGGCAGAAGTTCCCAGTATACTCAACTCCAAAACACCACAGACAGCTTCAAAGGTCAGTGGGAGGGCCCTGTCACCCAGGAGAGGGGAACCATGTCTGAACATCTGACAGAAAAGTGATAGCTGCTACTTTTGCAGCTCTCTGCCTAGGGGAGCCCTAGGGGATTCAATTCCCTAGGGGAATTGAAGTGATCATCTAAATCTAAGTCCTGAGTGGCAGCCCTGGGAGACTTCTGACTAAAGGCCCTGGAGGAATTGAGCCACTAAACTGATTCTCAGCACTGAGCTCCATGCAGTGGTGAAGAGGAGCACTGGCAGTGGAGGTGGAGGTGGTTATGGTGAGGGAATTAAAATTGCAGATTCTCGACAGAAAAATTTTGGTTGCTCCTAAACTAGTTTGCAGGGCAGGAGAGGAGTACAGTCCTGTCCTTTGATTTTGTCACCTGGGAGAAAATGAGAACTAACAGGTCCCTAGAACATAACCTCCTCTTAACAAAGCACTCAAGAGTCAAGTAACTGGCTGGAAAAATGCCCAATAAAGGGAGAAAAAATAAGATTATAGAAGGTCACTTTCGTGCTGAACAAGTATTTTCTTAGATCCTTTCATATGAGGAAGAATAAAGTGAAACATCAGAGGAAGTCAATGCTTCCATGTTCAGAACTGCCAAAATAAATATGCAAAGCTCTCAGGCCATGGAAGAGGTCAAAAACGATTTTAAAAAAGAGGTTAAGAGAGGTGAAGGAAAAATTGGGAAGAGAAATGAGAGAGATGCAAGAAAATCATGAAAAGCATGTCAACAGCTTTCTAAAGGAGACCCAAAAAAATTATGAAGAAAATAATACCTTTAAAAATAGGCTACCTCAAATGGTAGAAGAGATTCAAAAAGTTAATGATGAGAAAAATGCTTTAAAAAGCAGAATTAATCAAATGGAAAAAGAGGTTAAAAATCTTACTGAAGAAAATAGCTCATCCCCCACAGTCCATAAAATATCTGTGAAGAAAGACTCTTACCAAATTCTAGAGCAGCAAAAGCCACAGAACAACAGAATGGAGGAGATTTCCAGCCCAGGGTAACTTGAAAGGCTGATGGGAAAGGTCTATCACACCAGATGCAGAGTGGAGGCCAGCCTAGCCTTGCCTGCCTGACATGACACCAAGAGGAGGATCTGAGGAAACCTCTGGGACAGAAACCCCAGCACCAGTAGCAGTGGTTTGCAGATCCTCCAACCCATAGGGGCCAAAGTTTAGTGAAACTTTTTTTTTCAGCTGACCAAGAAGGAAGTGGGACCTTTCCATAGCTCCAATTTCAGGTGGCAGTAGAGGCCACATCTGGCAGCAGCAGCTCCCACAACAGCCCACATCCATTGTTGGATCATAAAGCCCCTGGGGGACCTGAGCATTGGATCTGTAACTCAGTCCTGTGTGGTAGTTGTGCCCCCACCTAATGCTCCTGCAGGAATTGAGCAGCTAATCTTTATCTCACACTCAGTGGTGACCCTACACCCACAAAAAGCACCTGGAGGAATTGAGCAGCTTATCTGAATTTCAACCTCCCCAGTGCTGGCTTGGTGGAACTGGAAGCTAGGTGGCTTTGGAGAAGGAACTCTATTACTCACAGATTCTGGGCAGAAAAATTTCTAGTTGCTCCCACACCAGTGTACATGCTTGACTGTGCAACATTGGACGAACTGAGATCTTACAGGTCCCCAGAGTATATCCTACTCTTGAAAAAGGACCCAAAATCAAGTAACTGGTTGCAAAAATGCCCCAAAAAGGGGGAAAAGTAAGACTATAGAAGATTACTTTCTTTGTGCACAGATAGTTTCTTCCATCCTTTCAGATGAGGAGGAACAATATTTACCATCAGGTAAAGATATAAAAGTCATGACTTCTGTATCCCAAACATGCAAAATGAATATTCAAGGGTCTCAAACCATGGAAGAGCTCAAAAAGGATTTTGAAAATCAAGTAAGAGAGGTGGAGGAAAAATTGGGAAGATAAATGAGAGAGATGCAGGAAACTTATGAAAAGCAAGTCAACAACTTACTAAAGGAGATAAAAAAAATCATGAAGAAAATAACACCTTTAAAAATAGGCTAACTCAATTGTCAAAAGAGATTCAAAAAGCCAATGAGGAGAAGAATGCTTTAAAGAGCTGAATTAGTTAAATGGAAATGGGGAGAGCAGTGTGGGGGGATGATGGAAGGGAGGGCAATGGGAAGAGGGAGAATTAGAAGTCAACACTCTTGGGGAGAGACAAGGTCAAAGGAGAGAATAGAAAAAACGGGGGGCAGGATAGAGTGGAGGGAAATATAATTAGTCTTACACAACAAGACTATTATGGAAGTCATTTATAAAACTACACATATATGGCCTATATTGAATTGCTTGCATTCCTCCTGGGGATGGGTAAGGAGGGAGGAAGGAAGAGAATTTGTAACTCAAAGTTTTAGGAAAAACTATTGTGTATTGTTCTTGCATACAACTGGGAAATAAGAAATACAGGTAGTGGGGTATAGAAATTCATCTTGCCTTACAGGAGAAGAGAGAAGATGGGCATAAGGGAAGCAAGGGATGTTAGAAGGGAGGGCAGATTGGTGGTCGAGGTAATTAGAATGGTTGGCGTTTTGGTGTGGGAGAAAGGGAAAGATGGAGAGAATACTTGGAACTCAACATTTCATGGAAATAAATGTTGAAAATTTAAAATAAATAAATTTAAAAAACAATAGAACTTCAGGACAACTTGTAATAACCCCTTGAAGAATGGCATCTTCACTCTTTATTCATCACAGTTTTCAATAGAATAAGAGTACGTTATGTAATTCTATTCTCATTCCCTTGTCAATTAGGTTATTTCAGCCCCAGTGTTGAAAATCACAAAAAAAAAAAAAAAAAAAAAAAATTCAATAAGTCCATTTATAAATGTCATTGAAAATCTGTTGATTTCATCTGGCAGGATTACTACAAAGTTGTTGGAAAGAAGCTGAATAATTCCTTACACAAAATTAGATTGAAATCAAGGAAACTTCTTCCATAAAGACCTACATAATAATATAGATTTCACCGTTTAATGAGATGATGGATTCCCTTACTCAGAATATGTTTAAGAAAAGTCTTTTTGAGAATTTTATGGAAATGGAATTTAAGTTTAAGCCAGAAAGTCTCTGAGATACAATTACCCCTTAGTTTTTACATGATTCAAATGCTCCTAGTCAAATTCTGAGGTAGGATTTAAAAGAGACACACAGATGAAATATTAGTGACATTTCTTAATGAGGTCTCCAATAAAGAAGATATGAATAGTCAACGGTGACAAATTATGAGGGAAGTTCAAAAGGAATAAGGACTGGGAAAAGGCCATGATATTTCCTTTGGGAACCTAAATAGGTTTTGTACATTTTTTAATATATTCTTAGCACTCATGGTACACCTATAATGTATTAGAAGTATTTGCAATAATGCATGAAGAATTTTTTTATAAGGAACAAATTAAAATGTGCTAAAAGACAGTTGTGTAAAAGGGAATTAAGTGCTTTATTATTATACAGAGTTATGACAGACAGTGAAGGTGAGAATGCAAAATTGTGTTTGTCATCTTAGTTAATTCGCTCCCTTGTCTTACAAATTATTTCTTGATGCAAATAATTGATCAAGGATTAAAGCAAAAATGAACAATTCAGACTGTGGCTTTAAATGAATTAATTCTTAATTAAGTTGACTTACTTTGGATTTTCATCTTTAGGGAAAAATCAGCTATTAAGTATTTCAAATATCTTCACTTAGTTGAATGTTAGAGGGAGTTTTCATAAGAGATTTAAGACAATTTTCTCATTAAGTGAAGATGTAATATCAAAATTCACAGTACAGGGTTTAAATACTTATTGTCATCTTCAATACACTCAGAATAAAAACATATATTAGAGTATTACCATCTATTGGTTTAAATAAAAGTCATAGACCTTGGTAAACTTGCCATTGAAAAGGAAATCAGTAGCTATATTTATAACTTTTAAACCATATGCATGGAACGTAACTAATCCAAAAGTGATCTTCTGTATTTTAACCATGTATTATTTTCTACTTGCTGTTAAAATGAACAATAGTGCAATTACTAATGCTTATTCTAGGCTAGATGTTCTGGTAGTTTCTGGGGACATAATGAAACAAAAGTACTATGTTTGATATGGTATATGACAAAAAAATCTTATGACAAATTTGAAAAATTACATACAGACATAAGGGGGAGAAATTCATCATTCAAGAAACATAATTTAGAAGCATTGTTGCTAAAATGATAAAATCTAATCAGAATGGGTGCATGATTTAGATATAATGGGTAACACCATAAAACAGGTAAAAACAAGGAATATTTTAACTCTCAAATCTATGGGGAAACGAAAAATTCAATACCAAAGGAGAGATAGAGAGCATTATACAATCTAAAATAGGTAATATTGATTATATTAAATTAAAATTTATGTACAAACCAAAACAGTCCAATTAGGATTAGAAAGAAAGTGCGGAAACAATCTTCCCAGTAAGTATCTCTGATACAGGACTCATTTCTCAAATATATGGAGGAGTCAAATCTATAAAAGTAAAAGTCATTCTCCAATTGATACGTGGTCAAAAGATACGAACAGGCAGTTTCGACAAGAAGAAAGCAAAGCTATCTATAGTCTTATAAAGACGTGCTCTGCATCATTTTTGATTAGAGAATGCAAATTAAAACAATTCTGAAATACTACCTCACACCTATGAGATATGATAACATAAAAGAAAAGAAAAAAGTGATAAACGTTGAAGAGGATATGGGAAACGAATGCAATATTTGGGGAGTGGTGAACTGATCCAATCATTTTGGAGAACACTTTCAAACTATGACCAAAGGGCATCCAAAATATGCATACCTTTGATCCAGCAATATAACTGCTAGATCTGTACCCCAAAGGGATCATAAAAGATAAAAAAATGAACTTCATTTGCAAAAATATTCATAGCATCCATTTTCAAGGCAGGAAAATATTGGAAATAGAGGGTATGCCCATTAGGTTGGAGAACGTCTGAACAGGTTGTGATATATGGATGTTAATGGAGCAATACTGTGCAATAAGAAATTATAATAGGGTAGATAACAGAAAATCATGGAAAAACTTGTATGCAAAGGAAAATGAGCAGAACTAGGAAAAATATTGCATACAGCATCAGCAACATTGAGTGATGATCAACTATGAATGTCTCAGCTGTCCTCAGCAACACATCGATTCAAGAAAAGTACAAAGGACTCAGTAAGGAAAATGCTATTCACATCTAGCTAAATAACTGGTGAACTCAGCACAGATCATAATATGTTTTTTTCACTTCATTCCTACATATATATGTAGATATATATATAATATATATCTACATATATATGTAGACATATATATGTAGATATATATGTACATATATATATACTTTAACAAAGGTCACTATGACGAAAGGAAAAATTTTTCTTGACATGTAACTATGTGGGGAGGTGGGGAGGGGATGAAATACTATTTAACTTACACAAAAAAAGTCCAAAAAGAGAAATTCATTTCAAAATACCCATAAAAATTAAACGATATTTGAGAATGTATTACTTAAGATTGATCTACTGATAAATCTCTTCATACTTTTATAAATCATTACCAATCTAATGATTTTTTTTAAATAAAGGCAAACCTCAGTGATTAAATATTGATAGGTCACAGAGAGATTGAATCAATATAATAAAAGTTTTAATAATATATTAATAATTTAGTTATCTGCTTTTATCGCAGATAATTCTAACCAAACTCTCCAGAGAAAAGTTAGGGAAAAAATGCCAAAACCCAAACTGTACTACAAGTCAATAATCATTACAACAGTATCAGAAGAGCATGGAAGAAATTAATGTTGAGATTTCTAGATAGAGGAAGAGTTCATTATTAAATCAGTAATAGACATAACTCACACTCATTATCATGGACAATTTATATTATATAAAAAAATAAATTATTATGCATAATATCTAATGTAATAACCATGTTTTGAATTGTTTTACTATAAAAATCTTAATGAATATACCAAAAGAATACAGCCACATGTATGATTAAGATAATAATGCAGCAATAATATATACAGAATCATATTAATTTTTGGAACTCAAAGAAAGAAAAAGGCTCCAACTGAAAACTTGTGTTCTAATATTTATTCTCCCACTGACTAACATTCTAATTATCTACAAATTTATTATTCTCTCTAGGTCTGAGACTTCTTATCCATAACGTAGTAAAAGTTAGAAGAACAAGAGACAAATGAAAAATTCAAAAGTTTCTCAGAAAAATTTCTTTATATTTTTTTATGAACAAAACCAAATTCATAAAAGGAAAAATAAAATCCTACAGATAAATGATAAATTACAAAACATAATTGGAAACACAATAGTCTCAAATGAAATGTTCTAAATAAACAATATATAATTCTCTGCAGAGTTAACAGAAATTGAATAATTTGGAAGAGTGGTACAAATGCTGATACACTAGGTAATTCTTTGAAACTATGAATTGTTCCAGTCATTCTGAAAAACACTATGGACCTATGCCCAGAAGATGCCAAATTATGTACAACCTTTCACCAACCTATACTACTACTAGGCCTATACTCCGTACATACCCAAAAAGTAATTTTTATGTTCAAAAATATTTAAACTAGCTTTTTATATGGCAACTAGAAAATGGAAACTAAGATTGCAGACACCAAATTGTGGCATATGAATGCAAGAAGCATTACTGTGTTGTTGACCTGTAAGTAATGACGGAATGTCTCATTTAAGAAGAAACTGGTAATAACTATCAATTTTTCTGTAATGAAGTGAACAGGCATGGACCACTGTGTTAAATAATAATCATATCTTAGATTAAAAATCTTTGAAATATTTGAAAACTATGAAGAACTCAATAAAAAGTGTCAAAAAGAAGGAAGATGAAACATGTTGCTAGCCTTTTTCATAAATATATCATATAAATTGAAGGGAAAAATATGCATTCTTAGACATGTTTAAGGTGGAAATATTCTCCAGATAATGAACTATGTTCTGAAGAGTTTATTAATGAAGTACGTATTATTTGAAATTATACATGTAGATTTCGCCAATTTTTAAAAAGATACCATATCTGAATAGGCCTTTGACATATAAACATGGGAGTAAAGAAAAACTTAGAAAGAGAAATATATTTGACCAAATACATAAAAACATGATGATGAAGTGTTCTTATGGAGAAAAAGGAATGTGAGTATTTAGAAGTGTTATATCTGCAAAAGCTATAGTAAAAATAAGTAACACTGTGAATCTGGAAGTCATTTTATAGGAAAAAAAACATAGTTTGAAGAAAAACAAAGGAAGGAAAAGAAGAATATACTATGTTGGAGTGAAGAGGTGGTAGAATTTACTATCTCCACACTTGGAGTACTTGAGCATATGAATAAATATAGAGGGAAATGTGGAAGAAGTAGGTTACATGTGATCAATACCTTCATATGAACTGGAGAAAAATAGTTTAATAAACAAACACATAATGAATTCAGTAGGAATATATTGAACTAAATAGAGTAATGGTCAAATAGGAAGAGAGAAAATTTTATTTCAGTTGTAGTTAAAGGTTTTATTTTATTTTTAAGTGCTCAATAAGTGTATTTCAAAGGTGTCCAAATTAATGAGTTGCATTAACATTAATAATGGTGATGATGATGGCTATGATTGCAGTAATGATGATATATTAATGATGATAGTCGTGAGGATGAGTGAAATTTCAGAGTATTACATTGTGTTTATCCTTAGTTGCTGAAGAAGATCATGCCATCAGAGAAATGACATGACTTGCACTTGACATTGTTTTGAGTGAAGGAGGGTAGTGCAATGTCACCAGCCTTACTTCTCCAGAACCATCTGAATCTGATGACCAGATATTCATAAGGATGACTGTAGATGCCTGAGGATTATGCAAAATAAAGCATGATCATAATTATACAAATCACAAAGAAGAAATCAGGACTTTTTATTTCTAGATTTTATATTATTTTCTTTTAAATTATTGTTTTGTTTTTAGTTTTCTAAAATCACTTCAACAAATCTTTGATTTTCACCTCCTACCCATCTCCTCCTTCCTGTCTATCCTGTTACCTCATCAAGATGGTTTGCAGTCTTATATGGGTTTTACACATACATCCTAATAAAATCCATTTTCACTTTAGTCATGTTGCACAGAAGAATTAAATGAATGGGAGAAGCCACGAAAAACAAAACAAAACAAAACAAACATAACACAAAATAAATAGGCTGCTTCATTCTGCCTTCCATAGTTCTTGCTCTGGATGTGAAAGAAATTTTGTCTCAAGAGTCCATTGGGAATTATTTAGGTCCTTGCATTGCTGTGAAGGGCTAAGACTACCAGAGAAATTCCTTGAACACTGTGGTTGTTACTGTGTACAAATTTCTCCTGGTTCAGCTACATTCATTCAGCAGCCGTTGATATAAGTCCTTCCAGGCCTCTCTGAAGTCTTGCTTCTCATCATTTCTTATAGCAAAATAGTATTCCATTACATTCATATACAACAACTTGTTCAGTCATTACACCACAAATAGAGCTGCTATAAATACTCTTTGTACATGTGGGATCCTTTCCCATTTTTATGATTTCTTTGGGATACACGAAATTGTTAGGTCAAAGGGTATTCACATTTTTGTTACCTTTTGGGCACAGTTCCAAATTACTCGAAGAATGATTACATCAGTTCACAGCTCCACCAACAATGAATTAGTGTTCCAACTCTCCAGTATTCAGCATTGATTGATGATGGTCTCTTGAGGAGACTTCTTCAACCTATATTTCCAGGATCATGTCCTTATCATTAATAAATGTGTGTCTTTCAGCACTGAGTTTTTGAGATGCAGCATTTGTCTTTGGCTGATAAAAAGCTTTTAAGATACCATAAAAGTGTAGTCAATTGTTACTGTCAGCTTAAAACTGAATTTCATCTGTGTTCTTACTGAGACTGCATGTCTCTCAAGTACTCTTGCATTTTACTTTTGGTAGAGTTAAATGCTGCTTTCTTATGGATGGATGAACTATCCTGCTGGTAAACCCTGTGGAGCTCTTGTTTTTCATTTAATAGCCTCTGAATTTCCCCATAATTTTCACCAAAACAATCAATATTTGTGTGTGTTCTGTTCCAAATGAATAAATGCAATCCTGTATACAAAATCTTTAAAAGCTGCCTAGTCCTTTTCTGCTCCACTGTTCACAACTATCTGCTGACTAATTTTCCTTCCAAGTTAGCTAAGAACTGTTTCTGCTTAGAGAAATACTCTAATTGGTTCACATTAAGCCTTGTGGTAGTCATTTTACCTTGAATCTGAATAAAGTTGCCTTTACTTGAAAGATAATTTGGAGAATATAAGTTAGTGATCAGTCCAACACTCTGTGCCACACATTCCTTTGTCATTCTCATATCCTGTCTCTCTTCTGCTTATAAGGGCATAATCTATTAAATGCCAATGATTGCTGTAAGGGTATGTCCATGTAGTTTTATCGTGTTTAGGTAAATTAAAGACAGTATTGATGATGATGAGAGGTACAAGTGTTCAGTTTTAAGTAAACTTTGCTGTTATTGATTCCAAATCCATTCCTCCCAAGGGCACCCTGCCAAATCTGATAGTCTGTGCCTACTGTTGCATTGAAGTCATGCATAATTGTAAGTTTGTCCTCTTCCAGCATAGTGATGATAAAGGTTGTCAGTACTTCATAAAATTTTTGCCTTCAACAGTGTTCATCATATTGAGACCATGCAAAGTGATGACGGTGGTGTGGTATTTCCATGGAAGTGGCAATCACATTGTCATAAGCCTGTTGTTCACTCACTTTGGTAGGCTTACAAGCTTTTTGACAAGATTAGTTATGATTGTAAAACCTATATCAACTTCACAGTACTTTGATTCACTGTGGCCCCTCCAGAATAATGTGTATCGAGCTCTGACTACTGTAAGGTGACCTTCATGTGCCAGTTTTGTTTCTCTCAGAGCTGCTATTTTCATATGATACCTAGTGAATGTTCTGGGAACAATTGCTGTTTGTCTTTCGGGTCTACTGGATTTTGTGGAATCTTTTATGTGTGTGTGTACGTTTCATATACTAATAGTGAGTGGAATCATCTCAATTTTTTTTGTACTTTTTTGCATGTTTCCACAGTAAGGTGGAATCCCCTTCTGACACTGTAAACGAGTCAGTATTGGTTTAGCTGACACATTTCAGGGCACCTGTTCTAGACCCTTCCTCACACTGTTCTAGACCCTTCCTCACCCCAGGAAGTGAGCAGTAGGTCCTTAAAAGGCTGCTCAGACACGCATGGGGCTGCCAAATCCCACTTCTATTTCCAGTGAGAAGACAACCCTATGGCCTGGGCTGCCTACATTCAGGGTTGTGACTATAATACCTATTATTTCTGCTTCATTGCTTGCCTATTACCATAGGCTTTTGGGATAGGTAAAAATGATAAGGAAGATATGGGTGATATATTTTATTCATGAATAAATTGGACTAAATGAAGCAGAGTTTCATGAAATTGTCAACCTTACTCTCGCTCTTCCAGAGTCATCACAGTCGAGTGGCAGGACAGATTCTAGACAATTCATGATGACTCAAGATGCAGCGGGTGACCTTCTGTCTTTGATATCCAAACAAGATGTAAATGCTCTACATCACCTGCTCCAGCTGCCATTATGGACTTTAGAACAAATTGTTCTCATCAACCCGTTCCACCAGGGAGGTCTTCGTCTGCTTGGGGTAGACATTTCCCGAAATCACCGACAGCTTTAAGATGATTCAGTTACTCTCAATCTGAGGAATAATTTACCCTAAGCCTGTTTTCCAGGTTACCAGTATGTAGCCACTACATATTATGACTTCTTAGGGCCATAGCTGAGAGTTAGTTGGATCATGCAGGAAGAAAGCAGCCTTAAAAGGGCTGAGCAGCCCTCATAGGTGACAGTCTTCCCTGAATACACTTTACACCTTATTCTTTCTCTACTCTTTACCTGAGGCAGCTAAGTGGTACAGTGGAAAGAATGTCCAGTTTGGAATCAGGAAAATTTAAGTTCAAATCAGATCTCAGACATTTACTAGTTTTGTGACCCTGAGCAAGTCATTTGTACATTTCTGCCTCAGTTATCTCATCTACAACGTGAGATGGAAAAGGAAATGACAGCACACTCCAGCATGTTTGCCAAGAAAACCCCAAATGGGGATAAAGCGTCTGACATGACTGAAATGATTGAACAAAAAAAAAGAAGCTCTCTGTCTATTATGTCATATAACCTGTCTGGGAGTTTTCAATGCTAAAAACCTGATCTATAGGAGTTCCAGCTATTATTACATAGGTATTGATCTCATAGCCTGTTTATAATGATCATTCACTGGGAACTGATTGTCTGGTATGATAGTTCAGTTGTTCTCAAGGGAAAAGTAATTGTGACCACAAGATATTGGTATTAGGGGGTGGAGCCAAGATGGAGGAGTGTGAGCAACGACTCACCTAAGCTCTCAGAAAAACTCCTTCAGGTACCTCCGAAAGGAGAATCTGACCAAATTTTGGAGGTGCGGAATTCAGTGGGAGACAGACGGTGATGAATTCGGAGCTCAGGTTGGACTGAAGGTCCACGGGAAGGATCTGTTCCACAGGGGTGAGCCCACAGTGCACAGCGCAGCACGGCCAGCACAGTGGAGCAGAAAAGACACGAGAAACCTGAGCGTTGGACAGAACCAGAGGAGCGGCACCAAGGGCAGGAGACAAGCTGAACTGAGTCAGTGAGAGGCCCCGAGTGCCAGATATTAGCACAGCAGCTACTGAGTCCTTCAGCCCAAAGATCAAGCTTTGGTAAGTCACCTACTTGAACTTCCAGGAGCCAGGATGGCAGAGTGATCCGTAAATGCTCTCTCCTCCCCCCTTGATGACTGTGAAAGAATCATAAAATATCTCCCCAGAAAAATCCCAGATCAGCAGAAATAGAAGAAGAAGACCAATAGTCTCATAACACCTGAGATGAGGAAAATAGCTAAGGGGGATTTCTCCTATGGGGGCAGAGGCAAACCAGAAGGACAGAGGACCCAGGACAGAGAAAACTCGCACTAGGACCCAGGCAAGCCTCAGTGTCAGGAGAGGAGCCCCAGGAGGGGTGGGAACACACATTAGCATCTGGGCATGCCTCAGCTGTCCAGGGAACTCAGAAAGACAATAGGGCAGCTGGAATCAACAGCCCCTGAGCCTGCCTTTGCCTCAGTTCAGCTGAGATCTCCTGTGACCAGACCACCACTCCCCCACACTTAACAAGATAAACGCAGGGCTGATCAGGGAAACACAAAACAAAAACCTGCTTTTAGCTTTCTCACACATCAGATCAACAAAAAGGTCTCTAATTTCTGACTGAAACAACCAGAAGCCACAACACTCAATCAACATCATGAACAGGAAAAACCAGAGGGCAGACAGAAACAGAATCTTTCTATGGGGATAAGGACCAAAACACAAACACCAAAGAGGTCAGAGCTGAGACTGTACTTCCATCTGAAACTTCAGAAGGGACTATGAACTGCTCACAAGCACAAGCAGCTCTCCTGGACGAGCTGAAGAAGGAAATTGAAGATAAGCTGGCCAATGATCTTAAAATTATTAAGAAAGAATTCACTGATGAGAATATCTCTTTGAAAAGGAAATTTGAACAAATGGAAAAGGAAGTTCAAAAATAAACTGGAGAAAATAACTTCATAAAAGGGCAAATGGAAAAGGAAGTACAAAAATTAACTGGAGAAAATAACTTCCTAAAAGGGCAAATGGAAAAGGAAGTAAAAAATTAACTGGAGAAAATAGCTTCTTAAAAGGAAAAATTGGGCAGATGGAAAAGGAGATGCAAAAGTTAATGGAAGAAAACAATTTGATAAAGATTAGAATTAGGCAAGTAGAAACCAACGACTCAATGAGACAGCAAGAATCAGTCAAAATCTAAAGAATGAAAAGATAGAAGAAAATGTAAAATATCTCATTGGAAAAACAACTGACCTGGAAAATAGACCCAGAAGAGAAAACTTAAGAATTATTGGTCTGCCAGAAACCCAGGATGGAGAAAAGAGCCTGGACAATATCTTCCAGGAAATCATCGAGGAAAACTGCCCAGAAGTACTAGATTCAGAGGGCAAAATAGTCATCGAAAGAATCCACCATTCCCCTTCTGAAAGGGATCCCAAACTCAAAACCCCAAGAAATATAGTTGCCAAATTCCAGAGCTATCAAGTGAAGGAGAAAATATTACAAGCAGCCAGAAAGAAACAATTTAAATATCAAGGAGATACAATCAGGATTACACAGGACCTTGCAGCTTCTACATTAAAAGATAGAAAGAATTGCAACCCAATATTCCGTAAGGCAAAGGAGTTGGGACTACAACCAAGGATCAACTACCCAGCAAAATTCAGCATAACATTTCAGGCAAGGAGAAAGTCATTCAACGAAGTAAGGGATTTCCAGAGTTTCCTGACCAAAACGCCGTAACTTAATAGCAAATTCGATCTCCAAATGCAGGCCTCAAGAGAATCATAAAAAGGTAAACAGTGTGTGGAGGGAGAACAACTTGTTACTCAATTAGGGCAAATTGTTTACCTCCCTATAAGGGAAGATGATACCTGTTAATCTTGAGAATTGTGCAGCTATTAAGGAATATAAAAGGGATATACATAGGGGGAACGGGTATAAAGTAAATGATGTCATGATAAAAAACATGATTTAAGTGTCAGAAGGGATTGTAATAGGAGGTGTGAAACGGAGGAAGCAGAAAATGGCAAATTACATCACAGGAAGAAGTACAAAACCATACCAGAGGGAAAGACGGGAGGGAGAAGAGCAGTGTGTGAGAGGTACTCCCATCGGATTTGTTTAAAAGATGGAACATTAAACTTACGTAAATAATCCTAACTAGCTCTATAGGCAGGAGGAGAGGAAGGGGGAAGAAATGGGAGAGAGGCTAAAAGGGAGGGAAGAAGCAATAAGAGTGAAGGGGAGTAAAAGGGAGGGGGGTTAAAAGGAGGGGAAGGCGGCAGGAGGAGTTGGTGAAAAGTGAATACTATTGAGAAAGGGAAGGGAGACAGGAGAGCTAAAAGCACAAATGGTGGGAAAGAAGATGGAGGGAAATACACAGATGGTAATCATAACTGTGAATGTGAATGGAATGAATTCTCCCATAAAACGGAGATGGATAGCAGAATGGATTAAAAGCCATAATTCCACAATATGCTGCTTGCAAGAAACACATTTGAAACGGGGGGATACACACAGGATAAAGGTCACAGGATGGAGCAGAATATATTGTGCTTCAGCTGATGTAAGAAAGGCAGGAGTAGCAATCCTAATCTCAGACAACACAAAAGCAGAAATGGGTCTAATCAAAAGGAATAAGGATGGAAACTATACCCTACTAAAAGTCACCACAGACAATGAAGCAATATCATTACTAAACATGTACGCTCCAAGTGGTATAGCATCCAGATTCCTAGAGCAGAGGTTGGGGGAGTTGAAGGAAGAAATTGACAGCAAAACTATACTAGTGGTGACCTCAGCCTCTCTCTTTCTGAACTTGATAAATCTAGCCTCAAAATAAACAAGGAAGAGGTTAAGGAGGTAAATAAAACTCTAGATAAGGTAGATATGACAGATCTTTGAAGAAACTTTATGCCCACAGATTCGATAATCTAAACGAGAGGGATGAATATTTCAAAAAATACAAATTGCCCAGATTAACAGAAGAGCAAGTCGAATACTTAAACAACCCCATCTCAGAAAAAGAAATTGAACAAGCCATCAATGAAATCCCCAAGAAAATATCTCCACGACCAGATGGATACACAAGTAAATTCTATCAAACCTTTAAAGAACAGTTAATTCCAATACTATATAGACTATTTTTGAAAATTGGGGGAAGAAGGAGTTCTCCCAAATTCTTTCTATGATACAAATATGGTTTTTATACCCAAACCAGGAAGAGACAAAACAGAGAAAGAAAATTATACACCAATATCTCTAATGAATATGGATGCAAAAATTTTCAACAAGATTTTAGCAAAACGAATACAGCATCTTATCAAGAGAATAATACATTATGATCAGGTAGGTTTCATATGAGGAATGCAGGGCTATTTAAATATTAGGAGAACTATTAACATTATTGGTCATATAAACAACAAAACTAACAAAAACCACATGATTATCTCAATAGATGCAGAAAAAGTTTTAGACAAAATACAACACCCATTCCTATTAGAATCAGAAGAGGGAGATTGGGATGTATGGGTGGGGAGAGAAAACTCAATAGGTCAGTGCTTTTTCCCATTAGGCACAGCGTGGGGAGGGGTTTGGCAAGCCTTATGCCACTGCCTACCTAGCTCCTCACTTTTCAGCCCTGGCACAAGGAGAAATGAATGACCCATGAGCCCTTGGCACTACCAACCATTGTTCTTAACACACACACACAAAAAAATACTCCTTTCTCTCCTTCACTGGTGAACATAGGAGTAAAGGGAACTTTCCATAAAATAATAAGCAGTATCTACCTAAAACCTTCAGCAAGCATTATATGCAATGGGGATAAGCTAGATGCATTTCCAATAAGGTCAGGGGTGAAACAAGGATGCCCATTATCACCATTATTATTCAATATGGTACTAGAAATGTTAGCGGTAGCAATTAGACAAGATAAAGAAATTGAAGGAATAAAAATAGCCAAAGAAGAAACTAAGTTATCACTCTTTGCAGATGATATGATGATATACTTAGAGAATCCCAGAGATTTAAGTAAAAAACTATTTGAAATAATAAACAACTTTGGCAAAGTGGTAGGATACAAAATAAACCCACACAAACCTTCTGCATTCCCATATATTACCAACAAAGTCCAACAGCAAGAGATAGAAAGAGAAATCCCATTTAAAGTGAGAGCAGACACTCTAAAATACTTAGGAGTTTACCTGCCAAAACAAACCCAGGGATTATATGAACACAATTACAAGACACTTTTTGCACAAATAAAGTCAGATTTAAGTAAGTGGAAAAACATCAGCTGTTCATGGGTAGGCTGAGCTAATATAATAAAAATGACAATTCTACCTAAATTACTTTACTTATTTAGTGCCATACCAATTAAACTATCAGATAATTATTTTCTAGAGCTGGATAAAATAACATCAAAATTCCTTTGGAAAAACAAAAGGTCCAGAATATCAAAGTGACTAATGAAAAGAAATGCCTAGGAAGGTGGCCTAGCGCTACCAGATCTCAAATTGTATTATAAAGCAGCAATTATCAAAACCATTTGGTATTGGCTAAGAAACAGAGGGGTAGACAAATGGAATAGACTTGGCACTCAAGACACAGTAAGCAAAGAATATAGCAACCTCCTGTTTGATAAACCCAAAGATCCCAGCTTCTGGAATAAGAATTCACTGTTTGAAAAAAATTGCTGGGAAAACTGGTTAACTGTGTGGCAGAAATTAGACATAAACCCATGCCTGACACCATACACAAGAACAAAGTCCAAATGGGTACATGATTTAGGTATAAAGATTGATACCATGAATAAATTGGAGAAGCAGGGAATAGTGTATTTATCAGATTTATGGAGAGGGGAAGAATATTTTTCTAAAGAATTGATAGAAAGCATTATGAAATGGAAGATGGATAATTTTGATTACTTTAAACTGAAACGTTTTTGCACAACCAAACCCAATGCAACCAAAATTTGGAGGGATGTAGTAGATTGGGAAAAAAAATTTTATGGCTAAGCTCAGGGATAAAGGCCTCATTTCTAGAATATATAGAGAACTGACTCAAATATATAACCATACAAGTCATTCCCCAATTGATAAATGGTCAAAGGATATGAACAGGCAATTTTCAGGGGAAGAAATTAGGTATCTATAATCATGAAAAAGTGTTCTAAATCACTATTGATTAGAGAGATGCAAATCACAACAACTCTGAGGTACAATATCACTCCTATAAGATTGGCAAACATGACAGAACAAGAAAATGATAAATGCTGGAGAGGATGTGGGAAAGTTGGAACACTAATTTATTGCTTGTGCAGCTGTGAGATCATCCAACTATGCTGGAGAAGGGTTTGGAACTATGCCCAAAGGGCTACAAAAATGGGCATACCCTTTGACCCAGAAATATCGCTACTAGGACTGTATCCCCAAGATAGTATAAACATGGGAAAGGGCCCACGTGTACAAAAATATTTATAGCAGCACTCTTTGTGGTAACCAAGAACTGGAAGTCAAGGGGATGCCCATCAATTGGGGAATAGCTGGATAAATTATGGTATATGAATGTAATGGAGTACTATTGTGCCATGAGAAATGATGAACAAGAAGACTTCAGCGAGGCCTGGAAGGACTTATATGATCTGATGCTGAGAGAAAGGAGCACAACCAGGAGAACTTTGTTCTCAGCAACGACCACAGTGTGCGAGAGTTTTTCTCTGGTAGACTTGGAACTTTGTAATAACACAAGAACTTACTGAGGAAAAAAAAAATATCCCAATCGTGGTTTTCGAAGGCAAAATGCCTTACACACTCAGAGAAAGAAATAATGAAGTCATTCACAGAATGTAGCAGATCATTTTTGCGTGTCTGTGGGTTTCAGTGTATTATGTTTTGATTTGCTATATGATTTCTTCCATTTATTTTAGTTCACCTACATAGCATGACTATAGTGAAAATGTGCTCAATACGAAAGTATATGTAGAACCTATACAGAATTATATGCTGTCATGGGGAGGGAGGGAGGTAGTGAGGTGAAGGTGTGGGGGGGGATAAAATCTTAATTTTAAGGAACTGATTGTAGAACATTAAAAATAAATTAATTAATCAATTAAATTTAAAAAAAAAGACATTGCTATTGGTCTTCCTCATGAAAAAAACCTCACTACCTACTCTAGCCATTTCTATGTGGCCATTTAGGAAGAATTTACTAGGGGGCATGGGGAGGAAAGGAATATATTCTGTTAATAAAGTTATTGCATATTGTGGAAAAACTAATATGTTTAAAAGTGCTAAAATTTTGTCCCACTTTTACTGTGCTAAACTGCTTCCTATTTCTCTACAGTTGCTTTGGTGGAGTTTTCTTAGGGAGTACATTAGGAGTACTTAGGGATGCACTTCTGACCCTCAGATGAAATTATTGGTACATTCGCTAAAGGAAAGAATGGCCTTTGTTATCATGAGCAATGTTATCTTCTTCTTTTAACACCTAAGTTAGGCCAATTACTTATCACTCTGACCTTGTTAAAAGGAGAAAAAAAAACCTGCCCATTACCCTTTTTTTTTTTTTTTGGTATCTCAAGTGTTTAGCATAGTACTGTCACATAGTAGGTAATTAATAGATGAGTGCTGACTTTCTTCCATTTGAGTGTAGAAACATTCTGGTTGTCACAGATAATACCAACATTTTTTTTTAATATGAATGATCAAGGAGCAGAGTCAAGATGGCAGAGTAGAAAGTCCCACATACTCCAGCTCTTCCTATGCAGTTCATAAAACACATGTAAAAAGTGACTCTGAACAAATTATAGACAAACAGAAGCCACAAAACCACGAAGTGAAAAAGATTTTCAGCCAAAGTTGTCCTGAAAAGCCAAGAGGAAAGGTCTATTGCATGGGGCATGAAGCAGAGCACAGCCCACTAAGCCCAGTGCAGCCCTGGCTGCTCCTCACTGGCAGGGACAGAACTGGAACTGGTCTCTGGGACTGAATACTCAGCAGCAGCAGTGGTTCCCAGATCCATCAACCATCAAACTCCAAACAAAGCTTCAAAGGTCAGGGAGAAAGCTTTCTTATTTGGATGAGAAGGGAATATAGTCTGGCCCCTGCCAGCAGCAGCCACTGCAGTCCTCAGACTAAAGCCCCTGGGGGAATTCAGTGGCTGATCTGAATTTCATCCCTGAGAAGAGACCCTGCCCTCCACCTAAAGCCCCTGAGGGAATTGAGCATATGATGTGAATCCCAGTCCTAAGCCAGGTACTGGGGTGAGGAGCAGGAGCACTGGCATAGCTGGAGGCAGTTGTGGAGAGGGAGTTGTACTACTTGCCTCTGGGAAAAGTTTTTGGCTATTCCCAGACCAATGTACAGAGAAGGAGAAGAGTAACTCCTTTCCCTTGATTGTGCCACTTGGAGGAACTGGAAACTTAAATGTTCCCAGAGTTTGCCCTCCTCTTGAAAAAAGGACTCAATAGTTAAGTAATTGACTGAGAAAATGCATGTAGAAGGGAAAAAGAATAAGACAAGAGAAGGTAACTTTCATGGTGAGCAGGTATTTACTCCCATCTTTTCAGATGAGGAGGAGCAATGTATGCCATCAGAGGAAGACAGAAGGGAGGGCCTCTACATCCAAAACCTCCAAGTGGAGATGCATTGTTTACAGGCCATAGAAGAGCTCAAAAGGATTTTGAAAATCAAGTAAGAGAAGTGGAGGAAAAATTAGGAAGAGAAATGAGAGCAATGGAAGAAAATCATGAAAAAAAGAGTCGACAGCTTGCTAAAGGACACCAAAAAAAAAAAAAAAGTTGAAGAAAATAACACTTTCAAAATAAACTAAAATTAACTCAGTTGGTAAAAGAGGCTCAAAAGAAGAAGGCTTTAAAATGCAGAAGTAGCCAAATGGAAAAGGAGATTCAAAAACTCACTGAAGATAACCATTCTTTAATAATTAGAATGGAGCACATGGAAACTAACAACTTTGTGAGAAAACAAGAAATTACAAAACAAAACCAAAAGTGTGAAAAAATAGAAGATAATGTGAAATATCTCATTGAAAAAAACTGACCTGGAAAATAGATTTAGGAGAGACAATTTAAAAATTATGGGACTACCTGAAAGCCATGATCAGAACAAGAGCCTAGACATCATCTTTTATGAAATCATCAAGGAAAACTGCCCTGATATCCTAGAACCAGAGGACAAAAGAAATATTGAAAGAATCGACTGATCACCCCATGAAAGAGATCTGAAAAACAACAACAACAACAACAAAACTCCTAGGAATATTGTAGCCAAATTTCAGAGTTCCCAGGTCAAGGAGAAAATATTGCAAGCAGCTAGAAAGAAATAATTCTAGTACTGTGGATATACAATCAAGATATCACAAATTCTAGCAGCTTCTACATAAATGGAACAAAGGACTTGGAATATGATATTCCAGAAGTCAAAGGAACTAGAGTTAAAACCAAGAATCACCTACCCAGCAAGACTGAGTATAATACTTTGGGTGGGAAATGTTCATTCAATGAAATAGAAGACTTTCAAGGATTCTCGATGAAAAGTCCAGAATTGAATAGAAAACTTGACTTTCAAGCACAAAAATCAAGAGAAGCATGAAAAAGTAAACAGGAAAGAGAAAACATATGGTACTTTCTAAAGTTTAACTGTTTGCATTCCTACATGGAAAGATAGTAATTGTAACTCTTGAGATTTTTATCAATATTTGGGTAACTGAAGGGATTATACACACACACATACACACACACACATACACACACACACACAAAGACAGAGAGCACACAGTGAGTTGAATAAGACAGGATGATATCTAAAAAATAAAATTTAAGGGGTGAGAGAGGAATATATTGAGAGGAGAAAGGGAAAAATGGAATGAGGCAAATTATTCCTCATAAAAGAGGTAAGAAAACACTTTTTCAGTGGAGGGGAAAAGGGAGACTGTGAGAGGAAAAAAGAGAAACTTATTCGCTTCACATTTGGCTTAATGAGGGAATAACACACTCATTCAATTTGGTATGACTATTACCCTACATGAAAATAGGGGAAAAGGGGACAAGTGAGGTGGGGGCAATGATAGAAGACAGGGAAAAAAAGAGGATGAAGGAAGGAGAAGTAATCACTTTTGGGGAGGGACAAGGTCAAAGGAGAGAATAGAATAAATGAGAGGCAGGATAGGATGGAGGAAAATATAGTTGTCTTACACAATATGACTATTGTGAAAGAGTTTCGCAAAACTCCACATATATGGCCTATATTGAATTGTTTGCCTTCTCAGTGGGGAGAGGTGGGGTGGGAGGAAGGGAGATAAGTTGGAAATCAAATTTTTAGAAACAAATGTTGAGAATTGTTTTTGCATACAACTGGGAAATAAGAAATACAGGTAATATATTTATATAAATGAATATAAATATAAATCAATCTTGCCCTACAAGAAAAGAGATGATGGATATGGGGGAAGGGAGGAGTGTGATAGAAGGGAGAGCTTATTGAGGGAAGGGGTAATCAGAATGCAGGGAGTTGTGGGATGGAGAGGGGAGAGATGAGGGAAAAATAGAACTCAAAATTCTGTGAGAATGGATGTTGAAAACTAAAAATAATTTAACAAACATTTTAAAAAGTATGAAGGATAAGAAAGTTTTGCCAGTTCCAATGATTCTTTTTACCCTATTAGGGACTGATTAGGAAATTGAAAATGTGAAATAAGCAACATATGAAATATTGGGCAGGGTCATCCAGAAAGGGTCATGACAAGAGTATTAGGCAAAAGAAGAGAGCTGTTCTAGGGTAGAGATCGACCATCATGGGACTGGTAAGAGAGATATATTTTTTTATTTATGTTTTTGATTTATAATGATCATGCAATTTAAAATAATGATCACACCTCCTCTAATATTCAAGAAGTTTCATAGGTAGGTGATAGGATCAGATGTCAGACTCAGATGTCAGACTAAGAAAGTGTCATTAAAGAACTAATGTTCAAAACGGCTATTAAAATGCAACACGCTGTGGGTTCTGAGATGAATTTTTATCATGTACCAGAAACCTAGAGAATTCAGTAAGTCATTTACAAGATTAACGAATTTAATAAAAACAAATGCAAGCTTCTTGTCTGTGTTTTATTTACTGAATTTTAGCTTAAAATAGCATTTTGTGATTTTTACGACCCAAAATACTTAATTTTCTTCAATTTGCTCATTTTAACTTAAATTAAAAAGCTTTATACTAATGTTTATGGCAAATATGGGAGTAGGATTCTGCAGCAGATATACTTACAATAGCAAAGCCTAAAAAAATAATATTCTGATTTCAAAATCATTCTTAGGATTTAAACCATCCAAACAATAACTTGCATTTCATAGATCAACATAATACATATTTTCGAGGTTCAAAGTACTAAGCAAAAAGAAAAAGCATGGATTTTTAGTGCTGTTCTGATAAGGAGCAAGGGGAGTCTTAATGTTCATTGTGGAGATAGTTGCTACTTGGGATACATTAGTTTACAATTTGCATGGCTGTTGAATATATATCTATCTCTATCTATCCATCCATCCATCAATCCATCTGTCTATCTATCTATCTATCTATCTATCTATCTATCTATCTATCTATCTATCTATCTATCTGTCTGTCTGTCTATGTATCTATCTATCTCTGTCTATCAGTCTATACATATATACGCATAAATATGCATATATCTGTATAAAACCATATCTATATCTGCCTTTGTGCATGTTCAAAGCTATCTATCTAAATATGATCAGACTTCAAGGAACCAAGACATTGGAGCAAGTAAGAAATCACTGTAACTTTCCAATAAAATAGTAAAATAGCAGCCCCAAACAAATCCTGACAACAGGAACCAGTTAAAAGGTTGGGTGAAACAGTCCTTGAACCCCAGAAACTTGAAAGATTGGCAGGAAAATTTTGTCTCGCACATGTAAAAGAGAAGGACAAAATGGTCCCTGTGGGCCTCAGGCTAACATCAGTGCAGCACTAGGTAAACAGCCAGAACCTACAGCTCCTGGCACAAAGAGCCTAAGACAGTGCATCTTTTGCTCCAATAGATGAGTTCAAATTTAAAACAAAGGAAAAATCCCTGCCTCCTCCCAAAAATGTGAGAAAACAACATCAACCACAGCAACAAAATGAATCTGATCACAGAAAGTTATTATTGTAACAAGGAAAATAAAGGAACAAATTCAAAACAGGACAGTCAAAAATTCAATGTTCAAAACCCCCAAAGAACTCAAACCCGAAAATATCTATTAAAAGGGTTCAAAAAGAGGATTAAAATGATAAAAGAGAAGTAGAAGACCAATCGGGAAAAGAAATGAGAGTGATGCAAAAGAAATTACGAAAAAAAGGTCATCAACTTGGAAAAGGAAAAGAATTTCTTAAAAAGTAGAATTGGTCAAATGGAAAAGAAGATATAAAAATCTACTGAAGAAAAAAGTTCCTTATAAAGTAGAATTGGTCAGATGGAAGAAAAAAGTACAATTTTTAATTGAGGAAAACAGCACCTCAATAGGGCGAATTTGGCAAATGGAAGGAAATGACTCTATGAGACATTATTAATCAATCAAACAAATTCAAGCATAGAATGTAAAATATTTTATAGGAAGAAAAAACTGATCTTTAAAATAGATCCAGGAAAGAGAATGACAAGGTAAGTGGAGTGCCTGAAAGACGTAATCAGAGGAGGACCTGGAAAACATCTTTAAAGAAACTATAAAGGGAGGCAGAGTCAAGATGTCGGAGTAGAAAGACGCATGTTTGCAAGCTCCGAACCCACAGTCCATAGATTTAATGTAAGAAGAGCTCCCCAGAAGTTCTGAATCACTGCAGGGGGTGCAGAAACATAGTGGAAGAGATTTCCATTCCAGAGAGCCCTGGAGAGCCGTCCCCGTGGTCCGTGGCGTCCCAGAAAGCAGACCCCACCCCAGCGCTGCCTTGGCCATGGCCCCAGAGAAGCTGATCCGAGCAGGCTTCAGGGACTAAAGCTCTGGTGGCCGGGAAGGTCCCTCCGCCCACAGACTCTACAGGTCAGTGAGAGAGATGGCTGGACTGGACGAGAGGGGAGCAGGGTGTCTCCGTGGCTCAAGTCCCCTTGGGAGGAAGCGGCGAAGGCAGAGGCAGGGGCAGGAAGCAGGGGAGGCAGAGGCGGGGGTGGTGGTGCAGGTAGCATGGGCGCGGCTGCGGGCCTGGGACTCCCCCAGCAGCAGGCAGGATCTTCATTACTGAAAGTCTCTGCATAAACCACCTGAGGAAGCTGAGCCTGGGAGACGGCCCTGCCCCACCCGCTCCATTTCTGAAGGTCTCTGCATAAAGCCCCTGAGGGAACTGAGCCTGGGAGGCGGCCCTGCCCCCACCCCAGCACCAGAACTAAAGCTCACATAGATTAGCAGCCGCGCCTGCCACGGAAAACCCATTTGAATCTCAGACTCCAAGCACTAGCTGGGCCGATCTAGGCGGGGGTGGACAGGAATCTCAGAAGTCAAGTAACTGGCTGGGAAAATGCCTAGAAAAGGGAAGAAAAATAAGACTATAGAGAGTTTTTTCGAACAGATGCAAATGATCCCGACTTTCGGATCTGATGATGACGAGGACATATTCTTGCCATCAGGGAAAGACGTGGAGGGTGGGGCCTTGATACCCCAGACATCCCAGGGGGATGTTGGGTGGGCTCAGGCCTTGGAAGAGCTCAAAAAGGATTTTGAAAAGCAAGTTAGACAGGTGGAGGAAAAATTGGGAAGAGAAATGAGAGAGATGCAAGAAAAGTATGAAAAACAGGTCAATACCTTGGTAAAGGAGCACAGAGTGAATTGAATAGGATGGGACCATATCTTAAAAGAAATTAAGGTAAATGGTGAGAGAGAAATGTAGTGGGAGGAAAGAGGGTGAAATGGAATCGGGTAATTATATGTCATTTAAGAGGCAAGTAGAAGACGTTTTAGTGGAGGGAAAAAGAGGAGAGCTGAGAAAAAAACAAAACAAAACAAGAAGTTTACCCTCATCACATTTTACTAAAGCAAGGAATAAAATGCACACTCATTTTGATATGAAAACCTATCTTACAGTATAGGAAAGTAGGGGAGGAGATAAGCAAGGGGGGGAATGATGGAAGGGAGGGCAAAGGGATGAGGGAACAATTTGAAGACAACGCTCGAGGAGGGACAGGATCAAAAGACAGAAGAGAAACAGTGAGAGGCAGGATAGGATGGAGGGTAATTCAGTTAGTCTTATGCAACACGACTATCAGGGAAGTCATTTGCAAAACTACACAGATATGGCGTATACTGAATTGCTTGCCTTCCCAAAGGGAATGGGTGGGGAGGGAGGGATGGGGAGAATTTGGAACTCAAAGTTTTAGGAACAACTGTTTAGTATTTTTGTTGCTACTAGGAAAGAAGACATACAGTTAATGAGGAATAGAGAGTCATCTGGCCCTACAGGATAAAAGAGAAGATGGAGGCAAGAGAAGGGAGGGATGACAGAAGAGAGGGCAGATTGGAGATAGGGAAAATTAGATTGCTTGGTGTATTGGGGTGGTGGGAGGGGATAAAAGGGGAAAAAATTTGGAACCCAAAATTTTGTGAAAATGAATGTAAAAAAAGTTAAATAAATAAATAAATATTAAAAAAAATTAAAAGAAAAAAGAAATTATAAAGGAAGATGCCCCAATGTCACAGAACCACTGGACAATGTTGGTATTGAAAAAAATGTACCAATCACCTCAGGAAAGAGATCCCAAAATAAAAAAATCCAAGCAATATTTTAGCTCAATTACAGAAATATCATGTCAAGAAAAAAAATACTGCAAGTGTCCAGAAAGAAACAATTCAAATATTGTTGTTCCACAATCAAAACTACACAGGACTTAGCACCTGCTCCATCAAAAGATTGGAGATCATGGAACACAATATTCCAATAGGTAAAAAAGGTAGGACTATAACTAAAAATAATTATGCTGTGAAATTGAGCACAATACACCATGGAAAAAATGATCATTAAATAAAATAGAAAGATTTCAAGCTTTCATAAGGAGATGGCCAGAATCAATTGCAAAACAAAAGCATTTGCCAATAAAAGATTGAAAGACCATGACTCATTGCTTTCTCTTCAGCTTCCATGCATTCTTAAAAGTCATTCTTTAACCTGGAATACAGTTTCTCCTCTTCTCATTCTCTCAAATACTTCCAGGACTAACTATGTCTTGAGAATCCTCATTATTAATATACATACAGATATATATATGCATATATATACACTTGTATATACATACATATATATGTGTATATATGTATATACATATATATGTGTGTGTGTGTGTGTGTGTATATATATATATATACACACACACACGTGTGTATACATATATATTCCCTCATCTATCTTCTTTTTGATTTGCATACACTGGATCCATGAACTTAATAGAATTTGTTCCCTTGATGCAAAGAAGTGTTAATTTTATTGTTTAAATCTTCAATGACCAGTCCAGTGACTTCCAAGGTCATTTATCAAAGAGTTCCATGAATATTAGATGGATTGGAAAAAAGAGAGGAAGTGCCTGGGTAGTATAGAAATACCCAGCAGAGCTAAAACAATAGGCAGACATTTAACTGATTCAGAGATTCTAATCAATTTCTTTCATGTTTTGATTTTTAAGCTTCAAACAAACGTTTTAAATTTATGAAATGAAGTATTTCCATACCACAATCCTATATACAATTTCAAATGAAATTGTAAATCTTCTCTCTAAAACTTGCAATTTCTTTCAAATACAGTAACATTGTCATGTGTTTTTTCTTCCATTCAAGCTCCTTCACTCAGAGATGGCTACCATTAGACATATACACACATATGCATATGTATATGTGTATGTGTGTGTGTATATATATACATATGTATATACTTATGTGTGTATGTGTATATGTAGATATCTATGTACTCACATACATTATGTATAGAGAGAGCTATATCTATGTGCACACGTATATTTGCATTTATATGTTTGTCTGTATGTGTATATACACTTCTGTATGTGTGTGAGAAATTATTCCGTACATACTTCTACTTATCAGTTTTTGCTCTGCATCCAGACAGAGTCATTCTTCACATGTCCTTTGTAGTTAATTTAGGTGTGTATAATTGTAAAAAAGAACACATTCACTCAAAGCTATTCTTAAAATAATATTGTTCTTACTAAATACACTGTTCTGTTAATTCTACTCATTTTACTGTTCATTACTTTATGAAAGTCTTTCCATGTTTTTTTTTTTATTTTTAAAGTCACTGAGTTCACATGTTAGAGCACAAAAATGTTTCACCATGATTATATGCCACACCTTGTTCAACCATTTTCCAGTTAATTGGCATCTTTGCTATTTCCAGTGCTTTGCCACCAGAGAGATGTGATAAATATTTGGAACATTTTCCCTTCATTATCTGTGTAAATTGACCAAGTACTGTTATTGCTGAGTCAAAGGGTGTAAGTAGTTTAATAACTCTTTGGGCATAATAACAAATTGCTCTCCAAAATGATTGGATCCATTCATAATTCCACCAACAATGAATTAGTGTCTCAATTTTTCATATTCCTTCCTTTATTTGTCACTTTTTCCTTCTATAACTTTAGCTAATCTGGTATATTTAAAATAGTGTCTCAAGTTTGTTTTAATTTTCATTTGTTGGGGGGAGGGGCAGAGCCAAGATGGTAGATCTGCTATAGCTCTTCCCCCAAAGCCCATAAAATATTTGTAAAAATGACTAAACAAATTCCAGAGCAGCAGAAGCCACAAAATAACAGAGTGAAGGATATTTCAAGCTCAAGGTGGCCTGGAAAATTAACAGGAAAGGTCTATCGCACTAGGCTCAGAGCAGAGCACAGTTTGAGTGAGCACAATCCAGTCTTGGCCATGGAGCATGGCAGGGACAGGACTGGAGCAGCCTTCAGAGCATGGAATCCTAGGTAACAGCTGCAGTTCATGAAATCCTCAACCCACAAATGCCAGAGATATCTTCAAAGGTCAGTGAGAAAGCTCTTCCACCTGGGTGAGAAAGGAGTAATATCCTCCCCTAGCCCCAGGCCCAAGTAGCTCCATTTTTGGAGCTTTCGACCTAAAGACCTTGGGGAATGAAGCCACTGATCTGAATCTCAACCCTGAGTGGTGAGCCTGGGGTGAGAAGGCGCACTGGTGTGGTGAAGGTGGAGGCAGTTGTGGAGAGGGAACCCCACTTGCAGATCCTGAGCAAAAAAGCTTGTGGTAGCTCCCAGACCACAGTACAGGGCAGAAGAGGAGTAAACGCATCCCCCTCGATTTTGCCACCTTGGAGGAACTGAGGGGAGGAAATTACCTAAAGGAGAGTGGGGTGATTGACATAAGGGAGGGCAGATCAGAGGAAGTAGTAGAAAGAAGCAAAACTCTTCTGAGGTGGAAAAGCTTAGAGAGAAGACAAACAGGAGGAACAATAAAATGGATGGAAATACACAGGTAGTAATCATAACCAAATGTGAATGAGATGAACTTTCCCATAAAAGTGAAGCAGATAGCAGAGTAGATAAAAAACAAAAATCCTACCATATATTGCTTACAGGAAACACTCTTGAAGAAGAGACACATGAAGAGTAAAGGTAAAGGGATGGGCCAGATTCTTCTGTGCTTCAACTGGAGTATAAAAATCAGGTATAGCAATCCTGAATTTAAACGAAGAGCAAAAATATACCTAATTAAAATAGACACTGAAGGAAACTGTGGTTGTGATTTATTCTTTGCTCCTGAAAAGGACCATGACATCAGGGAAATGATGGTATGGCTTCCCCTATGATTTAAATAAGGGAGAGGTATGTAAACTCATCAGCCTCAATTTATGCTCTACTAACTTCACCAGTGCAGAGGCATTCTCCAGCAACCAAACAGGACTGCCACAGTAGAACATTTTAAAAGTCAAAATTGGCCAAATGGAAAAGGAGGTACACAAATTAACTGAAGAAAATAACTTATTAACAACTAGAATTTGGCTAGTGGAAGTTAATGACTCAATGAGACAATAAGATTCAGTGAAAATCAATCTTATATTAAAAGAAAAAAAATCGAGGAAAATATAAAATATCTTATTGGAAAAAAAAAACTGACCTAAAAATTAGTCGAGGAGAGATAATTTAAGAATAATTGATCTAAACAAAAACTGAAATATGAAAAAAAAATTCTGAACAGCATCTTTCAAGAAATTATCGAGGAAAGCATTACCTGAGATTCTAGAACCAAAAGGTAAAAGTCTTAAAACAAATCCACACAATACCTCCTGAAAGAGATCCCAAAGTGAAAATGCCAAGTACTATTGTAGCCAAATTTCAGAATAATCTGGTCAACGTGAAAATACCACAAGCATCCAGAAAGAAACAATTTAAATTTCATGAAATCAAAGTCAAGATTACCCAAGACCTTTTAGCTTCTACATTAAAATATCAGAGGGCTGGAATATGACATTCTGTAAGGGGGAGGAACTTGGATTAAAACCAATAATGAGCTACCCAGAAAAACTGAGTGTAGTCTTTCAGGGTAGGGGACAGATATTCAAAGAAGTAGGCACATCCAAATTCTCCTAATGAAAAATCTCAAGTTGATCATAAAATTTAATTTTCAAATACAGGGCTCAAGAGAAGCATAAAGAGGCAAACAGGAAAACAAAATAAAAATGTTATTCAATAAGTTTAAACTAGTTACATCCCTAAATGGAAACATGATGCTTGAAATTCTTGAGGAATTCTAAAGTTCAAATCAAAGAAAAAGAATTATACACAGATAGAGGGTGTGCATGTAAGTTGACTTCAATATGATGGTAAAAATGCAATTAAGGGGTGACAAAAAGATTGTACTGAATGAAGAGGAAAGGAGGGAGGAGAAAAGCATAAATCACATCACATGAAGTAGCACAAATACCTATTACAATAGAGAGAAAGGGAGAAGGGAAGCAAATATTTTTTGAACCTTACTCTCATTGGTTTTGGTTCAAAAGATATATATATATATATATATATATATATATATATATAGATATAGATATAGATATATATAGATATAGATAGATAGATAGATAGATAGATAGATAGATAGATAGATAGATAGATAGATAGATAGATATGCTCCATTGGATATAGAAATCTAGCTAACCCTATAGGAAGTATGAGGTGAAAGGAGGAAGAAAAGGAGGGGTGCTGACAGAAGGGAGGGCAGATTGAGAAAGGAGGTGATCAGAAACAAAACACAGGTGAGGAGGAAAGGAGGGAGAACAACATAAACGGGAGGAATAGGAATGGAGAGGAAAACACAGTTAATAATCATAACCATGAATGTGAATGGGATGAATTCTCCCATAAAACAGAAGTGGATAGCCATGTGGATTAAGAACCAAAATCCCGCAATACATTGTTTAGAAGAAACACATTTGAAGCAGAGAGATACAGAGTAAAGGCAAAAACCTAAAGTAGAATACATTATATTTCAGATGAACTGAAAAAAAAAAAAAAAACAAGGGTAGGAATCCTGATCTTAAACAAAATCAAAAATAGATCTTATTGAAAGGGGTAAGGAAGGAAACTACATTCTGCTAAATAGTAACATAGGCAATGAAGTAATATCAGTACTAAACAAGTGGCATAGCAACCGAATTGTTAGAGGAGAAGTTAAGTGAAGTACAGTAAGAAATAGAAAGCAATATTACATTAGTGAGGGACCTCAACTTCCCCTCTCAAAACTAGGTAAACCTAAATGAAAAGTAAGCAAGCAAAAAAAGAAGACAAGGAGGCAAATAGAATTTTACAAAAGGTAGATATGATGCACCTCTGGAGAAAATTGAATGGGTATCAAAGGAAATAAGCTTTTTTTTTTTTTTTTCCCCTCAGCAGTAGATGATACATATAAAAAAAATGCCCATGAATTAGGACATAGAAATATCACAATCAAACGCAGAAAGGCATAAATATTAAATGCATCCTTGTTAAGTCAAGAAAAATTACCTGTAACAAGGGGCCATGGAAAAATAGATATAAACTAATTGGAAATTAAATAATCTAATCCTATAGAATTAGTGAGCTGAAGAGAACATCGTGTCATCCAAGAGAATGACAAAAATGAAGCAACATACTAAAACTTGATGGATGCAGCCAAAGCAGTTGGGGGATAATTTCATATCATTAAATGTCTGCATGAATAAAATAGAGAAATAGACTACCAACGAATTGGAAATGAAACTTAAAAAAGCTAGAAAACAAATTTTAAAATTCCAAAATAAATAGCAAATTATTCTGAAAATCAAAGGAGACATTAATACAATTGAAACTAAGACAACTATTGAACTAATAAATAAATAAATCTAAGGGCTATTTTGTGAAAAAAAATACAATAAAATAGATAATAATAGGTTAATCATTAATAGCATAGTTAAACTTTTTGGTAATTTGATTTAAAAAAGGAAAAGGAAATAAAATCACTACTATCAGAAATAAAAAGGAAGAATTCATCACCATCGAATAGAAAATTCAATTAATAATTATGGGCTATTTTGCCCAACTGTTTTTCAACAAATTCAGTAATCTAAGTGAATGGCCAGATGAACAGAAAGGGAAGTAAACTAGTTAAATAACCTCATTTCCAAAAAAAAAAAAAAAAGCAAGTCATCAATAAATCACCTAACAAAAATATCCAAGGCTAGATGGATTTAAAAACAAATTCTACCCATCTTTTAAAATCAATTCATCCTGATACTATATAATAGTATATTAAAAATGGATAATATTGATTATATTAAGTTGAAAAGTTTTTTTTCATACATAGACACACATACACAAAAAACAACAACCACCACAACAACAACATAACTGAACCAAGATTGGAATGGAAAGCAAAGAGTGGAAAACAATTTTTACAACCAATGCTTCTAATAAAGCCCTCATTTCTAAATAATATGAAAAATAATAGACAATGAATGGCTCCAATCAAATTCTTTTGATGACACAATTGTGGTGCTGATACCTAAGCCAGGAAGAGACAAAACAGAAAAAAACAAAAACAAAAGCGAATTATAGACCAATTTTCCCTAGGTCTATTGATTTAAATTAATTAAATAAAATGTTAGTAAAGAGATTACAGCTATTCATCTCAAGGATAATTCACTATGACCAAGTTTGATTTTTACCATAAATGCAGGACTGATTCAATATTGGGAAAACTATTTCCATAACTGATAATATCCATTTCAAAATTAGCAGAATTCATATTATTATCTCAATGGATTCAGAAAAAAATACTTTTGACAAAATATGGTACCCATTACTATTAAATCACTGGAGATAATAACAATAAATTTAGTTTTCCTGAAAATGATAAGCAGTAACTAAAAGCACCAGCAAACATTGTGTCTAATGAGGACAACGTAGAAACATTTTCAATAAAATCAGTGGTGAAACAAGGATGCCCATGATCACCACTATTACTCAGTAGTTGTACAGAAATGTTAGCTTTAGCAATAAGAAAAGAAAATCAAATTGAAAGAGTTAGAATAGGCAATGAGGAACCAAAACTATTAATTTTTGCACATGATTTAATGGTATACTTAGAGAATCAACAAATAAACTTGAAATAATTAACCATTTTAGGAAAGTTGCAGGATATAAAAAAGCACATATATCATCAGCACATCTATTACTAAAAGAGCTCAGAAGCAAGTGATAGCAAGAGAAATTCCATTTAAAATAACTGTAGACAAAATGAAATATTTGGGAGTCTACCTGCCAAGACAAACCCAGGAATTATATGAATACAATTACAAAACACTTTTCACACAAAGAAATTCAGATCTAAACAACTGGAAAAATATCAATTATTCATGGGCAGGCTGAGCTAAAATAGGAACTGGGCACAGACCAACATCTCACACATAAATACTAGGATAAGGTCAGTATGTACTTGATTTAGACATCAAGGATGATGTCTAATTAGGAAAGAAAAGAATAGTTCATCTGTCAGATCTATGGAGAGGGAAGTAATTTTTGATGATATAAGAGAAAGAGAACATTTGAATAGCAAAGTGGACAATTTTAATTATATGAATTTGAAAGGTTTTTGCACAAAGGAAATGTAACAAAAAGGAAAGCAGAAAGATGGGAAATACTTTTTACAGCCAGAGTCTTGGATAAAGGCCTAGTTTCTAAAATACATAGTAAGTGAGTCATAAGAAAATAACTCATTCCCCAATTGACAAATGGTCAAAGGATAAGAACAGATAGTTTTCAGAAGAAGAAATTAAGGTAATTTATAATCATATAAAAATTAAAGGTATTTATAGCCATATAAAATGCCTATACCACTATTGATTTGTGAAATACAAATTGAAATAGCTCTGAGGTATCACCTCATAACAATCAGTTTGGCTAATATGACAGAAAAGAAAAATGATAATTGTTTGAAAACATGTGAAAATTGGAATACTAACACATTATTGGGTTGACTTGTGAACTGATCCAATTATTTCAGAACCATGCTCAAAGTGCTATAATACTGTCTTTGATCCATCTATTCCTATATCCCCCAAAATATTATTTAAATAAAGGGGACAAGACTGGCATGTACAAAAATGCTTTTACCAGCTCTTTTTATTATAGCAAAGAATTGAAAATTGAGGGGATGTCCATCAGTTGAAGAATGGCTGAAAAAGTTGTGGTATATGAATATTATGGGATACTACTCTTCTATAAGAAATGATAAGCTGGAGGATTGTAGGGAAAACAAAACTTGGTGAGACTTACATGAGCTGATGCTGAGTGAACAGGAGAACATTGTGCAGAGTAACAACACTGCGTAATGATCAGCTATTACAGATTTATCTCTTCTCAGCAATATATTGGTTCAAAAGAATTCCACAGGACTCATGATGGAAAATGCTATCCACATCCAGATAAAGAAATATGGAGTCTGAATGCAGATGAAAACATACTATTTTCACTTACCCCCTTCCTCATGATTTCACCCTTTTTTTTAACTGTTCTTTCACAACATGACTATATCAGATTGCTAACTGTTTTGGGGAAGCACAATGGAAATGAGGGAGGAAGAAAAATTTGGAACTCAAAATCTTTCAAAAATGAATGTGGAAAACTACCTTTATATGTAATTTTATAAGCAATATTAAGTGCAATAAAAGAGGTCATTAGTCAGTTTGGAGATGATATGTTTCTGGAATGATGGAGTTTCATATCGATGTTATATGGAGGATGGAGCCCACCCCCAGTCCACTTCCCCATGTACAGGTGTATACATGTATTTTACATTTAGCCTATTGTACAATTTAGTTCACAATTCCCCTCAACACAAACACACACACACACACACACACACACACACACACACACACACACACACCTTCAATTTCAAGCCAGAGAGAACTGTTATTTTGGGGAAAAAAGTTACTCAAATTGAATCACGTTATTTTATATGCCATATAGGTGGCTGTCATTTTTTTTTCTAACTGGCAAATTGAAAATCAACTTCAAAGGCTGTTACATGTCATTAATTTAAGCTGACAGACTCTCACCAAGGTTTTCAATTAAAGTTCCACTTTTCTTAAAAATGACAGTCAAGCTAAATCTACAGGGAAAATTATGTTTTATAGTGAGTTTCTGTACATTGATGTATATAAGCATATCTATACCAATACATAGCCATTTTATGGCTTGAATCTCTAACAATATTTGTTACAAAATTTGAGAGAAAATGTGCCATATATAAGAAAAGTAAATGACAACTGATATCATTTTATCTATTTTTCCTATTATTTGTTACTAAACCAGTGACCAAAATGGATGAATTTTTATGTGGCTATGGATATCGACACAGTTTATTCATTCTAATTAATTTTAGAACCTTTATATTTTGGTTCATGATATATTTCAAAATCTCCTATCTCTAAAAACAAATTACTTGAAATGGGGAGAAAATGTATCTCTATTATTTTGATAAGATTGATAATATTCAGGATTCTCTTAATAACAACAAAAGCTAGCATTTAAACACTTTAAGGTTTGAAGAATACTTGACATATATTATCCCTTTAATCCCACAAGTGCCATGAAGATGAGCAAGTTAACTAGCAATGTAAAATAATTGCTTATTTTCCCAAAACAAAGCTAATCTTTACAATTTTTACAAATACATTGAGTGCATGAGGTTTACAGAGATCTGTGGGTAGGGTGTTGTCCCATGCTATAGGGACAATTTGTGGAGATTCAAGTAGTTACTTTATTATTACAGATGAATAGGAGATGAAATAAGGAATCTGGTCTCTAGAACCAAGCTCAGCACTACCAAACCAGAGATGTTGTTGAATGAACTAAGGGTAATTGGGGGAGAGCTGATATTAATGTAAATATGTCTTTAAGGCTGTCAAATGAAGAGAAAGTTCTAACTTCTTTTATGACTTTTCAGAAATCAGAATTAGGACCAAATCTAGAAATCACAGAAAAGTATATATATTGGCTGAGGCAATTAAGACTGTTCTTGGGTTGGCGGTGGGGGCGGGACGTGAAATTCATGGAGCAAAAAAAAAACCTTCAATTCCAATATATAATTTGTCACAGTTATGGTATAAATACACTTGGGAATTTTTTTCCATTTACTCTTCTCTGCATTGGCTGGCAAAATCTCTCTACATGAAAACTTTCCTTCCCTTGTTCAAGCCCCTCCCCACTCCCTGCTACAACTACCTAATCCACCATCCCTGTTTTCCTTCTTATGCCTCTTTTTTATTCTTCCCTTTCTTCCTCATTTGGTCACTTTCCCTTGTGACTCCTGGAGGTTCCAATTCTATTCTAAACACTTCCCTTTATACACCACCATATAAAAATAAAGAATAAGGAGGTTTTTTAAAAGAATGTTGTGAATAAATAGAAACGTTAATTGCTGGAGACGTGAATTTATAGAATCATTTTTGAGAATAATCTGGCAGGATACAGTAAAAGTTACAAAATTAATCACACTGTTTGGTCCAATAATTCCATTGTTGGGAATATACTTTGACAGTACGATCAAAAACAGACAAAGACAAAAACACATATGCTCAAAGATTTTCACAGCATATCTATATAATTGTAAAAGAGAAAACCTTGATGTAACAAGGGTATTGTTAAATATAATGGAAATATATATCTATATATCTATATGTGTGTGCGTAGCAAACATATGCCTATATATGTACAGAAAGGAACGATCACACACTTAATTTAATTTTATCAGCCGTACACTTTACATTTCTGTCATCTACTACTTGAAATTCCTTTCTGATCACAATGTCTGATGTTTTCATCCCTTCCTGTGCCTCATCGCTCTTAAAGCCATGCTTCATGCTCAATGCAACCTCGGTGACCAGTTCACTCTCTTCTGTCCTGGTCCGGCTCATCTTTTTTACCTCATTTTTCTACACTTTTAATCTTGACATAATAGATAAACAGTGAAACTTCATACTTATATCTAACATCAAAGTTCTTTCTCCTTTTTACTATACTACTGCAAACTCAAAATTGGAAAAACTAACTGACTTCTGTGATCGTCCTTCAGTGCTGCTGGGTAGTGTTGGATAAAGTCAAACAATCACACTACCACTTCACCACAAATGCTTGTTATAGACTCTCAGTTGAGTCCTTATTGCTATGTAGCAATCCTTTACTCTTCACTGACTCTATCATGAGATATTCTATTTCTTTCTTTACCACAATTAGCTAATATACCTTTGCTCCTATTCTCAGAATACCATTCCTCATACTTTAAGAAATATTCTTTATTCTCTCCAAATCTAATCCACAAACTCCCTCAACAACCACCCCCGTTTTATCCTTCTTTGCTTTAATCTCAGTGGATAACATAGTCCTCTCCCTTGCTAGGACATACCCTTCGATTTTTACCCTTGAACCTAACCCTTGCTGCTTTTTACAAAGGCTTTGGTCTTCAATCATCCCTTCTAATTGTCTACTTTCAGTAATTCAATAATTCAAGTTTTATTCTTCATATCTTTGGAGAAAACTGACATCACTCTAGTTTATCACATTAACAACCTCTGCACCATTCTCAAATCTTCACTTTTGCAGTGATTAACAAGCTGCCAAATATTATTGAGTCTATCTCCCTGGCATCTTTTATATCCATTCCTTTCCACTCACAGGATTATCTCATTAAGTTTTGGCTATAGTAGAGTATCAAACTTAGTTTTAGGGAGCTGGGTTCAAATATCAATACAGTCATTTGATACCCGTAAAAAATTAAACAAATCACTAAATATTTATTATCCTCAGTTTCCCCATTTATAACTGAATGACTTCAAAGAAGTGTTTCAGTTCTGATTCAATGTTTGATTTCTGTCTCTAATCCTGCTAACATTCATTGTTAACCCAGTTATCAGATCTATATTCATAAAGCATAGATCTAAGTATGTCACTCCTCTCTTCCACAAGCTCTAATGACTCCTGATTGCTTCTAGGATAGGACATGTACTCCTGTTTGTCATGTCTAGAAATCTGGTTCCAGCTTACTTTTCTGGAATCATTTGACATTATCCCTCTTCATTCATTCTACCCTTTAGCCAAACTGACTTACTTGCTATTTGCTTGAAACAAATTTTTCCCACCTCTGTACTTTTGGACAGACTTCACCTAATGCCTAAAATTCATGCCTCCTTGAACTCTGCTTATTAAAATCCCTAGACACCTTCAAGGTTGAACTCAAGTGCCAGCTCTTACCTGATTCCCTTTATTGTGCTTTCATTTGTAAGTTCTCTCTCTCAAATCCTAAATTTCCTCAGTGTATGTGTTTTCAATTTACCTTTATCTATCTCTACTCTAGTGTCCCTGCTGTTGCAATGTAAGTACATGAATAAAGAGACTATCTTGATCTTGTCTTTTCATTCCCATTATGGAATGACAGGCCTTAGAAGGCAGTAATACAAGTTCTATGCATTCTTGCCCCTGGCATACACTTAACTATATTATTTAGGCTCCAGATTATTTAATCTATGCTAGAAGAAGAGAAATTGAAAACAGAGTACAGTGAAGGAAAAATTGTGACCCTGCTGAGCTCCTGGCAAGTCCTGGAGTTTTTATCAGTGTTGCCAGACATATACGTACATACATACACACAGATACATGCATACATACATGTGTGTATATATGTGCATACACACATATATATGGAGGGATATATAGATAAATAGATAGATATAGATATACTCTCATGCATATGCACAAATACATATGTGATGTATAAAGTATATATTATATATAAGAGAAAAGATAAATATACATGCATACATATATGTGTATGTGTGCATGTATACATATGCATGCATGTGTGCATATACATACATATGCACGCACACACATATGTATATATATGTATGGGAAAGAGGAACATTAGAGAGTGATAGAGACAAAGAGAGATAGAGAGAGAGACAGAGAGAGAAAAGGGAGCTAGGTGGCAGAGTGGATATAAGTGGTTGATATAAGACTTCTTGGAGTCAAGAATTCCTGTATTCAAATCAAGTGTCTGAAGACATTCAATAGCTCTCTGATCCTGGACAGGTACTTATCATTTCTCTGTTTAAGCTTCCTCATTGACAAAATGGGAAAACAGCACCTATTCTTCAGAGTTGTTATGCCAATTAAATATGAGTCAAATGGAATTTGCTAATCAATTACCATGTGTCAGACAGTCTGCTAGATGCTGATTGAAAAAACAATCTCTGTTATCAATAAACTCACAATCTAATGGTGGAGAAAGCCCACAAACAACTATGTACAAATTTACAAATAAGATACATGTGAATGTGTACACAGGTATTTATACATATGTGTGTGCATATATATATGTGTGTGTGTATCATATATGTGTGTATACATCCATACTCATGTAACTATATGTGCTATAAATTGGTGAACTGGGAGGGGTAATAATGTGGAAGGGAAGTCACTAACATTAACAATAAGGAAAGACTATAGAAAGTTAGATTTTAACTGAGAATTGAAGAAAGCCAGAGGAAAAAAGTAGGGATAGATGTGGATGGGAGAGCATTCCAGGAATTAAGGATGGCCAATGAAAATGCCAATGCAAATGCTTCATGTTGGGAGAGGAAGCATATTGTAGGAAGAATAGGCAGCAAGGAAGCCAGTGTCACTAGTGACTTGTTTTGAAAAATATGTATAAGGGAGGTAGCACAGTGGATGAAGCATGGGGCATGGAGTCAAGAAGAACTGAGTTCAACTCCAGCCTCAGACACTTGCTAGCTATGTGACCCTGGGCAAGTTACCTAACCCTTATTCTTTCAGTTTTCTCATCTGTAAACAAACTGGAGAAGAAAATGGCAAACAACTCCAATATCATTGCCAAGAAACCCCCAATTAGGTCTTGAAGAGTCTGACACAATTGATATGACTGAACAACAAAATCAAAATGAGTTCCCTAAAAATGACAGTGTAGCAGTTAGTACCCCAACATGTACAGGGTGGGGGAGTTGCTATCACAGGTTCTTAGATGTGCATTCATACTAGAAAAGGCAACATTTTAGGGGTTAAAAATCGTTTTGATCAAGCGAATGTATCAATACTTTGGTCAAGTACATATATCATTCACCTCATTCAGGGGAGTGAGTACCATGAACCCCAAAGTAATCAACAGATATGGCTTCCTTTGTCTGACCATAGTTCAACGGACAAGTACAGCTAACTACCAGTTACAAGAGAGGGAAGCACAACATCTGGGTTCTCAAAGCCGGGGGGCTCTTTAAGGGTTCCCAGAGTCCTCATCTGGGCCAACAAACACTGCTACAAAAACTAAGACCAAAAGTAAAATCTCATCCTCAGAGTATTTATACACTTTTTAGAGCCAGAGGGCATAAGCCTTTGACCCAGTGCCCCAAAAGAAAAAAAAAAAAAACAACAAAAGGTATTTGGGACCCTCCTACAAAATAACTCCCCTAATCAAGCTTCCCACAATACGCAGGCTGATCAATGGAAAGATCCTTTTCAGTCACATTCAAATAGAGACATTAAAATTTTTTATTATACTATAAACAGGAAAAGATGCTACTTTATTTGCAATTACGGATAGTCTACTTCCCACCTTCCTGTATTTGTTCCTGACCCCATACCAGGAATACTCTAACTTTTACCTTTCAGTTTTCTTGTTTTTTTTTTTTGTTTGTTTGTTTTTTAGCAGTCAGCACCAATATCATCTTCTGTAAGAGGTCTTTTGTTTGTTACCTCTAACTTCTAATGACTTCTCATTTCTGATTACTTTCATTCTCTCTCTCTGTCTCTGTGTGTCTCTCTTTGTCTCTGTTTCTCTTTCTTCTTCATCTCTCTCTCAGTCTCTCTCTCTATATATACATATATATGTAACTAAATTTCTCCATTCTTTCTCCTTCGTTAAAATGTATATACTTTGTCAACAGGTATTGCATGACATGTATTCTTTATTTAGTCTGGTTACTTCGTTTTTATTCTTTGCATGTAGCACAGTGCCTAAGAAATAATAAGCATTTGATAACTACTTTGTAAAGGAACAATTGATACCGAAGGTTAGTGGAAAAAATAATCTTTGACTTTATTATTAAATGTAGAAGAAACACTAGAGGTTAATAAGAAACAGAGTGCTGGTTTTGGATATTTGATAATCTGCAGAATCAGAAACTATCACTTTATCTCTCGGATTGAGACATAGCAGAACTCTGTTGATATGACTTGTAAAAAAAAAGAACACTTAACACATAATTTATTTTCAGATTAATTGTTTTAAAATAATAACTTCAAAAGAACTCTACTGTTTGCACTTTTTAATAAGTTGTACTAGCAATAAAAAGGCCTAAATAAAGGGAACTTACTTTTCAGGATTTTTTCTGCATTTATATTGTGGAATGCCAGCATTTTTAAGACTGCAGTTTCCTGAGAATTGACATTCTGTGAAAATTCTATTCCCTGATAGGAAATGAAAGTCGAGTATAAATCTCATATGCTTCATAAAACACAAACACATGATCTCTTATGCTCAGCAATAATGGTTATAAGAAACTAAATGGCCCCTAGTTTATATGACTGCTTAATTTACATTAGAAGTGTAAACATGAGCTAAATTAATGAATTAATGATTTCTCAGTAGTTCTTACGTACATAGTGATGCTCTTTATCACAACTTAAGCTTTCCATTTAAAAATTAGCTTAAATGCACATGTAGGAAGGAATTGTAGTTAAAATCTATAAAAGAAAGGGTGAGGCTAGATGCTGTTGCAGAGACTTCTATCCAGTGCGTTCATTTGTTCATTCAATAAACATTTATGAAATGCTTTTTCTATGAGCTAGACTCTGTGCTAAGTACTAGGGAGGCAAAAAGAGTCAAAAACATTTCCCATTTCCCAAGTCCATTTCCCAAGAAGGTGATAATCTAAAGACAGCATGTAAACAAATATATTACAATGCAAGCTACATATAAGACAACTAGAAATTAATTAAAAAAAGGAAAACATTGGAATTAAGATGAGTCAGGGTAGGCTTCCTGTAGAAAGTAGCATTTTACTTAGAACTTAAAGGAAGTAAGTTAGAGTAGAGAAGGAAGAGCATTCAAGATAAGAGAAAAGCTAGAGAAAATGCCATTAGCTGAAAGACAGAGTGTCTTTATTCCTGGAAAAACCAGCAGACTAGGGTCACTATAGTGAAGAATATTTGTCAAGCAGTAAGGTATAGGAATAATGGAAAGCTAGAAGGGGATTATAAAGTGCTTTCAAATGCCAGAGTACTTCTTATTTGTCCTCCAGGCAATAGGAAGTCATTGGAGTGTATTGATCAGATCTACATTTCAGGAAAATCAGTTTATTTGCTGAATTGAGAATGATATGGAGTGGGGAGAGATTGGAGGCAGGCAGAAGCATGGGTAATTAAGTAGTGTGGTGATAAGAGCTGGCAGTAGAGTAGGGGTAATATCCGAGGAGGGTATATTCAAAAGATTTGGTAAAGGTGAAATCAAAAGGCCTAGCAACAAATTGAATATGTCAGTGTGAGAGATATTAAGGAATTCAGAATAACACCAAGCTTGTGGGTCTGAGGGACAGGGAAGATAATTTTGCACTCTAAATTAATAGGTTATGTAAGACTGAAGAAGGGTTTAGGAGTAAAGATAATTGGTTCTATTTTGGACATATTGACTTTAAGGTGTCTCTTGGACATTGTTTGCGATATCTAAAAGATAATTGAGATGTGAGATAGGAAGTTATCTGAGAGTTGGTGGTGAAAAATGTAGTTTTGAGATTCGTTGGCATTAAGATGACAAGTAAATTCATGGAGCTAATGAAATCACTTAGTGAGGTAGAATAGGGGAAGAGAAGACCCAGGACAAACCTCTAAGGGACACTAATTTTTAAAAGGGGTGACTTGGAGATGGATCCAGAAAGGTGATGAAAAAGGAGCAGTCATATTGGTAGGAAGGAAACCAGGAGAAAATCAGTGTACCAAAATCCAAGAGAGTAGAGAAAGAGTACATCTCTGATGAGATGTAAGAGTTATCAGCAGTGTTAAAGGCTGCAGATAGATCAAGGAAAATGAAGATTGTGAAAATGACATTGGATTGGCAACTAGGATATCATTTGTAACTTTGGAGAGATAAATTTTGGGGGAGCAGTTGGTATGTAAATTTTAAGGGATTAAGAAAAGAGTTGTCACTTAACTCTGTTTGTCTTAGTTCCCCAACTGTAGAAAAAGAAATGAGTTGCAGAAGAAAATGGCAAATCACTTCAGTATCTTTGCCAAGAAAATTCCAAGTGGGACAGAGTTGGACCCAACTAAAAAATAACTGAACAAGAGGAGAAATATTCCTGGCTCACATCTTGGCAAGCTCTGAGTAGGTTTACTGTTTAATTCTTACTTATAAGTTCAAATATTCCATTTTGTTAGCTCACCTAGCATTGATTGGCTTTGGAGAAAATGACTTATATGAACACCAAATAGAGGAAAGCATTGTACAGTAAAAGGATTGTCACCCAATAGTCAGAATACCTGAATTCAAATCCTTCTTCTTACAAGTATGTCCTCTCTGTCCTTTACATCACTTAAAATCCTGACTTCTGGGTACCCTTATCTATAAAATGAGAAGGGTGGATTACATGGCCTCTAAATTCCCCTTCATCTTTAGCTCTAAGGTACTTTAAGTAACTGATTTATGTCTCTGAGAGGCACATTTTTAAGTCAAATCAGGAAATTTTCTGTCAGGAAAACCAACACTACAACTGAATTTTATTTAAGAACATTTTCATCAAGCTGTGATAGTCTGTGGAAGAATTTTCTACTTTAAATATATTTCTGTCAAGATAACTAGCACCATTCAACAGAACATCAGTGTCTTCTCCCCTATAAAAAGACCTGATATGAGGCAAGAACCTCATTAACCAAAAATTTTAATTAAAACAGTTGTTTTTCCAAAACCAATTATAAATGCTAAGATTGCATCATGTCTTTTCTCCCCACTTTTTCAGTTGATGTCTTGGTTTTTATGATTAATTAAATATTTTTTTAAAGAATTTTGTCTCAAGACTTCCTTACATTCCTACATCTCAACAAATTTATAGTAATTTATCTAAAATTTCTTGACGTAGTCCCCAGAGTCTCTGGTTCAATGCCATTTATTGTATGCTGTCTCCAATGCTTTGACGATCAAAGGGACATACTTTCTTTGTTGGGAGATGGGGGTGAGAGAAGGAAGCACTTTCTTTTGGGAAACAGGTAAGAATCCTTGCTTGCAAAGGAAAATGATCTGATATAAATTTGTTAAACTTTTGCTAAGGTAATAATCATATTCAAATTTAATTTTGTAGAGGCATAGCTAAAGTACTTTATGGAAGAATTTTTCCTCAAAAATAAAGAAAAAATTTAAAACAGCAAGTTATTATGAGTTTGATGTTAAGCGTGGAATTTCCAGTTATTGCAAGGACTCATCTTTAATTTCACAATATATGTGTAAGGTTTTGTGTTCTAGATACTTCAAGGTGTTTAATCAATCAAGTAATAAACATCCATAAAGTGCGAAAAATGAAAAATACACAAAAAGAAGAAAAAAGACAGTCCCTAAGGAAGACATCACACAAACATATATGCATGCATACATACTAATACATACATATGCATGCACACATGTATATACATGTATTTGCTATGAAAAGATCTATCTTTGTATCTCTCTATATGTCTAACTTTGTCTCTCTGATAAAAAGAAATTTATTTAGGGAAGGCAATAGAATTAAGAAAATTTTGGGTAAAAGAAAGGATTTTGGTTGAGATTTAAAGGAATCCCTGGATGTCAGCAGACAGAGAGGAGTAGGAAGAACATTCTACCCAGGGGGGACCAGCAGAGAAATGTCGACCCAGCAAGATGGAATTTACAGACTCTTTAAAAAATATATTATACAAATCTATATTATATTATACAAATAAATATCTATAGTAGATTGAGTAAAAACAAAGGAAAACTCTCAATGGGAACTGTAAGAACATTTGAGGCTCAGCTAAGTGGCAGACTGGATATAGTGCAGGGCTTGGAGTTAGGAAGACTCATTTTCCTGAGATAAAATCTACTCTCATACATGTGCTAGCTATGTGACTCTGGCACATGACTTAAGCTTGCCTCAGTTCTGTCATCTGTAAAATGAACTGGGGAAGAAAATGGGAAACCACATTGGTTATCATTGAAAACAAAACCCCCAGAAGGATAACAAAAATTCAGACATGAATGAAAATGACTAACCTAAAACAAAAAAAGAACATTTGAGGAGTATTATATCACTTTAAGCTCAAGGAATAAGGGGAAAATAACACGTTACTTACTTATAATAGGATTTAGAAATGAAGAATATATTATAGATTATCTGTTCCAGCCTTCTCATTTTATAGATGAGCAAAGTAATAGAGAGAACAGAGAAACTGAAAGACTCCCATAGGCAATAAATTGCAAAGGAAGGATTGGAAATCATGTTTTCTAACTCTCAATCCATTATTCTTTCAGCTGTACAAAATTGCTTTATTTCTTTGATGAGGTAGAATTTGAGTTGGAACTTGTAAAATAAAATGATTTCTACAGAGAAAAGGAGTATGTCCTATGTATGGAAAATAGTATACAGTAGAAAATTGGATAAGATTAGGGAATATATTATGAGTAATCACTTACATTGAATCATAAAGATCATAAATGAGAATTTTGTGAAGCAAGAGTGGGATGGTAGGTTTAAACCAAGTTAGTTAGGATTTTAAAAAGCAGATTAAGACATATTTATTTCATCTGGGGAAAACATACATAACTTGTCCTTTTTGTTTCTCTTCTTTGGATTTGGTTTAAGCTTTGCATTAGGAAGATGATTTTGAGAACTATACTGATGGTAGTTTGAGATGCAGCCAATGAAGTCTGAGAGATCAGTGATAAGACTATTGTTCTGGATAAACAATGATAATGCTAAATTGGACCCAGATTACAGTGGTTACAGAGTGAGTTGGAGAGGAGGTAGCAACATGTGAAAAGTATTATGAGGTTATAATCAATAATATTTGGAAACTGACTCTATATGAGAGGGGGAAGAAATGTAAACATAAAACTATTTGCAGGGTTTTTTATATTATTATTGGAGTGATCCAGGATAAGCTTTCAATAATACATATATGAGAATTAAGAAGATGGCTGGTGACTTCAGGGATATTTCTAAACTTCTTAACTACATTTGTTGGCAGGACACACACGAAGATATGTATAACAGGGATTGAATGTAATATCAGATTTTGTGGAAGAAATTGAGGTTGAATCTTTATTTTTGGTGGTTATCTGCTTAAATGTAATAACTTAAGGAAAATATGTAGATGAAATCTTCAAGGAAAAAAGTTTTGAAAGAAGAGCACTGATAAGAAGGGATACTTAAAGTGGGGAAAAAAAAGATAAAAAAAAGCCAAGAAAACTGAGAAAGATCTACCAAGTCACTAAGAGTTGAATCAGGAAAAAAATAAATCATAGAGTTAGAGTTGAAGTAACTACCTGAATAGTGGCAAATTGCCCAATTCTTTCATACTAACTCCAGCAAAAACTTGAAATTCTTAACACACTGAATAATGATCAAGGAAGCCAATGAAAAACTAGAACAACTAACTTTTACTCCAAAAGTGGAATGTGGATTGATAGGGGATGTGAGAGGGGAAAAATAAGTAAAAGGAATACACGTGTGTAGAAATGAGGAAGAAGGTGTAGAATTGGCCATATTTTTTAAAAATAATTGAGAGGGCAAAAAGAAGAATATACAAAGATGGGAAAAATTGGAGAGAGTGGAAATTAGAACTTGACTCTTTTATCTGATCCAAACAATTGAAAGTTGAAAACACACACACACACACACACACACACACACACACACACACCACAATTTGATATAGTAATGCATCATACTTAATAGTGAAAGTTTGGATGTGCAAGGAAGGTTAAGAGGGGAGATAAAACGAAGGAGAAAATGGTAACAAGCAAAAGAGACTACTAGACACAGAAAGTAGAGGGTCATTACTGTGTATGCAGAGCTAAATTTCAAAACTACATATCAAAGCTAGATTGTTAAACAATTTAATACACATAATAGGAAAAGGAAAAAAATAAATATAAAACTAGATCTATGTATAAGAAAATAGAAGCCAAACACTTTCTTTTCCTTTGGCTATTTCCATCTTCTCATGCTTTAATTTTAGACATAGGGATGCTAAGAGGCCAAAAAGGTCAGTATTGATGTCAGTAGGATCTTAAGATTGCCGATTTAAACCTGAAAGAGATGCTACAATGCATGTAGCCCAAACCCCTCATTTTGCAGATGAGGGAATGTAGACCTAGAGAATACAAATGATATTCACCAAAGTCGAGATTGTACCATTTTAATCAGTCCATTTAACCAATAAGAAATGAACTCAAAACCAGTAGCTTTGAGAGGCTATTTTGAATTGATAAAATTTACTAAAGTGATACTACTGTGTACTGAAATTAATTAATTTAACTGTAAATGATCACTGAGCAAGTAAGACCACTACAGATGCTTAATTTTTCTAATAAAACAATTTGTTTCTATGATTTGTTATTTGACCCATACATTCTTTAGAATTAAAATATTTGGTTTCCAGTTAAGTTTAATCCATCTTTCCATTGCCCTTTATTGCATATATTTTTATTGCCTTATGACCTAAAAAGGATGCATTTAATACTTCTGTTTTTCTGCATTGGGTTGTGAGGTTTGGTTTTTATGCCCTAGTACATGAAAAGTTTGTGTGTATGTACCATTTACCATTGAGAAAAAGGTATATTGCCTTTCTGTCCCCATTCATTTTTCTCCAGTCACCTACCATATCTAACTTTTCTAAAACGCTATTGATCTCCTTAATTTTTTTCTTGTTTTTTTTTTTTTTTTTTTTTTTTTTTGAGGTTAGATCTATCCAGTTCAGAGAGGAGGAGGTTAAGGTTCCCTACTAGTATAGTTTTGAACTATATATTTTCCTGTAACTCCCTCAATTTCTCCTCTCAGAAGTTGTATGCCACTTGGTGCATATCTGTTTGGAAAGGACATTACTTCATTGTCTATGGTACCTTTTAGCAGGATATAGTTGTCTTCCTTATCTCTTTTGAGGAGATCTGTTTTTGCTTTTGCTTTGTCTGAGATTGCTACTCCTACTATTTTTGTTTTAATTCTGCTGAAGCATAATATATTCTGCCTCAGTCTTTTATTTTTACCCTATGTATTTCCCCCTGTTTCAATTTTTTTTTTTGTAAACAGCATATTGTGGAATTATGTGTTGTTGTTGTTTGTTTGTTTGTTTTTTTTAATTCATCCTACTACTATTCAATTCCACTTTATGGGAGAGTTCATCCCATTCATGTTCACAATTATAATTACTTTCTGTGTCTTTCTCTCCATCCCATTTTCTTTTTTTTTGACACTTCCCTCAATTTTCCCTCCCTTCTATCAGTTCCTTTCCATTTTCTTTCCCCTTTCCCTTATTACTTCTTCACTCCCTTCTAAACACCCCCTTCCTTTCCTTTCTCCTTTCCCATCCTACTGTCTGTAGGGCAAGTTGGTTTTCTGTACTTAACTGAGTAGGTTATTCCCTCCTTGAATGAAATCTGATGAGAGTAAAGTTCAAGCAATGCTCATCTCCCTATATTGTTTCCTTCTACTATAATATTTTTTATGCCACTTCGTGTTAAGTAAATTAACCTTTTCTGCCTCTTCCCTTCCTCTTCTCCAATTGCAATCCCTTTGTAGTCCTTACCTAGATTTTTTTTTTTATTATATTAGTTCATTTACAGCCCCTTACTCTGTCTAGGTGTAATCCCTTTTAAATGTCATAATAAAGATACACTTCTCAAGATTTACAATTATCCTCCTTTCATGTAGGGATATAAACAGTTTGCCTTACTGGAAAACATGTTGTTGGTTTTGTTTGTTTGTTTGTTTGTATTGTTACCTTTTTATGCCTCTCTTTAATCTTATATTTGAGGTGAAATTTTCCATTGAGCAAAGGCCTTTTCATCAGGAAAGTATGAAAATCCTTAATTTCATTGAATCTCCATCTCATTGCCTGAAAAATTATGCTCAGTTTTGCTGGGTAATTAATCCTTGGTTAGAGTCCAAGCTCCTTTGACTTATTGAATGTCATATTCCATGTCCACTGTTCTTTTAATGTAGAAGCTGCAGAGTCCTGTGTGATTCTGACTTTAGTTCTAAGATATTTGAAATGTTTCTTTCTGGCTGCTTTTTGTATTTCCTCCCTCAATTGACAATTCTGGAATTCGGCTATGACATTCCATGGTGTTTTCAATTTGGGATTTCTTTCAAAAGGGGATCATGGATTCTTTCAATGAATATTTTACCTTCTGCTTCTAGGATCACAGGGCAGTTTTCCTTGATGATTTCCCAGAAGATACTGTCCAGGCTCTTTTTTCCTTATGACTTTCCAGGAGAGCAATAATTCTTACATTTTTTTCTCCTGGTTCTTTTTTCCAGGTCAACTGATTTTCCAATGAGATGCATTACATTTTCTTTTATTTTTTTATTGGTTACATTTTGTTTGATTCATTCCTGATGCTTCACAAAATCATTAGCTTCTTCTTCCCCAATTCTAATTTTTAGCAAATTATTTTCTTCAATTAGCTTTTGCACCTCCTTTTCATTTGGCCAATTTTACTTTTTAGGGAGTTATTTTCTCCAGTTAGGTTTTGTACTTGCTTAATCATTTTGGCAATTGTGCTTATTAAGCAATGTTTTCATTGAGTTTTTTTCCCCCTTTTTCCCAACTTTATTTTTGAAAGAATTCCTAATTAATTTTGAGCTTGAGATCAGTTCACATTCCATTTGGGGGTTTCAGATGTGGGTGTAGTGTAATGCTCTCCTTTTCTGAATTCTTATTTTGATCTTCTCTGTTCTCATGGGAAAAACCTACATTCTTTGCTTTTCTAATTTGTTTTTTTGCATATCATAATTGTCTTTTTCCTGGATTACAAAGCCTGTTTCTGGGGCACAAGAGTCTCAGTCCCATGCTTCTTATACTGGGTGTTAGGGGTCTGGTTACTGACTTTGTGTCTTGTGCCCTCTGCTTCTGGCAGCTGGAAGCTATATAATGACGTAGCTTACCTATTGCTGAGCTGGAACTGAGTGATATTTAATGATGCTGGGTTCAGCCTCTCTGCATTTCACTGGAGTTACAAGGAAGGTTGAGGAGTGGGGTGTAGTTTGGCTACTGGAGGTCTCTTCCCCTAGGGCTGCATTAGGGCATATGTAGGCATAATTGCTGGTGATACCTGTCTATGCTACTGTCTACTGATTCCTCTGGCTATGTGAAAACCATCAGATCCTAATGCTGCTGGAATTTGCCTGCTCCATCATGAGATGCCAAATTTCCCGTTGATCAGCTGAGTGGGACTTGTTGCTGTCTTGATGGAATGCCTCCTATCCTATACTGTTTCCCTTCAGTCACAGCAAAAGGTTAATTCCACTAACCTCCTGAGCAACATGACTGCTGTGCCCCTTTGGCTGGCTCCAATATTCCAGGAGTTTTCCTAGGGCAATATTTTTGCATTTTTCCAGGGTCAACAAGGGAGGAGGCGTGAGATCATGTACAGTTAACTCTGTCACATTGGCTCCTGAAAGTTTAAATAGATGACCTTCAAACATACAGTCTATGGGCTGATAGACCCAGGAGTAGCTATTGCCACTGCTGCAAGCCCCACACAGGATGGTAACTCTCTCTAACCCAATTGTGATAGACCCTCACCCTGTCCTGAGAGTTCTGGGAATCATCACTACTTCTGCTGAGGATCTGCTCCAGCAGTGCTATGGCCACACCTGCACTGGTGCAGCCCCCACAGTCTGCATTCCACTCCCAGTCCTGTGCAAACAATCTTTTGTATCGACCCCTAGGTTGTCTTGAATGGAAATATGCCACTCTCTGTCTGTGGGGATTTTGCCATGACTAAATCTTCTCAGATTTACCGCTTTGAGGTGGCTGAAGGAATTTGTCAGAGAGTTCAAGTTAGTCCCTCCTTTCACTCCATTATCTTGGCTCTGCTCCCATTTAAGAGAACATTTTGTTAAAAAAAAATTTTTAACAAGAAAAAAAGAAAAATTATTATCCATAAACAACCATAAGGAGAGATTTTAATTGTGATATATAGAATAATATAAGCTAGAAAAGAAAAAAATTATCAGAGTTCTATGAAGTTAGAATAATGGCTCATATACATATGTGTGCACATGTATGTGTGTAGATCTGTTCATAGACCATTGTAAGATTAAATATGTGCTTATATGTGGATGTATATGTTTATATGTGTGTTTATGTGGATCATGTGTATCTATTGTGTCACAAATATGTAAAAGTATATACACGTGTATTTGACGTTTTTTTAAATGTTGTGGATATAATACCTCATTATTAAGAGTTATTTGAAAAGAATTATATTTTAAGAATAAGTTTATTCACTGTCCTTCTCTATGTATATTTTCTTTTTAATTATAGCATCATCTGAGTTTTCTTTCTTTCTTTCTTTCTTTAACTTTTTTTGCACTCATTTCACAAAATTTTGGGTTCCAAATGTTCTCCCCTTTTATCCCCTCCCACCACCCCAATACACCAAGCAATCTAATTTTCCCTATCTCCAATCTGCCCTCTCTTCGGTCATCCCTCCCTTCTCTTGACTCCATCTTCTCTTTTCTCCTGTAGGGCCAGAAGACTTTCTATTCCTCATTAACTGTATGTCTTCTTTCCTAGTAGCAACAACAATACTAAACACTTGTTCCTAAAACTTTGAGTTCCAAATTCTCCCCATCCCTCCCTCCCCACCCATTCCCTTTGGGAAGGCAGGTAATTCAATATAGGCCATATCTGTGTAGTTTTGCAAATGACTTCCCTGATAGTCGTGTTGCGTAAGACTAACTGAATTACCCTCCATCCTATCCTGCCCCTCACTGTTTCTCTTCTGTGTTTTGATCCTCTCCCTCCCCGAGTGTTGACTTCAAATTGTTCACTCCTCCCTTTACCCTCCCTTCCATCATCTCCCCCCCTTGCTTATCTCCTTCTCCCCCACTTTCCTATACTGTAAGATAGGTTTTCATATCAAAATGAGTGTGCATTTTATTCCTTCCTTTAGTCAAATGTGATGAGGGTAAACTTGTTTTTTTGTTTTTTGTTTTCTCAGCTCTCCTCTTTTTCCCTCCACTAAAAATCTCCTACTTGTCTCTTAAATTACATATAATTACCCCATTCCATTTCACCCTCTTTCCTCCCGCTACATTTCTATCTCACCATTTACCATAATTTCTTTTAAGATATGGTCCCATTCTATTCAATTCACTCTGTGCTCTCTGTCTCTGTATGTGTGTGCATGTGTGTACATGTGTGTGTGTGGTCCCACCACCTACCCAGATACTGAAGAGTTTTAAGAGTTACCGATATTGTCTTTCCATGTAGGAATGTAAACAGTTCACTTATGGTAAGTCCCTTAAGACTTCTCTTTGCTGTTTACTTTTTCATGCTTCTCATTCTTGTGTTTGAAAGTCAAATTTTCTTTACAGCTCTGGTCTTTTCATTAAGAATGTTTCAAAGTCCTCTGTTTCATTGAAAGACCATATTTTCCCCTGAAGTATTATACTCAGTTTTGCTGGGTAGGTGATTCTTGGTTTGAGTCCTAGTTCCTTTGACTTCTGGAATATCCTATTCCATGCCCTTCAATCCCTTAATGTAGAAGCTGCTAGATCTTGAGTTATCCTGATTGTATTTCCACAGTACTGGAATTGTTTCATTCTAGCTGCTTGCAAGATTTTCTCCTTGAGCTCGGAGTTCTGGAATTTGGCCACAATGTTCCTAGGAGTTTCTCTTTTTGGATCTCTTTCAGGTGGTGATCGATGGATTCTTTCAATACTTATTTTGCTCTCTGGTTCTAGAATGTCAGGGCAGTTTTCCTTGATAATTTCATGGAAGATGGTGTCTAGGCTCTTTTTTTGATCATGACTTTCAGGTAGTCCCATAATTTTTAAATTGTCTCTCCTGGATCTATTTTCCAGGTCAGTTGTTTTTCCCATGAGATATTTCACATTCTCTTCCATTTTTTCATTCTTTTGGTTTTGTTTGGTGATTTCTTGGTTTCTCAGAAAGTCATTAGACTCCATTGGTTCCATTCTAATTTTGAGAGAACTATTATCTTTAGTGAGCTTTTGAACATCTTTTTCCATTTGGCTAATTCTACTTTTGAAAGCATTCTTTTCCTCATTGGCTTTTTTAACCTCTTTTGCCAATTGAGTGAGCCTATTTTTCAAGGTGTTATTTTCTTCAGCATTTTTTTGGGTCTCCTTTACCAAGGTATTGACCCGTTTTTCATACTTTTCTTGCATCTCTCTCATTTCTCTTCCCAATTTTTCCTCCACCTGTCTAACTTGCTTTTCAAAATCCTTTTTGAGCTCTTCCAAGGCCTGAGCCCACCCGACGTCCCCCTGGGATGTCTAGGGTATTGTGACCCTGCCCTCCACGTCTTTCCCTGATGGCAAGATTATGAGTTTTCTAAGATTATCTCTTTTAGTTAAGAAATGTTTCCATAGAAAAAAATTGAGTAAAAACCTGATATGTATTTTGTTTACTTCCACAATTACACAAATATACGTACACACAATTCTCAGACTGAATCCTGAAGACTTTATGCATAATCCCATTTCTTTCACAGAAAAGGTAAAATACATGAAGTTTGAAAATAAAAAGAAAATAAAAAAACCTTGAATCCAATTCAATATTATTTTTCTATTCAGTTTGATAATTCAATTCCCACATTTGATAGCAAGTTACTTTTTAAGACATTAAACAAATCTTCAAATTTTGAACAAATAAGCTATATTATTACCTTTTACCAGTACAAAAACAATCCTGCAATTATTTAATCTGAAATATTCCTTAAATTTCAGGCTGTGAAGTAATTAATACTTATAACATGCTAATATAATATGATACCTTTATTTCCCTTAAAATAGTTCTCAATGTTGTGTTTTTTTTAATTGAAACATAAAATACTAAAGTAGAAGAGAATTTCTATATACAAATAATACATTCACAAGGTATTTCATGAGCATTACCTCAAAGTACTCTGTGATATAATCTGTTTATATGTTAAATTGTACCTATAATTTAAATAGCGTTGTTTAATAGAAAAACAATGTAATCAATTTGTTAAAAAAGAATCTCTTTTTATAATTCTACTGTTATTTAAACTATTTTCAAGATTCTTAAATCATCTATTTTCCCCCAAATGTCCATGTAGCTTAAAACCTTTATTATATACCATGACAGTTATTTCTAGGAAAAATATATTTTTAATTTTCAAAAATTAAAAAAGTCATTCCATTAGAATTATAGAATTTATGTCTCAAACAGAACTAAAAATTTTGATTAAGAGCTTAATATATCTCTAAGCAAATTGTAGGTGCATACAGTTTAACAGACATTGTGCAAAACCATGAGAATAAAAGGAAAGATACAAAAAAAATTTTTTTTTCTAAGTTCCTCCTTCAATTAGTTTCAAATTTAATGGATCAGATAACATATAAAATCTAATATAAATACAGATTAGATAAAAAAAAAAAGAAATCTAATAGAGGAAGGCATTAGCTGTGAGAACTGAAAATGACCTTCAGGAGAAGGGTAGGCTGAGATTTCTGTTCTGCTAACTTCTCCCCTAAAACCATTTATTTTTCTGTTCAATTCATATTTCCTGTCAGCTATGCAATACTCCAGAAAGACTCCATTCTTTTGACTCCATTGTAAACCATTCCTTCTTTTATAATCCTGGAGTCAAGAATATAAATATATAAATGCTAGTTCATCATTGTAGCTGCTGTTATTGCTCTATCACCTGGCCAATTCCCATTCTCTAATTTTCTATTTTTCACTCTGACTTCTTTTTAGCAATATCTACTCTTGACTCCATCATCAAACACTTTAATGTTTCACAAAGTAATATCCTGGATTTCTTTTTTTTAAAAATCTTTCTTAATCTAACTATCCTTCCTGACTTAGCAATCTTCATACTTGTATAATTCCTGATATCTAATCCCTCTATTTCTGTTGTAGGCCATTTGAATGTACCACTGGAGAAAGACATAATATGTGACTAATTTTACCACTAAAACTTCATGATACATGACCTGAACTAAGACCTTGCTTCTATCAAAAAGAGGGTAGGGTTCCAAATTTCCCGGAATCTACCCATTTATAGAGGACAGAAACTGTCCTCTCAACTTGTTCCAATTGACATTATGATCTTACCTGCTTTCAGTTTCACAGAATAAGACCCTTGACCTTAGTAAACCCAATTGTCTCCACGCTCACTTTTCTATCACCTTTTTTTGGGTGTGTATGTGTTGCCTCCATTCATTGGATTGTAAGATCGTTGAGAGCAGGGATTATATTACTTTTTATTAAATGTGTCAAATTTTTAAAATTACAACTTTATAAATGTGTCCAATCCTATGTGTCCAGCACTTAGTAAAGGGCCTGGCATATACCAGACATTTCATAAATATGAAGAAGTAGTTAGATGTTCCAGTAGAAGAGTTCTAAGAATACATAGAATAAGTCCGTTTCCATTTTAGTTTTTGTCTGTCTTGGGATACAGAACTGATAGTAGTATTTGTAAGTCAAAGGGAATGCATGTTTTATAATCCTTTGGGTATAATTTAAAGATGCTTTGAAATGGTTGAATCAGTTCACAATTCCACGAACAGTGCATTAAAGTTTCATTCTTCCCCCTTCCCCTTCAATATTTGTCATTTAGCTTTTCCGTTTTATTAGCCAATATAAGAGGTATGAGGTAGTACTTCACAATTGTTTTAATTTACATTTCTCCAAGCAATAGTGAGAGTATTTTATACAACTATAAATAGCTAAAAGGGCCTAAACATACAAAATAAAATATTTACAGCAGATCTTAGGGTAGTGAACTAGAAACTGAGGGGAAGCCTATCAATTGAGGAATGGCTGGATAAGTTGTTCTATGTGATTATGATGGACTAGTATTCTACTATTAGAAATGGTGAGCAGGATGCTCTTAGAAAAACCTAGAAAGACTTGAAAAGGCTGAATAAAAGTGAAATGTACTGCCTAAAAAATAGCTACAATACTGTATGATGATCAGCCATGAATTGCTTAGGAATTCTCAGCAACACAGTGATTAAAGAAAACTCTGAAGGACTTATGCTGAAAAATGATACAAGCTTCCAAAAAGAAAGAAAGAAAGAAAGAAAGAAAGAACTGAAGGTGTCTGAATAGAGACTGTAACATGCGTCTTAATTTTAGATTATTTTATTGTCTGGAGTTTTTTTTTTCCTTCTCTGTGTGTTTTTTCACAACATGACTATTATGGATATGTTTGGCATGACCACACATGTATAATCTCTATTGAAATGCTTGCTTTCTTAAAGAGGTAGTGTAGAAAGGGAAACGGAGAGAATCTAGAACTAAATATTTTAAAAATGAGTTCAGGGGGAGGAGCCAAGATGGCAGGGCAGAAAGACTCACGTATGCTAACTCTGAACCCACAACCCACATATTTCCTGCAAGAAGAACTCCCCAGAAATTCTGGAGCACTGCAAGGTGCCCAGAAACACAGTGGAAAACATCTCCATTCCGGAGAGCCCTAGAAAGCCATCCCCAGGGGTCCGTCATGCCACAGACAGCAGAGCCCATCCCTGTGGTGCCCTAGCCGCTCGACCCCAGAGGAGCAGATCTGAGCAGGCTTCAGGGATAGAATCTCTGGTGGCCGGGAAGGTCCCTCGACCCACAGGCACTACAGGTCAGTGAGAGAGAATTCTTGGCTGGCCAAGAGGGGAGCGAGGTGTCTCGGTGATTCGAGCCCCCTTGGGAAGCAGCGGTAGAGGCAGCAGCAGAACAAGCGGCAGAGGACCGGAACTCCTGGAGCAGCAGGCAGAAGTTCAGGGCCCTTATCAAAGGTCTCTGCATAAATCCCCTGAGGGAACTGAGCCTGGGAGACGGCCCTGCCCCCATCCGCTCCATTACTGAAGGTCTCTGCATAAAGCCCTCGAGGGAAGTGAGCCTGGGAGGCAGCCCTACTCCCACCTGAGCACCAGAACTTAAACTCACATTGAATAGCAGCCACGCCTGTCAGGGAAAGCTCTAGCTGGGCAGATCTAGGCGGGAGTGGACAGGAATTTCAGAAGTCAAGTAACTGGCTGGGAAAATGCCCAGAAAAGGGAAGAAAAATAAGACAATAGAGAGCTACTCTGATGGGTTACAGATGTTCCTGCCTTTCAATTCTGATGACAAGGAACAATTTTTTTTTTAATAAAAATTTATTTATTTAACATTTTACATTCATTTTCACAAAATTTTGGGTTGCAAATTTTCTCCCCGTTTATCCCCTGCCCCCACCCCAATACACTGAGCAATCTAATTTTTCCTATCACCAATCTACCCTCTCTTCTATCATCCATCCCTTCTCTTGTCCCCATCTTCTCTTTTGTCCTGTAGGGCCAGATGACTTTCTATTCCCCATTAACTGTATGTCTTATTTACTAGTAGCAACAACAATAATAAACACTTGTTGCTAAAACTTTCAGTTCCAAATTCTCCCCATCCCTCCCTCCCCACCCATTCCCTTTGGGAAGGCAGGCAATTCAATATAGGCCCTATCTGCATAGTTTTGTAAATGACTTCGATAATAGTCGTGTTGTATAAGACTAATTGTACTTCCCTCCATCCTATCCTGCCCCCCATTGTTTCTATGCTGTCTTTTGATCCTGTCCCTCCCCGAGTGTTGACTACAAATTGCTCCCTCCTCTCATTACCCTCCCTACCATCACCGCCCCCCCCTTGCTTATCTCCTTCTCCCCCACTTTCCTGAACTGTAAGATAGGTTTTCATACCAAAATGAGTGTGCATTTTATTCCTTCCTTTAGTCGATTGTGATGAGGGTAAACGTCTTGTTTTTTCTCAGCTCTCCTCTTTTTCCCTCCACTAAAAATCTCCTGCTTGCCTCTTGAATGAGATATAATTTACCCCATTCCATTTCACCCTCTTTCCTCTCACTACATTTCTCTCTCACCATTCATCTTAATTTCTTTTAAGATATGGTCCCATCCTATTCAATTCACTCTGTGCTCTCTGTCCCCGTATGTGCGTGCATGTGTGTATGTGTGTGTGTGTGTGCACATGTGTACGTGTGTGTATGCATGTATGTGTGTGGTCCCACCAACTACCCAGATACTGCAAAGTTTTAAGAGTTACCAATATTGTCTTTCCATGTAGGAATGTAAACAGTTCACTTCTGGTTAAGTCCCTCATGACTTCTCTTTGCTGTTCATTTTTTCATGCTTCTTCTCATTCTTGTGTTTGAAAGTCAAATTTTCTTTTCAGCTCTGGTTTTTTCATCAAGAATGCTTGAAAGTCCTCTGTTTCATTGAAAGACCATATTTTCCCCTGAAATATTATACTCAGTTTTGCTGGGTAGGTGATTCTTGGTTTGAGTCCTAGTTCCTTTGACATCAATCCCTTAATGTAGAAGCTGCTAGATCTTGAGTTATCCTGATTGTATTTCCACAATACTGGAATTCTTTCTTTCTAGATGCTTGCAATATTTTCTCCTTGACCTGGGAATTCTGGAATTTGGCAACAATGTTCCTAGGAGTTTCTCTTTTTGGACCTCTTTCAGGTGGTGATCGATGGATTCTATCAATACTTATTTTCCCCTCTGCTTGTAGAATCTCAGGGCAGTTTTCCTCGATAATTTCATGGAAGATGATGTCTAGGCTATTTTTTTGATCATGAATTTCAGGTAGTCCCATAATTTTTAAATTGTCTCTTCTGGATCTATTTTCCAGGTCAGTTGTTTTTCCAATGAGATATTTCACATTCTCTTCCATTTTTTCATTCTTTTGGTTTTGTTTGATGATTTCTTGGTTTCTCGTAAAGTCATTAGACTCCATCTGTTCCATTCTAATTTTGAGAGAACTATTCTCTTCAGTGAGCTTTTGAACCTCTTTTTCCATTTGGCTAATTCTACTTTTTAAAGCATTCTTGTCCTCATTGAATTTTTGAACCTTTTTTTCCCAAATGAGTTAGCCTATTTTTCAAGGTGTTATTTTCTTCAGCATTTTTTTGGTTCTCCTTTACCAAGGTATTGCCCTGTTTTTCGTGCTCTTCTTGCATCTCTCTCATTTCTCTTCCCAGTTTTTTCTCCACCTGTCTAACTTGATTTTCAAAATCCTTTTTGAGCTCTTCCATGGCCTGAACCCACCAGACATCCACCTGGGATGTCTGGGATACAGAGGCCCCAACCTACACATCTTTCCCTGATAGTAAGCATAGTTCCTCATCATTAAAATTGAAATGCAGGAACATCTGTACGCCCTCAAAGTAGCTCTCTATAGGCTTATTTTCTTCCCTTTTCCGGGCATTTTCCCAGCCAGTTACTTGAATACTGAGATTGCTGTCCACCCCCGCCTAGATCTGCCCAGCTAGTGCTTGGGGTCTGAGATTCAAATGGGCTTTCCCTGGCAGCCATGGCTGCTATTCAATGTGAACTTAAATTCTGGTGCTTGGGTGGAGGCATGGATGCCTCCTAGGCTCAATTCCCTCAGGGGCTTTATGCACAGACCCTCAGTAATGGGGTGGGTGTGGGCAGGGCCATCTTCCAGGCTCAGTTTCCTCAGGGGGTCTATGCAGAGACCTTCAGTAATGACCCTGAACTTCTGCCTAGCTGCTCTGGGTGCTCTGGGCCACTGCTTCCTCTGCCTTTTCCTCTCGAGGGGGCCTGAGGCACAGAGACACCCCGCTCCCCTATCGGCCAGCTCAGAAGTCTTTCTCACTGACCTGTAGCGTCTGTGGGTGGAGGGACCTTCTGGGCTACTGGAGATTCCATCCCTGAAGCCTGCTCAGATCTGCTCTTGTGTAGCCACCCGGCCAGGGCAACACAGAGATGGGCTCTGCTGTCCGGAGCACGATGGAGCCTGGGGATGGCTCTCCAGGGCTCTCTGGAATGGAAATCTTTTCCATTGTGTTTCTGCGTGCCTTGCAGTGCTCCAGAATTTGTGGGGAGTTCTTCTTGCAGGAAATATATGGGCTGTGGGTTCGGAGCTAGCATACGTGAGTCTTTCTACTCCACCATCTTGGCTCCACCCCCCGAACAATTCTTAACATCAGGGAAAGACGTGGAGGTCGGGGCCTATACAATTAGTCTTACACAACATGACTATTATGGAAGTCATTTGCAAAGCTACACAGATAGGGCCTATATTGTATTGCCTGCCTTCCCAAAGGGAATGGGTGGGGAGGGAGGGATGGGGAGAATTTGGAACTGAAAGTTTTAGGAACAGTTCTCGAGTATTGTTGTTGCTACTAGGAAATAAGAAATACAGTTAATGGGGAATAGAAAGTCATCTGGCCCTACGAGACGAAAGAGAAGATGGGGACAAGAGAAGGGAGGGATGATAGAAGAGAGGGCAGATTGGTGATAGGGAAAATTACATTGCTTAGTGTATTGGTTTGGGGGGAGGGAATAAAAGGGGAGAAAATTTGAAACCCGAAATTTTGTGACAATGAATGTAAAAAGTTAAATAATATATATATATATATATATATATATATATATATATATATATATGATTTCATTATTTTATTGATTTTCAGTGTTCTGCAATCACTTCCATATAACTTAGATATTTTCTCTCCCTCCCTGCTCCCTTCCTGAGATGGCATACAATTTTGTATAGGCTCTACACATACATTCCTATTAAAAATGTTTTCATTTTAGTCATGTTGCTCAGAAGAATTAATATGAATGGGAGAAATCGTAAAACAAACCAAACCATAATACAAAAGTAAATGATCTGCTGCATTCTGTGATGTAATTTCATAGTTCTTTCTCTGGATGTGAAAGCTATTTTGTCTTAAAAGATCATAGGGAATTTTGAGTCTTTGCATTGCAATGAAGTTCTAAATATACCAGAAAAAATCCTAGCACACTGTAGTTGTTACTGTGTACAAAGGTCTCCTGGTTATGCTGTTTTCACTCAACATCAGGTCGTATAAGTATTTCCAGGCCTCTCAGAAGTCTTCCTGTTCATCATTTCTTATAGCACAATAATACTCCATTTACATACATATGCCACAATTTTTTCAGTCATTTCCCAAATGATAGGCATCCACTTGATTTCCAGTTGTTTTTCATCACAAGGAGTGCTGTTATAAATATTTTTGTACATGTGGGTCCCTTTCCCATTTTTATGATCTCTTGGGGATATAGTCCTAGAAGAAGTATTTCTGGGTCAAAAGCTATGCTCATTTTTTGCAGCCTTTTGAGCATAGTTTGAAATTGCTCTCCAGACTAGTTGGGTCAGCTCACAGCTCCACCAACAATGAATTAGTATTCCATCTCTCCCACATCTTCTCCAATATCTATCATCTTTCTGTTTTGTCCTGCTAGCCAATCTGATAGGTTCGATGTGGTATCTCAGAGTGGTTTTGATTTGTGTCTCTCTAATCAATAGTGATTTAGAGAATTTTTTCATATGACTACAGATATATTTAATTTCTTCCTCTTAAAACTATATATTCCTGTCCTTTGAACGTTTATCATTTGGGGAATGATTTGTATTCTTGCACATTTCACTAAGTTCTCTATATATTTTAGAAATGAAGCCTTTATCACAAGTACTAGTTGCAAAAATTCTTTCCCAGTTTTCTGCTTCCCTCTTAATCTTGGCTGCATTGAGTTTGATAGTGCAAAAAGTTTTCAATTTAATCAAAATTATTCATTTTGCATTTCATATATCTTTTGATCTCTTGTTTAGTCAAAAATTCTTTGCTTCTGCATAAATCTGATAAATACACTATTACTTGCTTCACTAACTTTGTTATTGTATCAAACTTTATACCTAGATCATGGACTCATTAGGACTTTATTCTGGTGTATGGTGTCAGGCATTGTTCCATCCCTAATTTTTGCCACACTATTATCCAGTTTTCCCAGCAGTGAGTTCTTATTCCACAAGTTGAGGTCATGGGGTTTATCAAACAGTAAATTCCTACATTCATTGACTACTGTGTCTTGAGTACCTAACCTATTGGGGCAGGTAGTTGGTGCAGTGGATAGAACACCAATGCTGGAGACAGGAGGACCTGAGTTCAAATCTCACCTCAGATACTTGACACTCATTAGCTGTCTTGGGCAAACCACTTAACCCAAATCCTCTCATCCTGGGTCATATCCAGTCATTCTGATAAATATCTGGTCACTGGATTCAGATGGCTCTGGAGTAGAAGTGAGGCTGGTGGCCTGCACAGAATTCTTTCACTCAAAAAACAATCAAGTGAAAGTCACATCTTTATTTCTCTGTTGGCATGGTCCTCTTCAGCAACGAGGAAGAACTTCAAGTATTATTGATAATTGCTACTTTATAGTATAATTTGAGATCTAGTGGATCTAGGTCACATTTTGTATCATTTCTTTTTATTATTTCCCTTGATATTCTGGATCTTTTGTTCTTCCAGATAAATTTTGATAGTATTTTATCGAGTTCTATAAAATAATTATCTGAAAGTTTGATTGGTATGGCACTGAAGAGGTAAATAAATTTGGATAGAATTGTCATTTTTAATATACTGGCTCAGCCAACCCACAATCACCCATCACCCATGATGTTTTTCTATGTACTTAGATCTGACTTCATTGGTGCGAAAAGTATATTGTAATTGTATTCATGCAGTCCATGTATTTTGATAGGTAGACTCCCAAATATTTTATAATGTCTGCCCTAGATTTAAACGGGATTTCTCTTTCTCTTTCTTGCTGTTGAGTTTTGTTAGTAATATATAGAAATGAAGAAGATTTATGTGGGTTTATTTTGTCATCCACAACTTTGTCGAAGTTGTTTATCATTTCAAGTAGTTTTTTACTTGAGTCTCTGAGATTCTCTAAGTATATCATCATATTATGTGCAAAGGGTGACAATTTACATTCTTTTTTGCCTATTCTACTTCCTTAAATTTCTTTTTCATCTCTTATCACTACAGCTAACATTTCTACTACCATATCACATAACACCAGTGATAATGGACATCCTTGATTCACCCATGACCTTATTGAAAATGTATCTAGCTTATCTCCATTGCATGTAATGTTTGCTGCAAGTTTTATGTAGACACTGTTCATTATTTTATGGAGAATTACATTTACTCCTATGCCTTCCATTGTTTTGAATAGGAATGGATGTTTATTTTGTCAAAAGTTTTTTTCTGCATCGATTTAGAAAATCAAGTGATTTCTGTTACTTTCATTTTTGATATCATCAAAACTGTTAATAGTTTTCTTTTTTTTTTTTTTTGTCATGTTGAACCAGCCCTGCATTGCTGTTATAAATCCTACCTGGTCATAATGTATTATTTTCCTGATAAGTTTCTGTATTCTGTTTGCTATAATCTTATTCAAAATTTTTGAATCTATATTCATCAGAAGAATTGCTCTATAATTTTCAAACTCTTCTTTGACTCTTCCTGCTTTAGGTATCAAAACAATATTTGTATCATAAAAAGAATTTGATAGGACCCCTTCTTGCCCAATATTCCCAACTAGTCTATACAGTATTGGAAATAACTGCTCTTTAATTTTTTGATAGAATTCACTTGTAATCCCATCTGGCCATGGATTTTTTTCCTAGGAAGTTCATTGATGACTTGTTTGATTTATTTTTGTGAGATGGGGTTAAGAAATCAAAATTGTTTTCTGAAAATCTGGGCAATGTACTTGAGGATCTTCAATTTTTTCATATTCCAGCTTTTTCAGCTGCATGCCCAATTCATTGATCTCCTCTTTCTCTATTTATTCATGTAGACATTCAAAGATATAAAGCTTTCCCTAAGAACTGCTTTTTCAGTGTACTATAAGATTTGTTAGGTTGTCTCATTATTGTCATTCTCTTGAATGAAGTTGTTAATTGTTTCTATGATTAGTTTTTTAACCCACTCATTCTTTTGGATTAAATTATGTAGTTTCCAATTAATTTTTGGTCTCTCTTTCCATGGGCTATTATTACATGCATTTTTTTTTGCATTATGATGTTAGAAGGATGCATTGACTATCTCTGCCTTTCTGCACTGGATTGGGAGGATTTTATGGCCTAGTACATGATAAATTTTTGTATATGTACCATACACCACTGAGATTTAAAAGGTATATTCTTTTCTATTCCCATTAAATTTTCTCCAGAAAGTTATCATATCTACCTTATCCAGTGTTTTATTCACCTCCTTAACTTTCTTTTGTTTTTTTTAAGGTTAGATTTACCCATTTCAAAGGGGAGGAGGTTGAGGTACCCCACGACTGTAGTTTTGCTGTACATTCTTCCTATAACCTCATTAACTTCCCCTCTAAAAATTTGGATGCTATACTACTAGAAGCATATATGATTAGTAATCATATTGCTTCATTATTTATGATGCCTTTTAGGAGGATATAATTTCCTATTATATCTCAGTTCATTAGATCTATTCCTGCTTTTGCTTTGTCTGAGATTAGGATTGCTACCTTTCCCTTTTTTTTACATCAACTGAAGCAAAATATATTCTGCTCCAAACTTTTCTTTTTACCCTATGTGTATTTCCCCTTTAAAATGTGTTTCTTATAAATAACATGTTGTCGGATTATGCTTTTTTATCTGTTCTGCTATCCATCTCCATTTTATGGGAGAGTTCATCCCATTCACATTCACAGTTATGATCACTATCTGTGTCTTTCCCTCCATCCTCTTTTCCAACGTTTGTTCTTTTATTTCCCCCTTCTTCCTACAATAGAGTTTTAACTCTACTTTAGAGTTTTAATTTTTGAAAACCAAGTCCAGCAGTCTTACCTTCCTTCTTTCAGCCTCCTTCCCTTTTACTCTCCTTACCCTTACTACTTATTCCCTCCCTTTTAGCCTCCTCTAACCTTTCTTTCCCTCCTACTGCCTATAAAGCTAGCTAGATTGATATACTTAATTATGTTTATTGTCCCCTCCTTGGACCAAATCAGATGAGACTATCTGGCAAACGATGCTCATCTCTCTTCCTTCGTTCCCTCTACTGCAATATGATTTTGTTCTTCTTCCTCTGATGTAATTGAACATTTTCTACCTCCTCCTTTTCACATCTCCTCTTACAATCCCTTTGCATGCTTAAATCACGTTTTTATCATCACATCATTTACTTTGTACCTGTTCCCTCTATCCATCCATCCATCCATCCATCTATCTATCTATCTATCTATCTATCTATCTATCTATCTATCTATCTATCTATCTATCTACTTATCCCCTGTATATTTCATAGTAGATACACAGATCTCAAGACTAACAAGCGTCATCTTCCCTTATAGGGAAATAAGCAGTTTACCCATATTGAATAACATGTTTTCCTTTTCCTCTGTTTATCTTTATATGCCTCTCTTTAGACTTACCTTTGAAGATCGAATTTCCTATTGACTTCTGGCCTTTTTATCAGGAAGGTCTGCAAATCCCTTATTTCACTTAATGTTCATCTCCTTGCCTGAAATGTTATACTCAACTTTTTTGGGTGATTGATCCTTAGTTTTATTCTTGGCTCCTTTGCCATACACAATATCATATTCCAATTTTAATGTAGAAGTTGTAAGACCGTGAGTGATCCTGGATGTAGCTCCTTGATATTTGAATTCTTTCTGACACTCTGTAATATTTTCTCCTTCACTTGATGGTTTTGGAATTTGGCAATGATATTCCTTGGTGTTTTTAGCTTGGGATCCCTTTCAGGAGGTGAACAGTGGATTATTTTGATGACTATTTTGCCCTCTGAAACTAGGATTTCTGGGCAGTTTTCCTTGATGATTTCTTGGAAGATATTGTCCAGGCTCTTTTTTTCATCATGGTTTTCTTGTAGGCCAAAAATTTTTAGATTTTATCCCCTGGACCTGTTTTACAGGTTAGTTGTTTTCTGATTAGATATTTTACATTTTCTTCTGTCATTTCATTCTTTATATTTTGTTTGACTGATATTTAGCTTTTACTTGCCCAATTCCAATTTTTTTTCAAATCGTTTTCTTCACTTAACTTTTGTATCTCCTTTCACATCTATCCAGTTATTCTTTTGTGGAATTATTTTCTCCTGTTAATTTTTGTTTTTCCTTTTCCATTTGTCCAATTTTCCTTTTTAAGCAGCTGTTCTCTTCATAGAATTCTTTTTTCATACTATTAAAATCTTTGGCCAATTTTTTCTTCTATTTCCTTCTTCAGGTCTTCCAAGATAGTTCTTTTTGCATACAACCAGATTGTAGTCCCTTCTGAACTTTTGGATGGGAGAACAGTCTCAGTGCTGACCTCTTTAGTATTCCTATTTTGGGCATTGTCCCCATGGAAAGATTCTATGTTCTTTTCCTTCCTGTTTTGCTTCCTACTTGTGATGATGACACTTTGGGTATTGTGTCCTCTGGTTCTTTCAGCTAGAAGTTAAAGAACTGGGTGCTGAGCTGGCTAGTGTGAGAAAGTAGAGACCAGGTGAATTGTTTTTGTTTCTGTGTTTCCCCAGATTAGCCCTGGAGCTAGTTTGTTAAGTGTGAGGGAGGAGTGGTCTGGTCACTTGAGATCTCCTCAAGTGAGCTAGAACAGAATTAAGCTCAAAGGATTGGTGATCCTGGTTGCCCTAGTGCCTTCGCATTTCCCCCGGAGTGCTGAGGCACATTTCGTGTCCTGGTGTGTTGGTTCTGAGGCTCCACCGCTCTGGGACTCGGGATGTCCTCCTGGTTTACTGATATGAGGCTGCCTGGGGCAGCCCTGGTCCTCTGCCGCAGGCAGAGGATTCTTCCTTAGTGATTTTCCTGTTAAAATGAAGGAGAAAATATTGCAGGGAACCAGAAAGGAACAATTTAAATATTTAGGTGCTACAGTCATAATAAGACAGGACTTGCAGCTTCTACATTAAAAGATCTGTTACTGGAATGCAATGTTCTGTAAGGCAAAGGAGTTGGGATTACAAGGAAGAATCAATTACCCCGCAAAGTTGACCATAATATTTCAGGCAAGATGATGGACATTCATTGAAATAAGGGATTTCCCATCCTTCCTGATGAACAGGCCAGAGAGCAATAGAAAATCTGCTTTTCAAGCATTGGTCTCGAGAGACATGAAATGGTAAAGAGTAGGAAACATGACCTTGTTATTCAATATTGGCAAACTGTTTACATCCCTATAAGCAAAGATGACACATATTAATATTGAGACTTGTATATTTATTGTGATATACAAAAAGGATATACATAGATAGAAGGAAGTGTATAACATAGATTATGTCATGATAAAAGTATTACTTAAGAATGTAAAGGGATTGTAATGAGAGATGTGAAAGGAAGGAGTCAGAAAAAGTTAAATTACATCTCAGGAAGTGGCAGAAAAATACATTACAATACAGAGAAAGAGAGGAGGAAGATGAGCATTGTTTGAGACTCACTCTCATTTGATTGGGTTCAAGGAGGGAACAACAAACTCAGCTATGTATAGAACTACAACTAATCTATAAGCAGTAGGAGGGAACAAGGGAAAGAAAAGGGGGGGCTAAAATGGAGGGAAGAAGTAGTAAAGGAAAAAGGGAAATAAAAGGGAGGGGGATGAAAGAAGGGAGGAAAGACTGAGGGAGTCTGTTGCAATTATTGCAGAGGAGAAGAGAGAAGTAAAAGCATAAACTGCAGGGAAGGAGATGGAGGGGAAGACACAGATAGTAACCATAATAATGAATTTCAGTGAAATGAACTCTCACATAAAAGGGAGACAGATAGTAGAATGGATTAAAAAACATAATCCAAAAACATGTGTTGTTTTTTTTTTTTTCAAGAAACGCATTTGAAATGGGGAAATACACACAGGGTAAAAGTAAAAGGTTGGAGGAGAATATATTTTGCGTCAATTGGTATGAAAAAAGCAAGGGTAACAATCCTAATCTCAGGGAAAGCAAAAGCAGAAAGAGATTTAATCAGAAGAGATAATGAAGGAAAACATAGACAGGGAAGCAATGTCATTATGAAACATATATGCTTCAAGTGTATACCATCCAAATTCTTAGAGGAGAAGTTAAGGTAGTTACAGGAAGAAATAGACAGCAAAACTATACCAGTGGGGGATCTCATCCTGTTCCTCTCTGAAATGGATAAATCTTACTTCAAAATAAACAAGAAAGAAGTTAGGGAGATGAATAAAACTCTGGATAAGGAAGATATGATAGATCTTTGGACAAAATTGAATGGGAATAGAAAGGAGTACACCTTTTTCTCAGTGGTACATGACACATATACAAAAATTGACCATGTAATAGGCCATAAAATCCTCACAATCTAGTGCAGAAAGGCAGAGATAGTCAATGCATCCCTCTCACATCACAATGCAAAAAATTATTAGTAATTGAAGTCATAGAAATATAAACTAAAAACCAATTGGAAACTAAACAATCTAATCCTAAAGAATGAGTGGGTTAAACAACAAATTATAGAAACAATCTACAGCTTCATTCAAGAGAATGACAATAATAAGACAATCTGCCAAGTCTTATGGGATACTGAAAAAGGAGTCCTTAGGGGAAATTTTATATCTTTGAATGCTTACATGAATAAAATTGAGAAAGAAGAGATCAATGAAATGAACACATAGCTGAAAAAACTGGAAAAGAACAAATTGAAAATCCCCAAATAAATAACAAATTAGAAGTACTGAAAATCAAATTAGAGATTAATAAAAATGAAACTAAAACAAGTATTGAACTAATAAATAAAACTAAGATTTGGTTTTATGAAAAAAACAATAAAATTGACAAACCTTAAATGAATTTGATTTTTTTAAAAACGTAGATAATCAAATTACCAATATCAAAAAATGAAAAGGGTGAACTCAGCTCCAGCAAGGAAGAAATTAAAACAATAATTGGAAATTATTTTGCCTAACTGCATGCCCATAAATTTGAATTTCTAAATTAGATGGATGATTATTTTAATAACTATAAATTGCTGAGATTAACAGAAGAGGAATTTGAATGCCTAAGTAACCCCATATCAGAAAAATAAATTGAATAAGTCATCAATGAGCACCCTAGGAAAAAATCTCCAGGGCAAGTTCGATTTATGAGTCAGTTCTATCAAACACTGAAATAACAGTTAATTCCAATACCATGTAGAATATTTGGGAAATTTGTTGGAAAAGGAGTACTACCAAATTCTTTTTATGATACCAATATTGTTTTGAAACCCAAACCAGGAAGTACCAAAACAGAGAAAGTAAATTATAGACTAATTTCACTATTGAACATAGATGCAAAAATTTTAAATAAGACTTTAACAAAAAGAATACAGCAACTTATTGTGAGAATAGTATATTATGGTAATGTACCATTTATATCAGGAATGCAGAGCTGGTTCAATATTAGGCAAACTATTTGAATTGTCGATCATATCAAAAATAAAACTAACAGAAACTACATGATTATCTTAATAGATGCAGAAAAAGCTTTTGAAAAAATACAACACCCATTCCTATTGAAAACACTGGAAAGCACAGGAATAAATTGAACTTTCCATAAAATAATAATCATTAAGTATCGAAAACCTTCTGTAAGCATTATATGCAGTGGAAATAAGCTAGATGCATTTCCAATAAGTTCAGGGGTGAAACAATGATATTAATTATCACCACTATTATTCAATATGGTAATAGAAATGTTATCTGTAGCAATAAGAGAAGAAAAAGAAATTGAAGGAATTAGAATAGGCAAAGAAAAAACTAAGTTATAACTCTTTACTGATGATATACTTAGAGAATTCCAGAGATTCAAGTAAAAAACGGCTTGAAATAATAAGTAACTTTGGCAAAAATGCAGGTTACAAAATAAACTGACTTCTCTATGTTACTAACAAAACCCAAGAGAAGAGATAGAAAGAGAAATTACATATAAAGTTATGGCAGACACTACAAAATATTTGGGAATCTACCTGACAAAACAAATCCCAGGAATATGTGAACACAATTACAAAACACTTTTTGCGCAAATAAAGTCAGATCTAAGTAAGTGGAAAAACATCAGTTGCTTGTGCGTAGGTGGAGTTAATAGAACAAAAATGACAATTCTACCTAAATTAATTTACTTATTCAGTGCCATACCAATAAAACTTTCAGATAATTATTTTCCAGAGATAGAAAAATCATATCAAAATTCATCTGAAAGAATAAAAGGCCAGAATATCAAGGAAATTAGTGAATAGAAATGCTAGGGAAGGTGGCCTTGCTCTATCAGATCTCAGATTGTATTTTAAAGCAGTAATTATCAAAACCTCTTGGTCCTTGCTCAGAGACAGAAGGGTACACCAGTGTAATAGGTTAGGTACTTAGGACACAGTAGTCCATAAATATAGTAACCTACTGTTTGATAAACCCAAAGACCCCAGCTTCTTGGATAAGAGCTCACTGTTTGACAAAAATTTCTGGGAAAACCACATAAAAATGTGGCAGAAACTTGGCATAGACCAATGTGTGACACTGTACACAAGCATAAAGTCTAAATGGGTACATGATCAAACAATTAACATTGACACTGTAAACAATTTAGTTGAGCAAAGAGTAGTGTATTTATGAGATTTAAGTCAAGTGGAAGAATTTTTGACTAAACATGAGATAGAAACTATTATGAAGTGCAAAATGGATAATTTTGATTACAATAAACTGAAAAGGTTTTGCTGAAACAAATCCAATATTAGGAGGGAAAGAATTTTGCAATGCGTTTCTGGGATAAAGGCCTCATTTCTAAAGTTTATAGAGAATTGAGTCAAATGTAGAAGAATACAAGTCATTACCCAATTGATGAATAATGAAAGGATATGAACAGGCAGTTTAAAAAAAAGAAATCAAAGCTATCTAAAGTCATATGAAAAAATGTTCTATATCACTATTGATTAGAGAGATGAAAATTAAAACAACTCTGAGATACCACATCACACCTATCAGATTGGCTAACATGACAAAACAGGAAGATGATAAATGTTGGAGAAGATGTGGGAGAGTTGAAACACTAATTCATTGTTAATGGAGCTGTGAGCTGATCCAACTATTCTAGAGAGCAATTTAGAACTATGCCCAAAAGACTAGAAAAAATGTGCACAACCTTTTACCCAGCAATACTACTTCTAGGACTGTATCCCCAAGAGATTCTAAAAATTGGAGAGGGTCCCACTTGTCCAAAAATACTTATAGTAGCTCTCCTTTTGCTGGCCAATAACTGGAAATCAATGGGATGCCCATCAATTGGGAAATGGCTGAATAAATTGTGATATATGAATGTAATGGAATACTATTGTGCTATAAGAAATGATGTCCAGGAAGACTTCAGAGAGGACTGGATAGACTTGAATGAACTGATGCTGACTGAAAGGAGCAGAACCAGGAGAACTCTGTACACAGAATAACCACAGTGTTCAAGAAATTTTTCTGGTACACTTAGTATTTCATTGCAATGCAAGGACTTAAATAATTCCCAGTGGTCTCTTAAGGTGACATGCCTTCCATATCCAGGAAAGAATTATGGAATTTGATGGCAGTATGAAGCAGATCCTTTTCTTTTGTATTATGGTTGGGTTTATTTTATGATTTCTCCTATTCATTTTAATTTTTCTATGCAACATGGCTAAGGTGAAAATGCATTTAATAGGAATGTATGTGTAGAACCTATATAAAACTGTATACTGTCGCAAGGAGGGGATGGGAACCCGGGGGGAAAGGGCAGAGGGAGAGAAAGGGAGAGGGAGAGGGAGAGGGAGAGGGAGTGATTGTAGAACATGAAAACAAAACAAAAAACAATCAGGTCCTAATGGATATATGATCTAGGTATAAAGATTGATACTTTAACCAATATATGGAGCAAGGAAGAGTGTATTTGTAAGATTTATGGAGAATGGAGAAATTCATGACCAATCAGGAGACAGAGAACAATATTAATAGCAAGATGGATAATTCCGATTACATTAAACTGAAAAGTTTTTGCACAAATTCAATGCAACCAAGATTAGGAGGGAAGAAGAAAACTGGGAAAGGATTTTTGCAACTAGTATCTGTGATAAAAGCTTCATTTCTAAAATATATGGAGAACTGAGTCAAATGTACAAGAATTCAAGTCATTCTCCAGTTGGTGTATATTCAAAGGACATGAAAAGAGAGTTTTCATAGAAAGAAATGAAAGCTATCTATAGTCATAAGGTAAAACGCTCTAAATCACTATTGATTAGAGAGATTCAAATCAAAACTGATGAGGTACTACATCACACCTATGAGATTGGCTAACATGACAAAACAGGAAGTTTATAAATGTTGACAAGATGTGGGAGAGTTGAAACACTAATCCATTGTTGGTGGTGCCATGAGCTGATCCAACCATTCTAGAGAGTAATTTGAAACTATGCCCAAAGGGCTACGAAAATATGCATGCCCTTTGACCCAGAAATATCCCTTCTTGCACTCTATCTCAAACAGATCACAGAAATGGGAAAGGATTCCACAAGTAAAAAAAAAAAAATTTATAGCAGCTCCATTTGTAGTGGGCAAATGCTTAAAATCAAAGGGATGCCCTTTAATTGGGAAATGATTGAAAAAATTGTGGTATATGAATGTAATAGAACACTACTGTGGTATGAGAAACAAGGAGCAGGAAGACTTCTGAGAAACCTGTAAAGACTTACATGAACAGATGCTGAGTGAAAGGAGCAGAACCAGGGAACTTTGTATACAGCAACAACCATATTGTGCAAGGAATTTTTCTGGTAAACAGCACTTCATTGAAATACCTGGACTTAAATAATTTACAATGGACTCTTCAGGCAAAATTCCTTGCACATCCAGAAAAAGAACTATGGAATTGGATCGCAGATAGAAACAAACCGTTTTCTTTTGTATTATGTTTTGTTTTGTTTTATTTTATGATTTCTCCCATTCATCGCAATTTATCTATGTAACATGTAGTTAATAGGAAAGTACGTGTAGAACCTATATCAGATTGTAGGCTGTCTCAGGGAAGGAGTAGTGAGGAAAGGGAGAGTGATGTGGAGGGAGGGTAAAATATGGATATATGGAAAGTGGTTGTTCAACATTGAAAACAAATAAAAAAACTTAAAAAAGAAATGAAAAGTTCATTTGTCAAAAAAAGATCAATTCTGCATCTCTGATCTAGCTGGAGTGAAACTTAACAGTAACATACATGCTCTGGTTTTAAAAGTTTGGATGATAATGAGGATTGAAAGGAATTTTCTCACCCCAACCCAAATCCAAGGCAGGTCTAGGGCAATGGCTGCTGAGGGAGAAACAAAGTAGTTGAAAAGAAGGAACTGGAGTCAAAGGTTTTGCTATGTTATCTAGTATTCAGCATGGGTCTCAATGTAATGAACAACAGAGCTGAAATAACCCTGAGATCATTGGCTAAAAGAGCTGTCAATTTCTCTCCAGCAGATGGCAGCAGCAATGTGGAAGAAAATCAGCAATGGCACCAACAGTTCCAATTCTGATGGGAATCCAGAAAATGATATTGCAGTGAGGAATCCTTTCTTAATATGATCACGTATGACTGTGTATAGGTTAGCTAGGTACATTCATTTTTCTTCTGATGGCATTATAACTGTAGTCAGTATTATAATCTCCTGCACTATAGTGCTTGAATGATCTCTAAAGTCTTATGCAATTCTTCTTCTTTCTAATTACCTTGTGGTTTTCTTTTTAAGCCATGTTCAAAAGAAGAAAAGACAAAAAGATAAACTTTTTTATTTTAAGCATTCTTTCCTAAAGTCAAGTCTGTTTTGCTTATGACAATTAATTTTCAATTGAAAGTTTTTAAAATTTAACTCCAAATGTTCAAAGGAGATTGTGAACTTATTGGTACAGCTATTCCTTCCAAGATAACCTGTCCATGCCTGCTTAATCATTATGGATCTTGGTTCCATGTTGTGCCATAATGATATGAAAACTTCTGTCAAAATGATAGGAGAAATTTTAAAATCAGAATATTGACATATTCACCAAATCTTATAGTAACAGAAGAAGTTAAGAGAAGAACACTAGGGTGCACATATAAAGTTAAGAGATTTAGTTGTAAGGGGAAAAAAGTTTTAAGGGGAAAAAGTTGTAAGGGGAAAAATAAACCAATGATTTATTGATATAAAATTTCTCAACTGAATTACAGAATTTAAATTACAGTATAATTTGGATAAATTTATTTATGATGTATCCATGGCATTTGAGATCTTAGGGACATCTTTCAAAAAAAAAAAGTGTTGCTTTTTTTTATTAATTCGAGAAATCCAGCATTGAAAAGACTTTACTAGTTTGGCTAAATCTACTTTTACCTCAATCACTAATAATTTCTACAAAAAACTTCCACAGAAAATCAATTCTGCAACGAATTGCTTTGACTTTTATTATGTAAAAAGTGCTGAGAAGTTATTTATCACACACTGGTGAAGCATGCATGAATCAGGGTGGTGAAATTTCTTAAGCTGCATGTGTATATATGGGGGGGATTACTTGGTGTAGGAAAAATTTGCACATGTATTTGTATCAAATATGCATGTGTAAACTTATGTATATATTTTTGTTGTTGTACTATGCTACACATTAAAATATTCAATTATATATCATGTTATTTTGCATCATATTATATATTATATCACATCACATCACCTCATATGATATATGGCATGATATGATTTTTGATATATGATGTCGCATCAGATCATATCAGATGCCATATCATATCATATCACATAACATCGCATCTCATCATATCGTATCACATTATATCATGCCAAATAAATATTGAGTTATATTATATTGAATTGTATAATACTGCATTATATTGAAATCCAATTTACTGTTTTGTTGTGTTATGTTATGCTGTGTTACATTATTCATATTACTTGGCACAGTGGATAAATACTGGACCTGTAGACATGAAGATCTGAGTCAAAATCTCATCTCAGACACTTATTAGTTGGGTGAAATTGGGCAAGTAACTAAACTTTTTCCTGCTTCAGTTTCCTAATCTGTAAAATGAGGAAAATAATATTCCTTCCCTTCTAGGATTGTTGTGAAGATTAACTGAGATCAAATGAGCACTAAGCACAATGACTGCCACATGTTAGGGGCTATGTGAGTGGTAGTAAAAGTAGGTACTATATTAGGTAATAATGTGCATATCATAATTATATATACACACATATGTGTGTCATTATGTATTCATATATGCAGATGTGTTGAAGTCCTATAATTAAAAACAAACCACTGATTTCCCCATTATTAAGAAAAACCACCAAAAATATCAGTTTTGTCCGGAACTCATTATGGGAACAATAAAATAGCCTTTGAGAGTCAATTATGTAATATAATAGGAAAATAAATACTTGTGTTCTATGATGCAAGAATCCTGCGTTTAAAGAGAGGAATGGGAAGATAGGAAAGACAAAAAAAGTAACACTAGTATATTCAATATATATATATATATATATATATATATATATATATATATATATATATATATATATATATATTAAAGCTTCTCACATGGAAAAAAAAGATTACATCAGGGGAAAATATTCAAGTAGAAATAAGCAGTAAATAAGTCTATTGACAGTTGCAATGGTACCTACGTAGAACTTGCCTTCCTACACCTATTTTTCTTTGTTTTGCAGTTTAAGAAGTCTTTTAAAATTCTCCCTTTTCTGAGATATGTGTCAAAGTTTTTGTTTAGGTGACTTGCTTATGCTTTGTTCAGTTCATCTGTTCTAAACAACAGTATTTTTTAAACATTGGGTTTAACTGGGCAGAGTTGAAAAGGAGAGTGCAAGACGCATCAGAATGTGAAAATAAAAATAGCTTAACAAAAATATAACAGTCAAATATAACTAAATAGCAAAAACAAAGGTCTTTTCTCAGGGCATAGGTCTATTTTTTTTTCCCTTTAATACAACAACAATATTTAGAGACCAGCATTGAAAAAGTACTCTTTAAACTTGTTATTTTTATGAAGAAAACAATATTTTGGGGGTCTAGAAAATTAAAGTTAAATTAAGATTAAAAATAAAATTAAAATTATATAGTGAAAAGAACATTCTGAGTGCACAATCAGGTAATTGTTCAAATCATAGCTCTACTATTTTTGTTTGGTAATCTTAGGCTAGTACCTTATCATCTCTGGGCCTTGTTTCTTTCTTGTATTAATGAAAATGCTTGACTCTTAGATTTTTGAAACTCTTTCCAGATAAAAATTTATGAACCTATGATGCCATTTTGGGAGTGAGAAAGCTGAAAAAAATACATGGAAAGTTGTTTTTTTTTTTTTTTAAATGACTGACTGTATGTCTGTATGTATCTTAAATGTCATTAGAAAAAGATGCGAATTGAGAAAACTAAGAACCCCCCACCCACCCACACACAGATTCTTTATATTTTTTTCTATAGATAAGTTTTGGTGAAGGACTTAAAAGATTAGTAGAGTATTTGACATCTTGTTCTAAACTGACCAAAAATCCTATAGGAGAACGTCATCAGACATTTGCCTAAGAAAAATCAATTTAGCGTCTATGAACAGGGTAGATTTTAAAGGTGAGAGTCTGAATGTAGTGAATTTAATTAGAAAGGCATTTTAATAGTTCAATGAGGAAATTATGACTGAAGAATTAGAAGGGTTAGGGTAGGTTTGGAGGGAAATAGATGTATGCTAGAAATATTGTGGAGAGAAAATCAACAAGACATGGAAACTGATTACATATGGGTGGTGATTTTAGAGTGAAGAGACAGTAATTTCTCTTATGTGATAAATGTTAGTAACTAGAATGATGACACTCTCACGAAAAATGAAGAAAGTTAAGAGGAAGAGAGGCTACATAATGGAGGTAAAGCAAATAAGTGACATTTGGATTGCCTTTGCTTGTGATGACTATGGAACTTCCAGGAAGAGAAAAACAGCAAACAGGTGGCAATGCAGAACTGGAGGTCAGGAGAGAGATGGTGTGTGTATATATATATATATATATATATATATATATATATATATATATATATATATATATATATATATATATATATATATATATATATATATATATATATATATATATATATTTGCAATTTGCAAGTTATCTGGCCAGAATTAATAACCCATGGTATCACAAAATATTAATGTAGCCAGGTTAAATTAGGAAAAACTAGTAGGAAATATTGGGTACATAAGTTAAAAGCAAGTAGAAAATATGTAAGAATCAGAGAGAAAAATATATCTGGATAATTAGAATTGGAAGAACGAATCTTTCAGTACTTAAGAAAAAGTATTTGCATGGTCCTTATACAGTCAGGCATGTGAAGTTATGATGTTAATTACCCTCATATTAAAAACTGATTAAGGATTCACTGATAGAGACCTATTAACTACCAATGTATCAGGCATTTGTGAGTAAGTTATTTTCAAATAGACAGATCAGTAACATGTAAGGCAAAAAGTAAATATTGATAACAAATCAGACAAAAAGAGAGGAGACAAAATGGCAGAGTAGAAAGATACACATATACTAGCTTTTACCCCACAGCCCATAAAATACCTGTAAAGAAAAACTCTCAACAAATTCTAGAACAGCAGAACCCACAGAACAACAGAGTGGAGGAGATTTCTGTTCCAGAAAGAGCAGAAAAACTCACAGGAAAGGTTTGTTGTGCACCAGACATGAAGCACAGCCCAGCCTTGCCTTGGCCACATGGAACAGAGAGGAGCAGACCCAAACAGGGTTCAGGGAAAGAATCTCTAGTGACAGTGCAGATCCCTCAAACTACAGGTGTCAGAGGTCAGTGAGAGGGTCTTTTCAGCTGGCCAAGAGTGGAGCGAGGTGTCCCCATAACTCAGGCCCCCTCAAGAGGCAGCAGTAGAGGCAGCAGCAGAGAGGGCTCCCAAAACAGGCAGTAGATCACATCCATTGTTGAAGGTATCATTATAAACCCCCTAAGGAAACTTGGCCCTGTGTGGCGGTCCTGCCCCCTCCTGAGCAGCTGATTCACACTGAATAGCAGCCCTGCCCACACCTAAACATCTTGAGGCTTTGGAGCACCTCATCTGAATCTCAGCCCTCAGTGCTGGCTTGGTGAAACTGGAGACAAGGTGATTGTGGAGAGGAAATTCAGAAGTCACGTAACTGGCTGAGAAAATGCCCAAAAAAGGGAAGAAATAGAAGACCATAGAAGATTACATTCTTGGGGAACAGATGTCTCCCCCTATCCTTTTGGATGAGGAAGAACAAGGCATACTATCAGAAGTCAAGGCCTCTGCCTCCAAAGGGAACTTAAATTGGTCTCAGGCAATAGAAGACGTTAAAAAACAAGTTACCAGTTTACTAAAGGAGAAAGAAAAAAAAAATACTGAGGAAAATAACAGCTTTAAAAAGAGGCTAACTCAATTGGAAAAAAAGAGGTCCAAAAGCCAATGAGGAGAAGGAGGTTTTAAAAAGTGGAATTAGCCAAATGGAGGAGAAGGTTCAAAAGCTCATAAACAAAATAATTCTTTGAAAGATAGAATTGAGTTCAGGGGAACAAATGACTTTCAGTTAAACTAAGTAGTTTGCAAATAATACCAGAAATTTTTAAAAATAGAAGATACTGTGAAACTTCTCATTGAAAAACAACTGACCTGAAAAATAGATCCAGGAGAAATAATTTAAAAATTATTGGACTACCTGAAAGTCATGATCAAAAAAGAGTCTAGACATTGTTGTCCACAAAATTATCAAGGAAAACTGCTCTGATGTTATGGAATCAGAGAGCAAAATAAATGTTGAAGGAATTCACCAATCATGTTTCTGAAAGAGACCCAAACACAGAAATATTCCTAGGAATATTGTGGCCAAATTTCAGAGTTCCCAGATTAAAGAGAAAATACTATAAGTATCTAGAAAGAAACAATTTGAGTACTGTGGAAATACAATCAGGATAACACTGGATCTGGCAACTTCAACATTAAGAAGTCGAAGGGCTTGGAATGGGATATTTCAGAAATCAAAGGAACTGGGATTGAAACCAAGAATCACCTGCCCAGCAAATCTGAGTATAATACTTCAAGGGAAAAAATGGTCATTCAGTGATACAGAGTACTTTCAATCATTCATGTTGAGGAAAAGACCAGATCTGTATTTAAAATTCTGACTTCCCAAGACAAGACTCAAGAGAAGCATGAAAAGGTAAATAGGAAAGAAAAATCATAAAAGAGCTCTCTAAAGCTGAACTGTTTACATTACTACATGGAAAGAAATTATTTTTAATATTAATCTTGAATCTTTTCTCAGTATTTGGGTAGATGGAAAGATTGTACATGCACACACACGCATACACATAGATAGAGAGTATAGGGTGTGTTATATCAGAAGAGATAATATTCACATGCAAAAATACAAATAAAATAAAAATAAAGGGGTGAAAGAGAAAAATTCAGGAAAGAGAAAGGGAGTAATGAAATGGGGCAGGTTATAAATGGAGGAAATAAGGGAGAAGGGGAGAGGGGAAAAATAAAGCTACTCTCTCCACATATGGCTGAAGGAGGGAATAACATGCTCACTAAATCTGATGTGAAAATTTTATCACACCACAGTAAACTAGGGGAGGAGGCAACAAGTGGGGTGAGGGGAATGTTAGAAGGAAGGCAAAATGGGATAAGGGAGTCACTAGAAACACTTTCAAGAAGGGACAAGGTTAATTTCAGGGGGGAAAATAAGGGGGACAGAATAGGACAGAGGGCAATATGATTAGTATTACACAACATGATTATTAGGGAAGTCTTTTGCAAAAGAACACATGTTTAGTCTGTGTTGAATTGCTTCCCTTCTCAGTGGGGCTGGGGAGGGAGAGAAGTTGGAATTCAAAGTACTAGAAACTAATGTTGAGAATTTTTATTGCATATAATCGGGAAATAAGAACTACAGGGAATGGGGTATAGAAATTTATCTTGCCATACATGAAAAGAGAGAAGATGGGGACAAGGGAAGGTTGGGGTGTAAGAGAAGGGAGGGTATATTGAGGGAAGGAAAAATCAGAATGCAAAGCATTAAGAAAGCTGGGGTAGGGGAGTGATGGGAAGAAAAATTGGACATGTTACAAAGTGAGGTAAAAGCAGTTAGTATTAAAACAATTGACTGAATTAATTACTGAGAATAAACCAATGACATCTTTAGTTTGGGGAAAAGAATTTCATTCTAAATTCCCTAAAGGAAGGTTATCTCGTGAAAATTTGGATTGATGAAAAAGTTAAGGTTTTAATGGTCAGTTTGATTTTATGATTTCTATCTAATCAGGGACCTGAACATGTATAGAAAGGCTTGTAAGCCACTTAAGACTTACCTCAAAAGATGTTCCTTAGATAAAGTGAAATTGTAATCATATTTGAAATCTGATTATTGGAACTTTCCATTTTTAGATGGTCTGGGACTATTAAGCAACTGTTCTTCTGAGTCTAACTCCAGGTATGGGTAGAAAGAAAGGCGATCTGAGCCTCCAATCCATGATGCCAGTAAGCTGGTGAGATGTTGGTATGAACTGCATAAGGTGATCTCATTGGAAGGGTGGGAGAGTGGCTGTTCAGCCTGGGCTGAGGTAGGATTCTCCTGACTCAATTTCCCCATTGACACCTGGCAGACTTTAAGCCTGACTGAATGCAAGTGGATAATCTAATCCTGCCTTGAATTGACATGAAGTTGGGGAGATATTGTATCCCTGCAATGTCCCTACTCTTGGTGGCAATTTCCTATAGTCAAAAGATTTTTAAGCTTAATAACAGATCTACTAAATTATAGATTTTTGGCAGGAAAACATCCGAAGTTAAGTTTAAAATTAAGCTGTTAGTCATAAGACTTTAGACCAGCAACAATAAGCTAGGGTCATTTAATTCTTAGTAATATTATGGTGACAATTAGGTCAAGAGCTTGTGAAGTTAGCAACATAAATATTATTTGTGTCTCAGTTGGTTAATGTTAAAAAAATTTGTTTTGTGGTACGTATTGCAAATGCTTTAAAAAGAAGTACCACCTGAGCAAAAGTTTGAATTGTTTTTTCTGTTAGAAACTGTGTTAAAAATTAAAAAAAAATAAATTAAAAAAAGTGGAAAAACAAGATTGTATTGGGCTATAATGGACATAATCCGAGGTTGATCTATGGAGTCATATTAATTATTACAAAAATGAGAAGTTAATGAAAGAAGACATCTAAAAAGATTTTTTACCATTCACTAAAGGGGAAATCTAAATTACTAAAATGTAATCCATACTTGATGGTATCATATATATATATATATATATATATATATATATATATATATATATAATACCATATATTATATATATATAATACCACCAAGACCATATATTAAAACGTATATTAAAAACCATATATTAAACATGTACAATGAACATAATAACCACTTCTTTTAAAAGGCTTATATTTTAAAGGAGAAAGACAAAAAAGTATATATAAAATCGATACAGAAAAAAATGCCAATTTGTAAATACAATATATGTAGGGAGGACATGACAGCCTGCAGATTGAGTGTCCTGAGATGAAAAAGAGAAGACCAGTTGCATTGGAATGTAGAGTGTAGAAAGGGGAATAATGTGCAAAGAGACTGTGAAAATAAGAAGGGGCTAGGTTGTGGAAAAATTTAAAAGTCAAATAGTGGAAATTCTATTTTATACAAAAAAAATAAGAAATCTTTGAGTAAGGTAATGATGTGATCAGAACTGTTCTTAAAGAAAAACAATACTTTTGTGTTACAATTGTAATGGTAATTTAAGTGGAAAGATCTTTCCTTTAAGAGGCCCATGTGACTGGCTTCAATCACATGGAAGCCTAATGTGGTGGGAGGAGCTTCCCAAAAAGGTGGAGCAAAACTGGGAAGAAGTTGATGAGAGCAGTGAGAGTACAGGGAGAAGAGGACACTGGCAAGTAGACAGCTAGATTCATGAATGTTTGTTTGTTTGTGGGAAGGCCCCAGCAGAGGTAGAGGGGAGAAACCTTGGAATATCTTTGTTCTTGGCAGTGCTAACATGTATTTTTATTTGTTACTATAACAGATTTCACTTTCTGGTATTGGGATTTGGCTTTCTGGTGTCTGAATATTTTCTTTTTTGCCTTCTGCATGGAGTATCTGTCACACTTTGTGATTCAGAAGTATTCCAGTGTCTTCATAGTCACTGTAGTGCTGTAAATATTGCCTTGACTGTACATTTCATGTCACAAACAGGATTGCAGGTTATAAAATCTGTATTTGGAGGCAGAAAGTCTTTATAAAAATAGACAGATATCACATAAAGGGAGGATTTATCTTATTCCTCCTTTGCAAATGAATGGGCTATTACCCTGTCAAAACTTGGAACCATGGTTACAACAGGGGGACCCTAGAGATTTGGAAAGTTCTTTGCAAGGGATATCAGTAAAACCAGGGAAACAATTAGCAGAGGTCTTGTGTTCGAGAGGCTATATTTTATTAACAGGGTGCCATAATATGTAAAAGTGGAGACAAACTGCTGAAAGAAAAAGTTCAGATGGAAAAATAATTAGTTGTATGGGAATACTCTTAGGCTCTCTTTTAAAAAGTACACTGGAGGGTCTCAGGTTGAAGAAGAAAAATCTATTCATTTAGCACAAAAGAAGAGAAAAAATGGCAAAAAAGTGTGCCTACAAGTTTTATACAGAACCAGCCTAGTTGTCATAGCAACGACTACAAGGATAGTGTGTGGGAGAAAAATGCGACAAAGTCAGCTTTTGAAAATGAACCAATGTTAGAGGGAGAAACTTCTCTAGCAGAAACACCCAATACTAAGTCAAAAACAGGAGAATTGGAGGAGATAACTGAGGATTTTACTCAGCAGGAGGTTACAGACATTTTGAATTGATTCGCTCAAAGAATGGGAGAATTGTTAATATCTTGTATGGTGATAATTAGTGATGAAGGGGCTGGAGGAGTGTTGATAGACCATATGGATTGCTTGACTTTATAGGTATTAGTCAGAAACCTACTGTACAGCAAACTTAGAGATCACAATATACAGGGAGCTAATGATATGACTAATCTATTACTTTGGTTGCAGAGGGATGCAGTACGCAGTATCCTACTGACTCTATATGATCTAGCAGAAAAAGACCCTAGAATTCACTTTGGGACTGTATAAGAAAGTTAAAGGAGGAGGAATGAAGACTGTCATAAAGATGGGGAATGCCGATGCATACTATGATACTCCATGAGCAGTTTCCCATAGGGGTATAACAGTGAAGATGGCTCCTACTACTTTCCCTTCTCCTCTTACTGCCTGTAGAGCTAGTTAAAGTTATATACTTAATTAATTTTTTTCCCTCATTGAACCAAATCAAATGAGAGTAAATATCAAACAACAGTCATCTCTTTCCCTTATTTCCCTCTACTGCAGTATCATTTTTGCCTCTTCCTTTGATGTAATTTACTATTTTCTGCCTCCTCCTTTTCACTTCTTCTTTCACAATCACTTCACACACTTAGATCACAGTTTTATCAAAACATCATTTATTTTATATGTGCTCCCTCTATCTATGTGTATCCCTTTTATATATCAAGATAAATATACAATTCTCAAGATTAACAAGTATCATCTTCATTTATAGGAGTGCAACCAACATGCCCATATTGAATAACAAGTTGTTTCCCCTATTCACCTATTTATCCCTCTCTTGAGACTTGAGTTTGAAGATAGAATTTTCTATTGAGTTCTGGCCTTTTCATCAGCAAAGTCTAGAAATCCCTTATTTCATTGACTGTCCATCTCCTTGCGTGAAATACTGTTGTCAGCCTTACTGGATAATTGATTCTTGGCTGTAGTAACAGCTCCTATGCCTTACAGAAAATCATATTCCAATTCCTCGATCTTTTAATGTAGAATCTACAAAGTCCTGTGTGATCCTGACTGTAGCTCCTGGATATTTGAATGGTTTCTTTCTGACTGCCTATTGGAAAGTATATTCCTTTGGGATTGTAGTTTTGGATTCTTTTTGGGAAGTAAATGGTGGATTCTAGGTAGTTTTCATTGATTATTTCTTGGAAGATATTGTCCAGCCTGTTTTTTTTTTTTTTTTTTTGTGTGTGTGTGTGTTAGAATATTATTTTTTGATAAAGAAGAAAATAAAATACCTGTAGATAGATACAATAAAAATGGCAGAGTATATTGCATTTGTTTTTTGGTAGGTATTCCTTTTATTCATTTTTTTTCTTTTCAAATAGTTTTTTTCACTTCTGGGATTCTCTAAGTATTTTATCATATAGTTTTCAAAGAGTGATAACTTAGTCTCTTCTTTGCCTATTCCACTTCCTTCAATTTTTTTTTTCATCTCTTATTGCTACAGTTAACTTTTCTGGTATCTTATTGAATAATAGTGGTGATAATGGTGATAATAATCTTGTTTCACCCCTGATCTAATTGAGAATGTATCTAGCTTATCCTCATTGCATATAATGCTTGTTAAAGGTTTTAGGTAGATGCTGCTTATTATTTTATGTATAGTTCCATTCATCCCTATGTTCTCCAGGGTTTACAATAGGAATGGGTGTTGTATTTTATCAAAAGCTTTTGCTGCATTAAGTGAGATAATCGTGTGGTTTCTGTTAGTTTTGTTGTTGATATGATCAATAATGTTAACAGTTTTCCTAATATTTAATCAGCACTGTATTCCAGTATAAATCCTACCCGATCATAATGTGATAAGTTGCTATATTCTTTCTGCTAAAATCTTATTTAAAACTTTTGCATCTATATTAGATTAATTGGTCTATAATTTTCACCCTCCGTTTTGGCTATTCCTAGTACATGTATCAAAATCATATTCTATCATGAAAAGAATTTCAAAGGACTCCTTCTTCCTCAATTTTCCCAAATGGTGTACATAGTATTGGAATTAACTTTCCTTTAAATATTAGACAGAATTTACTTTTGAATCCATCTAGTCCTAGAGATTTTATCCTATGGAGTTCATTGATGGCTTGTTCAGTTGTTTTTTCTGGCATGGAGTTATTCTTCTCTTATTGTGGGCAATTTATATCTTGTAAAATAATAATCCATCTCATTTATATTGTCCAATTTATGGACATACAGTTGGGCAAAGTAATTTCTTATTATTGCTTTAATTTCCTCCTCATTGGAGGTGAGTTAACCCTTTTCATTTTTGATATTGGTAATTTGCTTTCCTTCTTTCTTCTTCTTAATCTAACTGAACAAAGGTTTATCAATTTCATTGTTATTTTCATAAAAGAAACTTCTAGATTTATTTATTAGTTCAATGGATTTCTTAACTTCAGTTTTTTTAATCTGTCCCTTGCTTTTCAGTATTTCTAATTTGGTATTTATTTGGGAATTTTCAATTCCTTGTTTTTGAGCTTTTTCAGCTGCATGCCCAATTGATTAATCTCCTCTTTCTCTATTTTATTCACGTGGGCATTCAAAGATATAAAACTTCCCCTAAGAATTGCTTTTGCGGTATCCCACAAAATTTGATTGGTTTTCTCATTATTTTTAGTGTCTTGAATGAAATTTGTAGTTCAATCCACTCTTTCTTTAGCATTGGTTTACTTTTCAATTAGTTTTTGGTTTATAATTCCATGGCCTTGGATTAAATATATCTTTTATTGTATTATGATCTGAAAAGAATTCATTGACTATCTCGGCCTTTCTGCAATGGATTTTGAGGTATTTATGACCTGGTACATGGCCAATTTTTTTGCATATACCATGTATCACTGAGAAAAACTTAGATTCCTTTGTATCTCCATTCAGTTTTCTACAGACATCTATCATATCTACTTTATCCAGAGTTCTATTCAGCTCCTTAATTTCTTTCTTGTTCATTTTAAGGTTAGAGTTATCAAGTTCTGAGAGAGGAAAGTTGAGAACTCCCATTAATATAGTTTTGCTGTCTATTTCTTCTTTCAACTTCCTTAACTTCTCCTGTAATAATTTGAATGCTATGCTGCTTGGAGCATATATGTTTCATAATGAAATTGCGTCGTTGTCTCTGGTACCTTTTAGCAGAATATAGTTTCCTTCCTCATCTCTCTTGATTAGTTCTATTTCTCTTTTTACTTTGTATGAGAGTAGGATTTTTACCCCTGCTTTTCTTACAGCAGTAGAAGCACAAAATATTCTGCTCCAACCTTTAACTTTTACCCTCTGTGAATCCCCCCATTTCACATGTGAACCTTTTAAACAACATATTGTTGTATTATGATTTTTCATTCATTCTGCTCTCCATCTCTGTTTTTTGGGAGAGTTCATCCAATTCACATTCGCAGTTATGATTGCCATTTGTTTCTTTCCCTCCATGCCCTTTCCCACTCTCTGTGCTTTTAGCTCTCCCTTCTCCCTTCTCCTCCACAATAGAGTTTTCCTTTTTGATCACCACCTCCCTCAGTTTTCCCCACTTCTTTCAGCCCTCTCCCTTTTAATGCCCTTTTTCCTTACTGCTTCTTCCCTTCCTTTTAACCTCCCCTGCCTTCCCTTTCCCCCTTCCCCTGCTATTGCTCATAAAGATAATCGTATTCTATTCTTAACTTTGTTTGTGGTACCCTCATTAAATCCAATCAGATAAGAGTACCTCTCAAACAATGCTCATCTCCTTCCCCTCTTTCCCTCTAGTGTAATATAATACTGTGACTCTTCTTGTTAATGAATTTATTTTTTTTCTGCCGCAGCTTTTTCACATCTCCATTCCAATCCTTTCACACCCTTAAATACCATTTGTTCTCATCACATCATTTGATTTATACCCACTCCCTCTATATTTGTATATACATTTTACATTTCATAATAAATAAACAATTCCCCAGATTCCTTTATGAGAATGTAAATAGTTTGCCCATATTGTGTAACTATTTTTTTTCGCATTTACCTTTTTATACCTCTCTTGAGACCTGCTTTTGAAGACCATATTTTCTATATCAGTTCTGACCTTTTCATCAGGAAGGTCGGGAAATCCTTTCTTTCATTGAATGCCCAACTTCTTGCCTGAAATATTATGCTCAACTTTGCTGGGTAATTAATGCTTAGTTGAAGTCCCAGACTCTTTGCCTTCTAGGATATCATAGATATCATATTCCAATTACTTCAGTATTTTTTTTTAATTTTTATTTTTATTTATTTAACTTTTTTTTAATACATATTTTATTTATTTATTTAATTTTCTTACATTCATTTTCATAAATTTTTGGGTTCCAAATTTTCTCCCCTTTTATCCCCTCCTCCCACCCCAATACCCCAAGCAATCTAATTTTCCCTGTCTCCAATCTGCCCTCTCTTCTGTCATCTCTCCCTTCTCTTGTCTCCATCTTCTCTTTTCTCCTGTAGGGCCAGATGACTTTCTATTCCTCCTTAACTGTATGTCTTCTTTCCTAGTTGCAATAACAATACTAAACAGTTGTTCCTAAAACTTTGAGTTCCAAATTCTCCCCATCCCTCCCTCCCCACCCATTCTCTTTGGGACAGCAGGCAATTCAATATAGGCCATATCTGTGTAGTTTTGCCAATGACCTCCCTGATAGTCGTGTTATGTAAGACTAACTGGATTACCATCCCTCCTAATCTGCCCCTCCTTGTTTCTCTTCTGTCTCTTGATCCTGTCCCTCCCCAAGTGTTGACTCCAAATTGCTCCCTCCTCCCTTTGCCCTCCCTTCCATCACACCCCCCTTGCAATATCTCTTTCTCCCCCACTTTCTTATACTGTAAGATAGGTTTTCATACCACAATGAGTGTGCATTTCACTCCTTCGTTTAGTCAAATGTGATGAGGGTAAAGCTTCTTGTTTTTTTTGTTTTTTTTTTTGTTTGTTTTTTTTGTTTTTTCTCAGCTCTCCTCTTTTTCCCTCCACTAAGAAAAACTCCTACCTGCCTCTTAAATGACATATAGTTACCCCCTTCCCTTTCCCTCTCTTTCCTCCCCTTACATTTCTCTCTCACCATTTACCCTAGTTTCTTTTAAGGTATGGTCCCATCCTATTCAGTTCAATCTTTGCTCTCTATCTCTGTATGTGTGTGCATGTGTGTATGTGTGTGCATGCGTGTACATGTGTATGTGTGGTCCCACCAACTACCCAGATACTGAAAAGTTTTAAGAGTTAGAAATATTGTCTTTCCATGTATGAGTGTAAACAGTTCACTTCTGGTAAGTCCCTTAAGACTTCTCTTTGCTGTTTACTTTTTCATGCTTCTTCTCATTCTTGTGTTTGAAAGTCAAATTTTCTTTTCAGCTCTGGTTTTTTCGTTAAGAATGATTGAAAGTCCTCTGTTTCATTGAAAGACCATATTTTCCGTTGAAGTATTATGCTCAGTTTAGCTGGGTAGGTGATTCTTGGTTTGAGTCCTAGTTCCTTTGCCTTCTGGAAGATCCTATTCCACGCCCTTCGATCCCTTAATGTAGAAGCTGCTAGATCTTGGGTTATCCTGATTGTATTTCCACAGTACTGGGATTGTTTCTTTCTAGTTGCTTGTAAGATTTTTTCCTTGAGCTGGGAGTTCTGGAATTTGGCCACAATGTTCCTAGGAGTTTCTCTTTTTGGATCTCTTTCGGGTGGTGATCGATGGATTCTTTCAATACTTATTTTGCCCTCTGGTTCTAGAATGTCAGGGCAGTTTTCCTTGATAATTTCATGGAAGATGATGTCTAGGCTCTTTTTTTGATCATGAGTTTCAGGTAGTCCCATAATTTTTAAATTGTCTCTCCTGGATCTATTTTCCAGGTCAGTTGTTTTTCCCATGAGATATTTCACATTCTCTTCCATTTTTTCATTCTTTTGGTTTTGTTTGGTGATTTCTTGGTTTCTCATAAAGTCATTAGACTCCATCTGTTCCATTCTAATTTTGAGAGAACTATTAAATTCAGTGAGCTTTTGAGCCTGTTTTTCCATTTGGCTCATTCTGCTTTTGAAAGCATTCTTCTCCTCATTGGCTTTTTGAACCTCCTTTGCCAATTGGGTGAGCCTATTTTTCAAGGTGTTAATTTCCTCACCATTTTTTTGGGTCTCCTTTACCAAGGTATTGACCCGGTTTTCATACTTTTACTGCATCTCTGACATTTCTCTTCCCAGTTTTTCCTCCATCTGTCTAACTTGCTTTTCAAAATCCTTTTTCAGCTCTTCCAGGGCCTGAGCCCACCCACCACCCCTCTGGGGTGTCTGGGGTACTGGGGCCCCGCCCTCCAGGTCTTTCCCTGACGGCAAGGATATGTCCTCATCGTCAGATCCAAAGGTCGGGATCATTTGCATTTGTTGGAAAAAACTCTCTAAAGTCTTATTTTTCTTCCCTTTTCTAGGCATTTTCCCAGCCAGTTACTTGACTTCTGAGATTCCTTTCCACCCTTACCTGGATCCGCCCACCTAGTGCTTGGCCTCTGAGATTTAAATGGGCTTTCCTCCTGCTGGCTGTCAATCAGTGAGCTTTAGTTCAGGTGCTGGGGTGGGGCCAGGGCCATCTCCGAGACTCTGATTTATTTAACTTTTTACATTCATTTTCACAAAATTTTGGGTTCCAATATTTTCTCCCCTTTTTATCCCCTCCCCCCACCCCAATACAGCTAGCAATCTAATTTTCCCTATCTCCAATCTGCCCTCTCTTCTGTCATTCCTCCCTTCTCTTGTCCCCATCTTCTCTTTTGTCCTGTAGGGCCAGATGACTTTCTATTCCTCATTAACTGTATGTCTTATTTTCTAGTAGCAACAACAATACAAAACAGTTGTTCCTAAAACTTGAGTTCCAAATGTTCCCCATCCCTCCCTCACCACCCAGGCAGGCAATTCAATATAGGCCCGATCTGTGTAGTTTTGCAAGTGACTTCCATAATAATCGTGTTGTGTAAGACTAACTGAATTACCCTCCATCCTATCCTGCCCCTCATTGTTTCTATTCTGTCTTTTTATCCTGTCCCTCCCTGAGTGTTGACTTCAAATTGCTCCCTTCTCCCATTGCCCTCCCTTCCATCATCCCCCCCACCCTTGCTTTTCTCCTTCTCCCCCACTTTCCTGTACTGTAAGATAGGTTTTCATACCAAAATGAGTGTGCATTTTATTGCTTCCTTTAGTCAAATGTGATGAGGGAAATCTTCTTGTTTTTTTTTTTTTCTCAGCTCTCCTCCTTCTCCCTCCACTAAAAAGTCTCCTACTTGCCTCTTAAATGACATATAATTACCCCATTCCATTTCACCCTCTTTCCTCCCACTACATTTCTCTCTCACCATTTACCTGAATTTCTTTTAAGATATGGTCCCATCCTATTCAATTCACTCTGTGCTCTCTGTCTCTGTGCGTGCATGTGTGTATGTGTGTGTGCATGCACGTGTGTACATGTGTGTGTGTGATCCCACCAACTACCCAGATACTGAAACGTTTTAAGAGTTACTATTATTCTCTTTCCATGTAGGAATGTAAACAGTTCACTTTTGATAAGTCCCTTATGACTTCTCTTTACTGTTTACTTTTACATGCTTCTTCTCATTCTTGTGTTTGAAAGTCAAATTTTCTTTTCAGCTCGGGTCTTTTCATCAGGAATGCTTGAAAGTCCTCTGTTTCATTGAAAGACCATATTTTCCCTTGAAGTATTATACTCAGTTTTTCTGGGTAGGTGATTCTTGGTTTGAGTCCTAGTTCCTTTGACTTCTGGAATATCCTATTCCATGCCCTTCGATCCCTTAATGTAGGGATTCATTCATCCTTCTACCTTCGTAGAAGCTGCTAGATCTTGAGTTATCCTGATTGTATTTCCACAGTACTGGAATTGTTTCTTTCTAGCTGCTTGAAAGATTTTCTCCTTGAGCTGGGAGTTCTGGAATTTGGCCACAATGTTCCTAGGAGTTTCTCTTTTTGGATCTCTTTCACGTGGTGATCGATGGATTCTTTCAATACTTATTTTGCCCTCTGGTTCTAGAATATCAGGGCAGTTTTCCTTGATAATTTCATGGAAGATGATGTCTAGGCTCTTTTTTTGATCATGACTTTCAGGTAGTCCCATAATTTTTAAATTGTCTCTCCTGGATCTATTTTCCAGGTCAGTTGTTTTTCCCATGAGATATTTCACATTCTCTTCCATTTTTTCATTCTTTTGGTTTTGTTTGGTGATTTCTTGGTTTCTCAGAAAGTCATTAGACTCCATCTCTTCCATTCTAATTTTGAGAGAACTCTTCTCTTCTGTGAGCTTTTGAACCTCTTTTTCCATGTGACTAATTCTGCTTTTGAAAGCATTCTTCTCCTCATTGGCTTTTTGAACCCCTTTTACCAATTGAGTGAGCCTATTTTTCAAGGTGTTATTTTCTTCAGCATTTTTTTGGGTCTCATTTACCAAGGTATTGACCCGTTTTTCATACTTTTCTTGCATCTCTCTTATTTCTCTTCCCAGTTTTTCCTCCACCTGTCTAACTTGCTTTTCAAAATCCTTTTTTAGCTCTTCCCAGGCTTGAGCCCACCCAACATCGCCCTGGAATGTCTGGGGTACCAAGGCCCCACCCTCCACGTCTTTCCCTGATGGCAAGAATATGTCCTCATCATCAGATCCGAAAGTCGGGATCATTTGTATCTGTTCAAAAAAACTCTCTACAGTCTTATTTTTCTTCCCTTTTCTAGGCATTTTCCCAGCCAGTTACTTGACTTCTGAGATTCCTGTCCACCCCCGCCTAGATCCGCCCAGCTAGTTCTTGGGGTCTGAGATTCAAATGGGCTTTGTGCGGCAGGCGTGGCTGCTATTCAATGTGAGCTTTAGTTCTGGTGCTGGGGTGGGGGGTTGGGGGGAGGGCCGCCTCCCAGTTTCAGTTCCCTCAGGGGCTTTATGCAGAGACCTTCTCTAGTGGAGCAGGCGGGGCAGAGCCGGCTCCCAGGCTCAGCATCGTTCACGTGGTTTATGCAGAGACTTTCAGTAATGAAGATCCTGCCTGCTCGCCACCACTGCTGCCTCTGTCCCCGCCTCTGCCTCCGCTGCTTCCTCCTGAGGGGGCCTGAGCCACAGAGACAACCTGTTCCCCTCTCGGCCAGCCCAGCCATCTCTCTCACTGACCTGTAGCTTCTGTGGGTGGAGTGACCTTCCCGACCGCCAGAGCTTCTGTCCCTGAAGCCTGGTCGGATCAGCTTCTCTTGGGCCATGGCTAGGGCAGCGCTGTGGTGGGGTCCACTTTCTGGGGCACAATGGACCCTGGGGACCGCTCTCCAGGGCTGTCTGGAAAGGAAATCTCTTCCACTGTGTTTCTGCACACCCTGCAGTGATCCAGAACTTGTGGGGTGCTCTTCTTACATTAAATGCATGGGTTGTGCGTTCGGAGCTAGCATACAGTGAGTCTTTCTACTCCACCATGTTGACTCCGCCCCACTTCAGTCTTTTAACATAGAAGCTGCAAAACTGTGTGATCCTGATTGTAGCTCCTCAATCTGTGAGGTGTTTCTGGCTGCTTGCAGTATTTTCTCCTTCATTTGATAGTTCTTGAATTTGGCAGCAATACTCCATGATGTTTTCACTTTGGTGTCCCTTTCAGGAGGTTAATGATGGATTATTTCAATGACTATTTTGTAGTCTGAGTGTAGGACTTCTGGAAAATTTTCCTTTATCATTTCTTGTGTGATATTGTCGAGGTGCCTTTTTTTTTTTTTTTTTTTTTTATCATGGCTTTCTACTAGACCAAAATCCTTGTATTTTCTCTTCTGGTTCTATTTTCCAGGTCACGTGTTCTTCCAATTAGATATTTTACATTTTCTTCTATCTTTTCATTCTTTAGATTCTGTTTGACTGATTCTTGATATTTCATAGATTCATTAGCTTCTGCTTGTTTTATTTTATTTTTAATTAAATTGCTTTCTTCGGTTAACTTTTGCATCTCCTTTTCCATCTGTCCAATTGCTCATTTTTAAGGAGCTATTTTTACCAGTTAAATTTTATACTTCCTTTTCCATTTGTCTAACTTTCCTTTGTAAGGAGCTCTTTTCTTCCATGAATTCTATTTTCATGTTTTTAAAATCTTTGGCCAGTTTTTCTTCTATTTCTCTAATTCCTGAGCTCTTCCAAGAAGTCTCTTTGTGCTCCAGACTGGTCCATATTCCCTTCTGAAGTTTCTAATGGGAGTACAGTCTCAATCCTGACCTCTTTGGTATTTGTGTTTTGGTCCTCATCCCCTTAGAAAAATTCTGTTGTATTTTCTTTTGTGCTTTGCTTCATACTCATGATAATAACTCTTTTCCTGCCTTTTAAAGAAGATATTTACATCTGTGCCACAAGGGACCCTGTCCCACAGTTCTCATGCTTAAAATTTGAGGCTTTGTGTATTGTGGTCTCTGATTCTTTCAGCTAGAAACTAAAATGCTGCAGCTTTCTTGGTGCTGAGCTGGCTGGAATATGAAAGCAGAGGCCAGGTAAGGTTTTTTGGGTTTTCCCCACAGTTACCTTGGAGCTAGTTCATTAAGTGTGTGAGAGGGGTAATCTGAAATCTGGAGACTCCTCTGATGATCTAGAGCCTAGGCAGGCTCAGCTAGCGTTTTCATGATTCCACTGCAGTGCTGAGGCCAGCCTAGGGTCCTGGTGTTGGTCAGTTGCTGGCTTCAACCCCCTAGGGTTCAGAATTTTCTCCTGGTTTGTTGAGGTAGTGCTGTCTGGGGTAACATTGATGCTGCACTGCCATTTGGACACAGAAAGAGGGAACCTCCTTAATGAAATTTGTAGCCTCATGGGTTGAGAGTCTATCTACCCCTTATGGTTTTCCCACTGTTTGAGATTTTTTCCAAGGGAAATATTCTCCGGGTTCTTCAAGGTGAACAAGAGGAATGAGATAGCAATTACTGTTCACTCTGCCATCCCAACTCCCAGAACCAGAAAAAATCCAGGCTCTTTTCTTCATCATGGCTTTCTGATAAACGAATAATTCTTAGATTTTCCTCTCCTGGATCTATTTTCTGGATCAGTTGATTTTCCATTTAGATATTTTACATTTTCTTCTACCTTTTCATTCTTTAGTTTCTGTTTGACTGATTTTTGATATCTTACAGAGTCTTAGCTTCTACTTGCCCAATTCTAATTTTTATCAAATTGTTTTCTTCACTTAACTTTTATGTCTCTTTTTCTGTTCTTTTCAGTAATTATTTCCCCAGTTAGTTTTTTGTACTTCCTTTTCCATCTGTCCAATTTTTCTAGTTAAGTTTTGAATTTCCTTTTCCCTTTGTCCAATTTTCCTTTTTAAGCAGCTGTTCTCTTCAGTGAATTCTTTTTTTTTCATATTTTTAAAATCATTGAACAGTTTTTCCTCTATTTCTCTCATTTGGCTTTTAAAATCTTTCTTCAACCCTTCCATGAATGTCCTTTGTCCTTGCAACTAGCTCATATTTCCTTCTGAAGTATCAAAGGGGAGTACACTCCCAATGTTGACTTCTTTGGTATGCCTGTTTTGTTTCTTGTCCCCACAGAAAGGTTCTATGGTCTTTTATTTTCTGCTTTGTTTTTCACTCATTAAAATAACCCCTTTTCTGCCTTTTAAAGTAGATCTCTGCATCTGTGGCACAGGGAGCTCTGTTCCACAGTTCTTCTGCCTAAAATTTGAGACTTTATATTTTATAGCCTCTGGTTCTTTCAGTTAGAAGCTAAAATGCTTCAGTTTACCTGGCACTGAGCTGACTGGTGTGAAAAAGCAGAGGCCAGATGAAGTCTTTCTAGGTTTTCCCATAGTTGTCCTGGAGCTAGCTGTGTTAAGTGTAGGAGAGTGGTGGTCTGGCTACAGTAGATCTCCTCTGCTGAGCTAGAGCATGGGAAAGTTCAGAAGCTGGTGATATTGCCTGTCCTAGTGCCTTCCTGATTCCCCTGGGGTGCTTAGGCACTCCTACAATGCTGGTTTTGGCAGTTGCAGGCTCCATCCCCCTGGGGCTCAAAATATCCTCCTAGTTTGCTGTGGTGGGGCTCTCTCAGACAGTTCTGGTACTTCATTGGTCCCCTTCAGTCACAGAAAGAAAGACACTCCCTTTGCGATTTTCATAGCCTCACATGCTAAGAGACCGTTTGCCCCTTCTGTTGAACCCATTGTTACAGGAACTTTCCGGGGAAATATTTTATGGGTCTTTCAAGGTCAACAAGGGGATGGAAAGAGATAATTTACTGATCATTCTGCCTTCTTGGCTCCTGGAAGTTGAAGTAGGTGACTTACAGACATTTAATATGCAGTCTGATAGTCTCAGGAGCAATCACTTCAGATACTTGGGACTCCACTGATCTCCCTTGCTCGGTTCCACTGAACTCCTACCCTGGGATGATATGCCTGAGATTCTGCAGTGAGACAACTGCCTCGGAGCACCTGGAGCTTCCTGCTCGGGCACTGGTATAGCTTGTGTGCTGTGTGCTCTTCCAGCCCTTTGTAACCTTTATATCTCCTTTTCTGTCCTTTTAAGTGATTATTTCTTCCTGCCAACCTTCCATTCTGTCCTGCGCTGTGAATTTGCTACACTCTGTCTACTATTGGATTCTGCCACTCCAAAATCTGATCAGATTGTCTTTTTAGAGGAATCTAAAGGAGTTTGTCTAAGAGCTTAGGTGAGTAGTTGTTTTCACTCAGTCATCTTGGCTTCTGCCCCAGCTCCTACTACTTTCAAGACACTAATTCTGACTGTACAAATTTGGGAAATAGGGCACCCACTTCTAAGGTTGTGCACAATATTTTACAGTTAAGTGACTTACGGGACTGGGGAAAAGATGAATTTTGTCGAGAGTGAAGAGTAAAAACCCAGTGGATTCAAATCAGAATACATTGACAAGAAATGAAATGTTTATGTCTCTACTGAGAGCAGGGTAAATTTTGGAAGCATAGATTGCATTCCAACTAAAGAACTATCCAGAAGGTACCAAGAAAAGAGGTTTGATAATAGATGAAATAGAGAAGTAAGAACTGCCCCTCCAGATCCTCCTGAATCCTTATGTCTTTTGGGGAGAATTGGGAATTTTCCTAGCTCTGGCTCAGATTAAAGAAACTTTCAGATGGCAATATATACCCCATATCAATTTGAACATATATTGGGGAAATGGATCAAATACTGTAACTAGGGCATTAACATATACGGGGAGAGAGACCTCCCTTTTACATAGAAAGCTTGATGAGTTTAAACATGGAACTCCTTTCACCATCACAGAACTGGGAGTGACTGAAATACATCAGACAAACAAATAAACCTAATGCTGATAATTATACAATTACCTAAGAAAAGATATACCATGGTAGTTTTATCTATTCCTGAATACATTATTGGAATAGACATAATGAGTGGTATGATATTAAATTTACCTGATGGGAGATATGAATTTACAGTAAGGAAGATATGCATTAATACAGTACTTGTAGATAAAATAAAAATGGACCCAGTCACTTTACCTGAACTCTGTGATGTAATTACTTTAAAGTAATATCATGGTCCAGGTGGGCAAGATGAAATTGCCAATATTATAAAGGAATATATTGAGGCAGGAATGTCCATCCCTATAACCACTCTATGGAATAGTCCTGTCTGACAGTATGAAAGTCATATGTGACATGGAGGATGACAGAGGATTATAGATAACTGATCAAGGTCACTCTTCCCTTGTGTACTTCTTTTCCAGATACGATTACCTTAATAGAAAAGTTACAGAAATATGATTGAAAACAGTACACATTTATTGATTTAAGCAATGCTTTCTTTATTATCCCAATACAGTCAAAACAATGGGACCAATTTGCTTTCACTAGGCAGGGCCGATAATATACTTATACACACTTGTCACCATGACATCTGCATAGCTACACTATTTGTCACGGGATTGTGGCTGAACATTTGGATGAATTAGAGCTTCCTTGTGTACGGAGAATTATAAGAAGATTTATATAGAAAAACTAGAAGTTTGATAATGCTGCAATTCTCAGTAGAGATTTCAAGGAATTTCTTATTCAATGAAATCTAAGGTTCTCTTTCTTCTTGTGGCCCACTCATCATCCTACTGAAGGGAAGTTCATTCAGTCTGTGTTGTCTGATATATATTTTATGCATATTTTCCCTGATTTCCATTTGCTGCATTTTAAGATAAATGGTCTCATGTGTTATTTGCTATTTGTGTGCATTATAAATCTGATATTTATTGAGAAGAGAGTCAAACCCTGAGTTAGAACTCATGAAACTTCTCCATTCAGGAACAGAAGTCAACAGTGCAACTTGAACCTAAAAATATTTCATCTACATTAATAATATTTAAGGGAATATATGTATGCACATATACATATGTGTATGAATTACACATATGTATATGAGTGTATAAATGTAGACAATTATGTGGAAACATATGTAAATACACATAACATGCATCATACACACATGTACATACAAAATATACAAGTATTGACATATATAATGTATCTATCATGAATAAATCAATCAGTCAGTCTAACTAATTATACTCAATACACTCTTTTTATTAGGAGCCTCTTTCTGGTCCCAACTTCCTGTTTTCCCCTCCTGGAAAACCGTGGCCATTCCATATAGTTAAATAGATTATGTATGGTTATTTGATAATCAATAGAAAATATAATATGTGTGTATTATAACCAAAGAGAGTCACTCTGTTCTCTCACTTTGTTCCAAGATTTTTTCTATGTCCTTAAAAATAGATCAGTGATATTAGATATTTTAAAAATCTTTTTTTTCCTTTGGTCTCTTTTTGTCTTTTTCTTTTAGTTTTTATTTCTTCTATTGCTCCTAGTTTTCACTTTGGACGAGCTTGGTGCATTGACATAGGCAAGATCGTTCAATATTTGAGTGCCTGGAAATAGCCCATTGTTCAGTCACTTCCCTGCCAGATGTTTCATACTAGATACTAGCTGAGGACACTACTTAATCTAGATTATTTTTGTAACTGATGTTTTTGTTAAACATAGCATCAGACACAAAACTGGGTTAACTGCTGATAAAATATTTTATCTGAAACAGGGAAAGACAAGAGTAAGAGCAAATGGATAGAAATAGAAAAAGAAACGAGAACGGCTGGTCACTCCTGTGTGTTGAACATAGTGACTGCCAGTTCTAGGTGCTTCTGACTATGAGGACAATAGAGGGTACCCTGGTTCAATTTCTTTCTTCTTCCTCACATGGAAGGAGAATTTTGGAAGAATTCTTCAGTTATTGGAGATTCTTCCTTCTTGCCTTGGAAGGAGTAGGTCAGGATGGGAGGTGGTAGATTTAACCCAACAGAGTTCAGTCCATTACAATCCTCCATCTTAATCTCATCTCATTATTTATTCCATTGTGAGCTGAAGCAATAACCTCAAACAGAAACATTTAGAGTTCTTCTCCAGCGTAGCAGAAACTATAGATAAGTTTGTCATAAGTAGATTAAGTAACAGGAGATATCCTATTTAATTAATAAATTCTGGACTTTCTAGACTCTGCAGAGCCTGCAGAAAATCAGTCAGGAATGAAAGGAATGGGGAATGAAAGGTAAGTAAAAGCCAATTCCTTCTCTTAAACAGTTCACAATCTCATAAGGCATTGTCAGGATGGAGAATGACCCAAAATCTTAATACGTAGTTTTCCTCTTCTGCAAATACTTTGTAAGTATGCTCAGATATCCAACAATTTACAGAGCTTTCTGAGCAAATACTTTCAATTCTGTATTTACTCCAATTAAACACCAAAATCTGTCAACAAGCTGCAATGGTTCTGACTACTTATTTCTAATTCTTTTATTTTTACAAGAAGCTGTGTACCTACAAACTTGTTCGGTGAATGAAGTCCACCACTGGAAATGTTACAGGATCATAATGGAAATATGCATGTTTAGATTAGATGCTAATAATATGGGTGTAATGAGAGGACTGGCCAATTTGGACCCAGTCGTTAGAGATGAAAAAATATCCTCTGCCTAGTATCAACCTCAGTGGAAGTCTGATAATCCTGCTTCCAGGAAGAAGAAAAAAATAATGCAGGCTCTTTATCTCTATACCTCAGAGTAGATACAGTTGTCTTCTCTTTCTTGTTGGTATTCTGAGTAATAACAAAAAAAGCTTTTAAATAGCTGTTAATCCTGAAGTGAGTGTTCTTACAAAATGATTGAACAGAAGAACTAGTTCTATTCCTTGTAAGTTTTGAGAGATAAAGAAGAAATGTTCTATTCCTCTGAGTGAGAGAATTAGCATCAGTAGAGAGTCTACTGTTGCTGCCTTATTTTCACACTTGGTTGTCCTGTATCCAAGAACACATGATATTTGTTTGTTCTTCCTGCATTATCTTCCTTTTTTCCTGCTCTTATGTGAAGGAGTATCAGCTGTGTAACAGTCTAGGTCATGACTTTGAAAGTTTCAAAAAGATGAAAGAATAATCAAAGGTCCCATCAGCAAAAAAAAAAAAAAAAAAAAAAAAAAAAAAAAAAGAAAAGAAATCAATTATAGTGAGGACATGGTCCTTAGGGGTGACCTCCTTGACTCAGAACAATAATGAACAAACCCAGGAGTCAAGACACTGTGTTCTTTAAACAAGGAAATGACAAGTTTATCAGATAGGCCACATCCAGAATTAAATTTTTTGTTTAACTGTGTTTCAGTTATGGTGGAGAGACCCTAGACTAGGAGTAAGGAAAACCTGAGTTGGAAACTTGATTTATATATTTACTACCTATGTATCCCTGAGTTACTTAAACTCTCTCAATCTCAGTTTCCAAATCTATAAAATGGAAAAATAATAAAACTTAGGATACAAGTTGGCAAACTAGTGCAGCTGAATTCTGCCTACATTCCCCTCCAAAGAACTTGAAAATAACTCCTCAAGTTAAATTTTTGAACAGCAGGGTAAAAAGAAAGTCAGAGTGATACATTTTTCAAGACTAAAACAACTTAGGAAGTCAACAGTAAAGGTTTATGACACTAGGATGAGAGACTTCTCAGAATGAGGAAGCAGCACAAGGGATAGGACTCGGAGGAGGTACTGAAAGAGATTGCAATAGCAACAGAAACTTCTGGAAGTAAGAGTTATAAGAGTTATGTGGAGGAATGATAAAATCAAAGGCAGCATATTAAGGGGGAAGCAATAGTCTGAAGGACTTTGATAGCAGGGACAATATATACAAACATACACACATATAGGTACATATATACATATATGTGTGTAGGTATATTATATATGTATATACACATAGAGAGAGAGAGATAAAAAGAGAGATAGATACATAGATAGATAAATAGGGAGAGAGAGAAGAATCAAAAGAAGAAAATTAAATTAAATCGAGGAATAAATACTGATAGTAATCATAACTGTCAATGTGAATGGATTAACCTCACTCATAAAGAAAAAAAAGGAAGCAGATAACAAAATAGATTAGGAAAGAGAATCCACCTATGTGTTATTTCCAAGAAAAATACTTCAAACAGAAACATGCACCCACAGAGATTTAAAATAAATGTCTGGAACAGAATTTATTTCTTTTTACCTGAAGAAAAAGGGAAGAATAGCAATCCCAATCCCAAACAAAAAATGGTCCTCAAAAAGACCTAATTAAAAGAGATAATACTTTTTTTTTTCTAAAAGCAACCATAGGAAAAGAAATGTTATCAAAATATTTACAGCAACTTTCTCTGATAAAGGCCTCATTTCTCAAATATGTAAGGAATTGAGTAAAATTCAGAAAAGTCACTTATTTTCTCATGGATAAATAGTCAAAAAACATGGACAGAGTTTCCAGGAGATGAGTTCAAGAGACTATAATACTATAAAAATGCTCTAAATCACTATAGATTAGGGAATTTCAAATCAAAGCAACTCTGAGATACCACTTTATACATATTAAAAATAAAAAATGCTGGAGGATATTAAGGGGGAAAGCAGACTAATATACTCAAGCAGGAGTTATGAATGATTTACCCATTATAGGAAACAATTTGGAACTATGCCATGAGGGCGACAAAACTCTACATGTCTTTTGACCCAGAAGTACCACTACTAGTTCTGTTCGTTAAAAAAGAGCAAAGAAAAACAAAGGGAACCCATATGTTTAAACATTCATAGTTCTTTTTCACAGTGCGAAATAATTATTAATTTAGTGGATACTCATCTATTAGGTAACAATTGAACAAAATGGGGCATATTATTGTGCTATTAGAAATGACAAAGGGGGCGTGGGAGCCAAGAAGAAGGAGTCAAATCATTCACTTGCCAGAGCTCTTTTACAAAGCCCAGCCAAATACTAATAAAAAATGACTCTAAACTAATTCTGGATCTGCAGAACTCACAGAATGACAAAGTGAAGCAAAATTCCAGCCTAAGACAGCTTGGGAAGCTGTCCATCAATGGGAAGCATCAATCACACCATGTAGGGAGCAAAAAAGAGTTTACCAGGACGTGAGTAAACCTCAGAGGGACTGAATCTCTGGCAATGGTGGCCATTTCCATACTTCACAACTGTAATCACTGGGGACAAATTGGAAAGTTAGTGGAAAAAAAAAAAAAAAAACTGCGGGACCTGCATAAGAGAGTAACATGGTCAGTCCCCAGTCACAGTGCAGAATAGGAGGCTGAAAAGCCTGAAATAGCCATATTAATGATTAAGGGCAGGGGAGGTAACTATTTCTGGAGATCTAGACATACAGAGTGGGGGAGGATTGAGCAGCTGACTGTACAGTCTCCAATGGAAGCAGAGTCCTACCTTGACAAAGAGCTCAAAAGTGAAGTAAATGCCCCAGGAAAATAGCAATAATTGAGGGAAAAAATCAGACTGTTGATTCTTACTTTTGGGTGACAAGGAAGACCAAAATATGCAAAGAGATAAAGAAAGCAAAGTCAAAGCTCCTCCATCCAAAGACTCCAAGAAAAATATTGATTGGTCACAGGCAATGGGAAACCTCAAAATATTTTGAAAATCAGGTAAGTGAAATAGAGGAAAAATTGGAAAAAGAAATGAGAGTGATGCAAGAAAATCATAAAAAGAGCCAATTACTTGCTAAAGGAGACCCCCCACACACTTCACAAAATAGATGAACACAAATGACAAAATGGATCCAAAATGCCAGTGAGGAAAACAATGCTTTCAAAAGCAGAATCAAGAAGATAGATTAATTATTCAGGAAAGCTGACCATAATACTTCAGGAAAGGAGACAGACATTCAATGAAATAAGGGATTTCCAGACCTTCCTAACAAAAACACCAGAACTCAGCAGAAAATTTGATCCTCAAACACAGGTCTTAAGAGAGTCATAAAAAGGTAATCAGGGAAAAAAAAACAAAAACTTGTTGCACAATATGGGCAAATTGTTTATACCCCTTATAAGGGAAGATGATAGTTATTAATCTTGAGAATAGTGTATTTATTATGAAATGTAAATGGGATATACATAGGTGGAGGGAGTAGGTATAAATCAAATGATGTGATAACTAATGGGATTTCAGGGTGCAAAGAGATTGGAATGGAAAATGTGAAAAGGAGGAGGCAGAAACAAAATAAGTTCCATCACAGGAAGAGGCACAAAAATATGTTATATTAGAGAGAAAGAGGGGAGACAGATGAGTACTGTTTGAGAAGTACTCTCATGTGATTGGATTCAAGGAGAGTACAACAAACTCAGTTAAGTATAGAAATACAATGAGCTCTACAGGCAATAAGATGGGAAGAGGGAAAGAAATGGGAGGAGAGGGTAAAAGGGAGGGAAGAAACAGTAAAGGTAACGGAGATTAAAATGGAGGGAGGCTGAAAAAGGGAGGGAAGACTGAGGGAAGCAGCGGTCAAAAGTTAAAACTCTTTTGGGGAGCAGAAGGGAGAACAAAAAGCACAAACAAGGGAAAGAGGATGGAGGGAAAGACACAAATAATAATCATAACTGTAAATGTGAATGGGATGAACGCCCCCATAAAATGGAGACAGATAGTATAATGGATTAAAAACCCTAATTCAACAACGTTTTCTTTACAATAAATAGATTCGAAAAGAAGAGATACACATAAGGTGATGGTAAAAGTTTGGAGCAGAATTTACTGTGCTACAGCTGATGTAAAAAAAGCAGGGGTAGCAATCCAAATATCAGACAAAGCAGAAGCAGAAATAGATATGATGAAAATTGATAAGAAAGGAAACTAAACCCAGCTAATAGGCACCATAAGTGACAAAGTAATTTCCTTAATAAATATATATAATCCAAGTGGTATAGTATCCCAATTCTTACAGGATAGGTTAAGGGAGTTACAGGAAGAAATAGACAGCAAAACTATACCAGTGGAGGACCTCCTCCTCTCCCTCTATAAACTTGATAAATCCACCCTCAAAATAAACAAGAAAAAAGTTAAGGAGGTGACTAGAATTCTGAATAAGGTAGGTATGACAGATATCTGGAAAAACTTGAATGGGGATAGAAAGGAATATACCTTTTTTTCAGTGGTACATGGCACATATACAAAAATTGACCACTTACTAGGCCATAAAAACCACACAATACAGTGTAGAAAGGTGGAAATACTCAATGCACCCTTCTCACATCACAATGTAATAAATCTTATATACAATCAAAGGCCATGGAAACATAAACAAAAAACTGATTGAAAACTAACCAATCTATTCTTAAAGAAAAACAGTCAATAGTTTTATTCAAGAGAATGACAAGAATGAGACAAGCTAAGAAATTTTATGGGGTACTGCAAAGCAGTTCATATGGGAACTTTTATATCTTTGAATGCCTACAGGAATATAATGGAAAAAAGAGATCAATAAATTGGGCATCCAGCTGAAAAAACTCAAAAAGAAACAAATTGAAAATCCCAAAGTACATACCAAGTTGGAAATAGTGAAAACCAAAGGAGATATTGATAAAATTGAAATTAAGAAGACTGTTGAACTAATAAATAAACTGGGAGTTCGATTTATAAAAAAAGCAATAAAATTGATAAACCATTGATCAATGTATTTTACCAAAAAGAAAGAATACCAAATTACCAATGACAAAAATGAAAACAGTGAACTCATCTCCAGTGAGAAGGAAATTAAAACAATAATAAGAAGTTACTTTGCCCAACAATACACCATGAATTCAACGATCTGAATGATATGAATGATTATTTTAAGAGATATAACTTGCCCAGACTAACAAAAGAGGAAGTTGAGCACTTAAATAACCCCACCTCAGAAAAAGAAATTGAGTCAGCCATCATTGAACTCCCTAGGAAAAAATCTCCAAGGACAGATGGATTCACAAGTGAATTCTATGAACCATCTAAGGAACAGTTAATTCCAATACTATATAGACTATTTGGGAAAATTGGGGAAGAAGGAGTCCTCACAATTTTTTTTTTTATAATACAAATATGGTTTTGATACCTAAACCAAGAAGAGCCAAAACAGAGAAAGGAAATTACAGACCAATTTCTCTAATGAGTATAGATGGAAAAAAAAATTTAATGAGATTTTAGCAAAAAGAATACAGTAACTAATGATGAGAATAAGATAGTATGACCCGGTAGGATTTATATCAGGAATGCAAGGATGGTTCAATATTAGGAAAACTATTAACATTATTGATCATATCAACAAAAAATTTAACAGAAACCACATGATTATCTCAATTGATGAAGAGAAAGCTTTTGATAAATACAACATCCATTCCTATTGTGAGCACTAGAGAACATAGGAATAAATGGAACTTTCCATAAAATAATAAGCAGTATCTACCTAACTCCTTCAGCAAGCATTATACACAAATGGGATAAGTTAGGAATATTTGCAGTAAGATCAGAGGTGAAACAAAGATGTCCCTTATCACAACTATTATTCATTATGGTACTAGAAATGTTAACTGTAGCAATAAGAGAAAAAAGATATTGAAAGAAGTTTAATAGCAAAGAAGAAACTAAGTTGTCATCAGATCACTTGATGATATACTTAGAGAATCCCAGAGAATCAAGTAAAAAAATCTACTTGAAATAATTTACAGTTTGGCAAAGTGGCAGTTTATAAAATAAACCCACACAAATCTTTTGCATTTCTATATATTACTAACAAAGCTCAACAGCAAGAAATAGAAAGAGAAATCCCATTTAAAACTACAGTACACACTATAAAATATGTGGGAGTTTACTTGCCAAAACAAACCCAAAGACTGTATAAACACAATTACAGAACACTTTTCACACAAATAAAGTCAGATCTAAATAAGTGGAAAAACATCAGTTGCTCATGGGTGGGCCAAGCCAATATGACAAAATGAAAATTCTACCTAATTTAGATATTCAATGTAATTTACATATTCAATGCCATACCAGTCGAACTATCAGATAACTATTTCGTACAGGTAGAAAAAATAAAATCATAATTCATTTGGGAAACAAATTTTCCAGAATATCAGGGGAACTAATGAAAAGAATTGGAAAGTTAGGGAATGTGACCTAACTCTACTAGATTTCAAATTTTATTATAAAGTAGCAATTATCAAAACAAGTTGGTACCAGCTGAGAAACAGAAGGGTAGACCAGTGGAATATGTTAGGTACCCAAGACACAGTAGTCAAGGAATATTGCAATCTATTCTTTGATAAACTCAGGGTCCCCAGGTCTTGGATATGAAAACAGAGTTTGACAAAAATTACTGCGAAAACTGGAAAATATTTGGTGGAAACCAGGCATAGACACCGTACACAAAAATGAAGTCCAAATGAGTCCATGATCTCATTTTAAAGACTGATACTATAAACAAATTAGTGGAGCAAGAATTGTAGAGAGGAAAAGAATTTTTACTAAACTGGAGACAGAAAACATTATGAAGTGCAAAATGGATAACTTTGATTACATTAAATTGAGAAGATTTTGCATAAACAAACCCAATGAAACCATGATTAGGAGGGAAGCAGAAAACTTGGAAAGAATTTTTGCAACTAGAGTCCGGGATAAAGACCTCATTTCTAGAATATATAGAGAACTGAGTCAAATATACAAGAATACAAGTCATTCCCCAACTGATAAATGGTCAATGAATATGAACAAGCAATTTTCAAAGGAAGAAATTAAATATGTCTATAGTCATATGAAAAATGCTCTAAATCACTATTAATTAGAGAGATGCAAATAAAAACAACTCTGAGATACCACATCACTCCTATAAGATTGACTAACATAACAGAACAAGAAGATGTTAAATATTGGGGAATATGTGGGAGAATTGGAACACTAATTCATTGTTGGTAGAGCTGTGAGCTGATCCAGACATTCTGGAGAGCAATTTGAAACTGCACAAAAGACTACAAAAATATGCATACCCTTTGATACACAGATATCACTTCTAGGACTGTATGCCCAAGAGATCTTAAAAATGGGAAAGTGTGACACATGCACAAAAATATTTATAGCAGCACATTTTGTAGTGGCTAAAAACTGGAATTCAACGTGATGCCCATCAATTGAGGAATGACTGAATAAATTGTGATACATATCTGCAATGGAATGCTATTGTCATGTAAGAAATGGTAAATTAAAGGCTTCAGAGAGGCCTGGAAAGATGTCTATGAACTGATGCTGAGTGAAAGGAGCAGAACCAGAACTTTTTACACAGTAACAACCACAGTTTGTGAAGATTTTTTTCTTGTAGACTTAGAACTTCATTGTGATTCAAGGACTTAAAAAAATTGCAAAGGTCTTTTAAGTCAAAATGCCTTCCACATCCACAAAACGAACTATGGAATTTGACCGCAGAACGTAGCAGATCATTTCCTTTTGTATTATGCTTTGGTTTGTTTTATGATTTCTCCCATTCATTTTATCTCTTCTAAGTAATATGACTAAGGTGAAAATATATTTAATAGGAATATATTTGTAGAACGTATGCAAAATTTTATGTTGTCTCAAAGAGGAAGTTAAGAGGTAGGGAAGTAGGGGGGGAAATCTAAGATATTTGGAAGTGATTGTAGACCCCTGAAAACAAATAAAATAAAATTTAAAAAAGCAGATTTGGCTGGATGGAAAAGGAGTTCCAAAAGTTCACTTAAGTAAATCATTCTTTAGATATTACATTGGTGCATATGTAAGCTAATGACTTTAGGAAAAATAAAAAAAAATGCAAAAGAAAACCAAATGAATTAAAACAAAAATAATAGACAAAGTGAAATGTCATTGGGAAAAAGAACTGTCCTGGAAAATAAATTCAACAGTGACATTTTAAAAAATCATTGGACTATCTGAAAGCAATGATCAACAAATGAGCATAGACATCATCTTTCAAGAGGAAAACTACCCTGATATTCTAGAACCAGAGGGTAAAATAGACATTGAGAGTATCGATTGATCATCTCCTGAAAGACGTACCAAAAGGAATACTTCTAGAAATATTGTAGCCAGTTTCCAGAGCTCCCAGGTCAAGAAGAAAATATTACAAGTAACCAGACATTTGAGCATTGTGGAAACACAATCAGGATAACACACGATCTACCAGCTTCTACTTTAAGGGATCTGAGGACCTGGATTAAGAAAATGCAGAGGTTGAAGGAGCTAAGATTAAAGACAAAAATCATCTACCCAGGAAAACTGAGTATAATACCTCAGGGGAAAAGATGGTCATTCAATGAAATAGAGGACCTTCAAGCACGTTTGATGAAAAGATTAGAGCTGAATAGAAAATCTGAATTTTTTTTTTTTTGCATAAGATTAGGTTGGATTTGAGTCGTTCTTTTATTTTATTTCTTTTCAGTGTTCTACAACCACTTCCATATACATCAGATTTTTTCCTGCTCCCCTTCCTCCTTTCCCCCTAACTCTTCCCTCCCTCCCAGAGACGGCATAAAATTTTATATACGTTCAATATTTATGTTCCTATTGAATATATTTTCACCTTAGTCATGTTGCATAGAAGGCATATAATGAATGGGAGAAATCATAAAACAAAACAAAACATAATACAAAAGAAAATGATTTACTACAATCTGTGACCTAATTCCTTTGTTCTTTCTCTGGATGTGGAAAGTATTTTGCCTTAAGAGACCATTGCAAATTTTTAAATTCCTTGCATTGCAATGAAGTTCTAAGTGTACAAGAAAACATCCTTACACATTCTGGTTTTTGCTGTGTAAAAATTTCTACTGGTTCTGCTCCCTTTGCTCAGCATCAGTTCATGTAACTCTCTCCAGGCCTCTCTGAAGTCTTCCTGTTTATTTCTTATAGCACAATACCATTCCATTATATTCCTATATCACAATTTATTCAGCCATTCCCCAATTGATAGGCATCCCCTTGATTTCCAGTTTTTGGCCACCACAGAGAGAGCTGCTATAAATATTTCTGTAAATGTGGGACCCTTTCCACTTTTTATGATCTGTTGGGGATACAGTCCTGGAGGTGGTATTGCTGGGTAAAAGGGTATGCATATTTTTGTAGCTCTTTGGGCATAGTACCAAACTGCTCTCCAGAATGTGTGGATGAACTCACAGTTACACTAACAAAGAATTAGTGTTCTAACTCTCCCACATCTTCTCCATCATTTATCATCTTCCTGTTTTGTCATCTTAGCATTCTGATGGGTTTAATATGGTATTTCAGAGTTATGTGGATTTGCATCTCTCTAATCAATAGTGATTTAGATAAGTTTTTTTTATTTGACTATAGATAGCTTTAATTTCTTCCTCTGAAAACTGCCTGTTCACATCCTTCGACTATTTATCAATTGCGAAATTATATGTATTCTTTTACTTTCAACTCAGTTCTCTATGTATTTTAGAAAGGAGGTCTTTATCACAGATACTAGCTGCAAAAATTATTTTTTCCATTTCCTACTTCACTCATATCTTCCTTGCATTGGGTTTATTTGGGCAAAAACTGTCATTTTAATGTAATCAAAATTATCAATTTTGCACTTCATAATGTTTGTTGTCTCTAATGTAGTCAAAATTCTCCATAAATCTGGTAAATGCACTATTCCTTGCTCCACTAATTTGTTTATAGTATTGATCTTTATGCCTAGATCATATACCCATTTGGACTTCATTCTTGTGTGTGGTATCAGTGATTGGTCTATGCCTAGTTTCTGCCATACTTTTATTCAGTTTTCCCAGCACTTTTTGTCAAAGAGTGAGTTCTTACCCAGAACCTGGGGACCTTGGATTGATCAAACAGTAGGTTACTATATTCATTGACTAGTGTGTCTTGAATACCCAAAACTATTTCACTGGCCTACCCTTCTATTTCTTAGCCTGTAACAAGTGGTTTTTATAATTGCTGCTTTATAATGCAATTTGAGATCTGGTAGACCTAGGTCACCTTCCCTAGCATTTCTTTTCATTAGTTTCCCTGATATTCTGGACCTCTTGTTCTTCCAGATAAGTTTTGACATTATTTTTTCTAAGTCTAAAAAATAATTACTTGATAGCTAGATGGTATGGCACTGAACAATTAAATTAATTTAGGTAGAGTGGTCATTTTTTATATTGGTTCAGTCCACCCAACAGCAGTTGATGTTTTTCTATTTACTTATATCTGATTTTATTTGTGTGAAAATTGTTTTTTAATTGAGTTCATAGAATCCCTAGGTTTGTTTTGAAAGGTAGAGTCCCAAATATTTTATATTATGCACCATAGCTTTAAATGGAATTTCTCTTTCTATCTCTTGCTGGTGGGTTTTATCAGCAATATATAGAAATGGAGAAGGTTAGTGTTGGTTTATTTTGTAACCTGCAAATTTGCCAAAGTTGTTTATTATTTCAAATAATTTTCTTACTTGATTCTCTGGAATTCCCCATGTATATCAGCATATCATCAGTGAAGAGTGAGAGCTTACTTTCTTCCTTGCCTATTCTAATTCCTTCAGTTTCTTTTGCTTCTCTTATTGCTATAGCTAACATTTCTAGGGCCATATTGAATAATGCTAGTGATAATGGACATTTTTGTTTCATTCCTCATTTTCTTGGAATTGCATTCAGCTTACCTCCATTGCATATAATGCCTGCTGAAGGTTTTAGGTAATACTGCTTATTGATTTTTGGAAAGTTTAATTTATTTCTATGTTCTCCAGTGTTTTCAAACAGAATGGATGTTGTGTTTTGTCAAAAACTTTTTCTGCATACACTGAGATAATCATGAGATTTCTGTTAGTTTTTTGTTGATATGATCAATAATGTAAGTAGTTTTCCTAATATTAAACCAGCCCTGAATTTCTGATATAGATCCTACCTCATCATAATGTACTATTCTCAAGAAAAGTTGCTGTATTTTTTTTTCAAAATTTTACTTAAAATTTTTACATCTTTATACATTAGAGAAATTGGTATGTAACTTTTGTTCTCTGTTTTGAGTCCTCCTGGTTTAGGTATCAAAACCATATTTGTATCATAAAAATAATTTAGGAGTACTCCTTCTACCCCAATTTCCCCAAATAGTCTATGTGGTACTGGAACTATCTGTTCTTTAAATGTTTGATAGAATCCACTTATGAATTTGTATGGCCTTGGAGATTTTTTCCTAGTGAGTTCATTGATGGCTTGTTTAGTTTCTTTTTCTAGAATTGGCTTATTTGAGTATTTAATTTCTTCTTCTGTTAATCTGGTAAATTCATATCCTTTCCAATAATCATCCATCTCATTTAGATTGCCAAATTTATGAATATACAGTTAAGCAAAGAAATTTCTTACTATCCTTTTAATTTCCTCCTCATTGGAGGTGAGTTCAACCATTTTGTTTTTGATATTGGTAATTTTGTTTGCTTCTTTTTTTCAATAAAATTGACAAAAAGTTAACAAATTTTATTTTTAATAAATTATATATTATTTTATATACTATATAATTAATATATAATGTATCAAATAACTGTTACAATTATTTATTTTTTTCATAAAACCAACCCTTAGTTTTATTTAGGAGTTCAATAGCTTTCTTAATTTCAATTTTATTTATCTCTCCTTTGGTTTTTAGTGTTCATAATTTGGTATTTACTTGGAGATTCTCAATTTGTTTTTTTTCAAGCTTTTTCAGCTACATGGCTAATTTATTGATCTCCTATTTCTCTATTTTATTCATGTAGGCAGTCAAAGACATAAAACTTCTTCTAATATTTGTTTTTGCAGTATCCCATAAAATTTGGTAGGTTGTTTCATTACTGTCATTCTGTTGAATGGAGTTGTTTTTTCTATGATTTATTGTTTAACACACTCATCCTTTAGGAATAGTTTGTTTATTTTCAAATTAGTTTTAGGTTGATATTTCCATGGTTTTTGATCACATATATGTTTTATTGTGTTATGATCCGATAAGGAAGCATTTACTATCGCTGCCTTTCTGCACTGGAGTGTAAAGTTTTATGGCCTAAAATACATATTTTTGTATATGTGCCATGTACCACTGAGAAAATGGTGTATTCCTTTCTATTCTCTTTCAATTTTCTCCAGAGATCTATCATATCTACCTTATGCAGAGTTCTATTCACCTTCTCGACTTCTTTCTTGTTTATTTTAAAGTTAGATTTATCAGTTTCAGAGAAGGGGAATTTGACGCCCCCTAATAGTATAGTTTTGCTGCCGATTACTTCCTGTAACTCACTTAATTTCTCTAAGAATTTGGATGCTATCTTTCTACCTATCAATCTTTCTATCTAGGTTTTGTACTTCTTTTTCATTTGTCCAATTTCCTTTTTTAAGGAGCTGTTCTCTTCAGTAAATTTATTTTTCATGTTTTTAAAATCAATGTCCAGTTTTTCTTTGATTTCTCTGAGTTTTAAAAATCCTTTGTGCTCTTAGTGCTTCAGACCAGTTCATATTCCTTTCTGAAGTTTCACATGAGAGTACAGTCTCATTACTGACCTCTTTGGTGTTTGTGGTTTAGTCCTTGTACCCATAGAAAGATTTTTTTTTTGTTTTTTCTCTTCTGCTTTGCTTCTTACTCATGATAATAGCCCTTCTCCTGTCTTTTAAATTACATTTTTGACTCTGTGGCACATGGAGCTCTGATCCTCAGTTCTTGTGCCTAAAACTTGAGGCTTTGTGGGTTGTGGCCTCTGGTTCTTTCAACTAGAAAGTAAAATGCTTTAGTTTTCCTGGGGCTGATCTGGCTGGTGTTTGAAAGCAGAGGCCAGGTGAGGTCTTTTTGTGTTTCCTCACAGTTACCCTGGAACTAGCTCGTTAGGTGTGAGGAAGAGGTTCTCTGGTCGCTGAATGCTCCTCTGCTGAGCTAGAGCTTAGCCAAGCTTAGTTTCTGTGCTAGTGTCTTCCTGGTTCCCCTGTGGTGCTGAGGTACACCTGGGTTCTTGTTTTTGACAATTTCAGTCTTCACCCTGCTGGGGTTCAGTATCTTCTCCCAGTTGGTTGAGGTGGGGCTGACACCTCTGATCCTATGCTTGTGGCCTTCAGCCACAGGAAGAGGAACCCTCCTTAATTATCTTTCTAGCTTGGTGGTCTAAAAGTCTGTTTACCCCATCTGCTGCTTCCAGTGTTCCAGTGTTTTGTTTTGTTTTCCCTAAGTGATATTGTCTGAGCTCTCAAGGTCAGCAAGGGGAAGGAGATAGCAATTACTGATCACTCCACCAACTTGGTTCCTGGAACCAGAAATTGAAAATTTTACTTTGAAACAAATGAGTCATAGGGAGCATCACAAGCTAACCAGGAAGGAGACATCATAAGGGACTTATTAAAGTTGAACTGTTTGCCTCCCTTCATGGAAAGAAAATATTTGTAACTCTTGAGACTTTTCTCAGTATTTGGGTAATTGGAGGGATTATATACATATAGACAGAGGTCACAAGATGAGTTGAAAAGGAAGGGATGATATCCAAAATATAAAATTAAGTGTAGCTGATGAATGTATTGGGAGGATAAAGGGAGAAAAGGAATGGGACAAGTTATCTCTCATAAAAGAAGCAATTAAATGCTTTTTCAATGAAAGGGAAGAAGGGGGAGGTGAGAAGGAAATAGTGAACCTTACTGTCTTTGGATTTGACTTAAGTATGGAATAACAAGCACAGTCAACTAGGTATCAAAATTTATCATACGGTATAGGAAAGTAGGGGGAAATTGGATAAGTGGAGTGGTGGTAGAAGATAGAATACAGGGCAAATGTGAGAGGAGGAAAATTAGAAGTGAACATTTTTGAGCAGGGACAGAGTAAAAAGACAGAATAGAATTGTTGAAGGTGGACAGAATAGGATGGAGGGACATAGAGTTTGTCTTTCATAAAATGACTGTTATCAAAGTATCTTGCATAACTACACATGTATAACCTATATCAAATTGTCTGCCTTTTCAAGGAGGATGGGTGGGAAGGGAGGGAGTGAGAGAAGTTGGAACTCGAAGTTTTAAACATCAATGTTAAAAATTATTTTTATATGAAACAGGGAAATAAGATATAGAGTTAATGAGGGTCTAGAAATCTATCTTGCCCTACAAGGAAATAGACGATATGGGGATAAAGAAGGAAGTGGTATGATAGAATGGAGGGCAGATTGGAGACAGGGTTAATCAGCATCCATTCTATCTTTAGGTGGGCCAAGGGGAGAGATGAGGAGAAAATTTTAATCTCAAAATCTTGTAAAAGTGAATGTTGAAGACTAAAAGTAAGTGAATTATATATATAAAGAAATGACAAAAGGAGCAGGGGTTAGTTTCAGAAAAAATAACACAAAGCATGAAAATACCAACATGACCTAATGTAAAATTCAGTAATGTAAAATGGGGGGCCGTTGTGCCCAGTAACAGCAATGCTCTAATAATGATCATATATGAATGTCTATGATATAAGACAATTCCAAATGACTAATGATAAAAAATTTCTATACACCACATAAATAGAACTAATGAAACCTGAGTGCAAACTGAAGTCAAATATTCTTGCTTTATTTTTCCATTTATGGTGATATGACAAATACGGAAATAAATTTCACATGAGTTCACATTTATAATCAATTAATGCATGTAATTTTTCTTGCCTTCTCAGTGGATGCAGAATATGTGGGAGGGAGACAATTTGGAACTCAAAATGTAAAAATGAATGCATATTGTAATAATAAACTATAAAAATATTGCTGTAAGAACAGCTATCTCACAGTATTTTATGTGATGGAACAAAATAATATGCCTAATGTCCTATACAAAATCTAAAAGTGCTTTGCAAATGTTAAAAATTATTATTTATATCAAAATAGTATAGTGATAATTATTGATATAACTTAATACCATGAATGACAATTCCATGAAAAATGCCCTGAAAACCTACGTGAGTTTAGTTCAATATCATATTTCAGCAGAATGAACAGTGGATTTAGCGCCCAAAGCTTTTTTCAAACCTTGACTCTTTTATTTAATAATCATTGTATTATTGTGAATAACTCGTTTACTCACTCAGACTACCAATTTGACTACCCTCCTTCTCTCTCTGATGAACTCACTGTTCTCTAAGTCTCCCCTTAGATCTAAATTTACCGATTCTTAAAAAACTATTCTAATGAAATAAAGAAAAACATCTTCATAGGTCTTATGATAACAGTACTAAGAAGGTACTTTCCATGTACTTCCCATTCCTATTTAAATAGTTCATCCAAATTTACCTGAGTAATTCAGAAGCCTAGAAGGCATCTGTATCTCACTTACATTTCTCAAGTGTAAAAAATTTTAATATCATATTGTTACTTTATTTTTTATGGCAGACATTTCCCAAATTTATATTGTTGTCATTGATGCTATTGTTTTACTGTTCTGTTAAATACAGCTCTAAGAATTAAATGACAGGGTTGATATTACTCTCATCTGTCCACTGATGAAACTGCATCTGAGTAGCCACCTCAGAGTACTGTTGTTACAACTAAAGAAGATGAAGAAGTAACCTAGATTTGAGGATGTTGGTACAGATAAGGAGGTAGTGATCCAATTTGAGATCAGCCCAAGGTTAAGTGCATCGACATGTGGATCTGTGGTTTCTTGTTGCAAAGTGAGAAAGAGGAAATTATTACCCTGTGAAACTGCCAGCTAAATTTCATTTGAGGCTATGATTTCCAATTCCTTATGACTATACAAAATTAACTTCCTATTAGACTGTAAAATCCCTGACAGCTGAAAATGTTTTCATTTTTCTTGGTATCCCTAGCATTTAACAAAGTTTCTGGCACATACATAGTAAGTGTTTAACAAAGACTTGTTGATATGACTTATTTTCAGTAGAAATAGACAGATGGAAAACCAAAAAGAAACATGGACTAGTAGACAGAATTCTGGATATAGAGTCAGGATGACCTGGGTTCAAATCATGTAGTAAAGATTTATTAGTTTTATGATCCTGGACAAATTACTTAAACTCTCTGTGCCTCAATTTATTCATAAGTCAAATTAAGAGTTAGATTTGGTGGTCTCTAAGCTCATAAGGAGAAACTTTGTGGAAACTAGAGCAGCCAGACATTCAATGCTGTAAACCAATAGGATAGTTTATAATTTTGGAAACCACTTGCAATAACATCTTATAATCTTGATATCACCTTGTTTGTAGAATATTAGCATTTTATTTTGTAAAGCAAACAGAACCCTATCTGAATCTGAAACTCTAGTTCTACTTTGATGTATTTTTTAAGGGAATTTTAAGCTAAATTTGCCATGCCTTTGGAAAGATGGCCCTGGGAATCCAGGTTAATGTAAGGATTCCAATCAACAAATACTTAGTAAATGCTCACTGTGTTCAAAGTATATAAATAAATATTTCTTTCCCTTATACAGCTTAGATTTAATTTGGGAAAGTATATGCACCTATCGACATGAAAATACATGATACTTTGAAAATAAAAGGTTATATAGGTTTCTTAGTGGAAAGGGATCAAAGAAGGTGTTATCAAAGAAGTAATAGTTGCACTGGATAGGAACTTTATAGGCAGAGGGTGATTTTCTCTTCCACTTTCTCTGCTTGGAAATGTTCCAATCTATTCCAACCTCCACCACCTCATAGGGTGATAGTCCCTTATTAGGGTGAGGGAAAGAACTAGAAGCAATCTAATCTTTAGGCTGACATTTTTAAAGTATTAACTAAATTTATTTCTCAGCGCAGTACTTTTCACCCAACTAAGGTGAACAAGATCGTTGTGACTTGATCTAAATCTCTAGAGTTGCATTTTAAGTATGCCAAATTAGGGTATATTTATCTAACACAAAATGAGAGGCAGTCTGTGGCAATGAATATATCTCTTGCCTCATAATCTGGAGAACCTGAATCTAAGTCTTGATTGTAATATGTTGACAGTTTAATTCTATCCAATTCATTCAAGATCTCAATTCCCTGGACAATTGAATGCGGCGCAGTAGGGAAACCACTAGCTCTGGAGTCAATAATTTACCTTAAAAACCCACCTCAGCCACTACTTCTGTTATTTTGACCTTCATCTACCTTACCCTTGCATCAATTTCCTGAATTAAAAATATAGAGTTTAGACTCACTGGCTTTTGGTCTCTTCTATCTCTAAATTTATTCTCTGATGCATTAAAGGTATTTGTCAGTTTTCATTATACAATGGAATTTATTCTGTCAAATGGTCTACATGCTAAAAGTATCCTAGACATATTTTTTAATGCATTTTGATTCATTTCCAAGGAAAATACCTGAGAATTTTCCCATGATCTGGTACTGTGTCCAATCCTACTTTAATTAAAATTAACGGTATTCTTTGATTCATAAAGGCAGAATAAAGAAGAGCTTGCCAGTGATTCTACTTTCTGCCTCCCTGGTTACTTATTATTCAGCCAATTATATTTATTAATTTATTTATTTAGGGTTAGGGTATTAATTAATTTATATTTTTAAGGAAAATTTGAGTGGAATGTCATGCTTTGGATTTAATTATGATAGTTCCTTCCAAAGAAAAGCTTCAACTTTAAAAGAAAAACAAATAATACATTGAACTACCTGAGAAGAGGCAATATAAATAAAAGGAAGTAGATCAAGACATTTTGCTAAATGATTAACTTTGTAGAAATTTTTTTTTTTTCCATATAGAGTAGTTCAGTAACGAAAGGTATGAGCAATCACAAGAGCAAGAGGAATGAGGTCAGCCATGGATTTAAGGATTAAATAGAATTGTATGGAAATAAAAGATAATTGAGGGGATGCGGAGAAAGTCAATCAATTGAATTTATTAAATCGTAAGTGGAAAGATCTGATTTTTTTTTTTAAATTTACTTCTTTCAAACCATTTGGACGGGATGTATTAATAAATGACATTTACCGCATATGGTGTCACAAACAAAAACAGAAAAAGAAAAACAACTAATTGGAAACCTGGGTGCATGTGGATGTTTCCAAATTCCTAACAAAATTAGCAATAGTGCTTCTATTTTGGCCGTGATTGCAATGGCGGGGGAAAGGGGCAACTTTGCTGCTGAGAGACAACTTAAGTACATTCACTGAATTGGCAAGAGACGCTTCTCTAGTTAAGAGTCACCATATAGTACTGAGTAGATCTAACTGCTTGAAATATCTAAAATATCTAAACCTCTCCACTTTCACAATATGAGTTAACCCATGAGCGAGAAGTTTCTATTATTGACTAAATTAGTTTGGGAAGAATCTATTTTAGGGAATTGGAATGAATCAAGGAATTTGGCATCAGCTTGCGATTTGTGAAATGTTAGCAGATATTTCTAGATTTTCTTCTATCTTATATATGTTGTGCAATTTTTGAGTGACACATCAATATAAATCATACAGAACAAATTTCCTCCCCGTTTATTCTCTGATTGTTAATTAGAATTAAGATTTACCACAGCATAATGCTGGGTGCTATGCTAGTATATCATTAATTACAAAATTGTTTCTTTTTATCTTGCTATTTTCACGTGGAAATTCTTCTACTCACTTCCTGATTGTCCACATAAGACAAGCTTCCATTCTTCACTATAAATATTTGCTAAATTGTTTGTATTCCCAAGGCTATCTGGTAAAAGATGAGGTTGATATATGGAGTAGTAACTGATGGAAAAAATGAGATATGTTGCCCAAAAATTTTATAAATATTGAGGAAAAAATACCAAATGCGTTCTGTTTGGACATTTTTTTTTTATTTCATCAATCTCATCAATAATACTTGCAAAGATTCACACTGCCAGATAGCTCTGTCTGTGTGTGTCTGTCTGTCTGTCTCTCTCTCTCTTCTCCTTCTCCAGATCTATTTTTCAAGCTGGTTATCCGGTTACTATATTATACTTAATTTTTGTGGGAGGAGAGAAGATAAAACTTTGACAAGTAATGTTGACAGAATCAAGGAATTTGGAAAGTACATTTCTCCCCATGAACTCCAGGCATGTGTTTAGAAAATTCCTGGACATGATATTATCTTAATTAAGTCAGGAAGGCAAAAAAGCATTTATTGATCATTTATTATTTGCCAAGCACTATAATAAGTACTAGGGATATAAATACAAGGGGAAGAATACATATAAAGAGGGAGCTTAAAAGCACATACAAGGTTAGAAGGGAGGAAATGAGGCCTTTACAGAAGTCTGATGGTGAAGTCTGGAAAACTAAAAGTAAACCTCTGAGGGGAAATGAAGCATTCTTGGCCTGGGCTCAACCACAAAATAAAAAATTCTAAATTACATGAGTTACACTGTAGAGGACATTAAAAATTCTTTAAAGAAAATTGCTGAATATAGCACTTTACTTTTGCCAGAACTTTACATACAGTAAATAATAAATACTTGTTGGTTGATTACTATATAATATTTAAATTTCCCATGCTTCATTTGAAAATAAAATACAAAAAAACCTTTTATCAGAAATAACTAGAGCATTGTCTTTTCCTAATCATTTTCTGACTCCAAAAGTGTTTTTAAAAACTTGAAATATACTTTTGCTTTGTGAAATCTTCGGCAATTTCAATATTAAATTCTTCCCCTCTTATATTCTCTATCATTCAGCATTCTTACTCCCTTTCCCCTCACTGAGGTTTCTTTGGGGGCTAGATCTCAAAATACCTCACTCTTCTCTGACACTGGACAATATATAATTAAGGCTGCTTAGATTTCTGCCCCCAATTTACTTTGAGTAATTAGAAGGGATGAAGCTATATTCTATGCTCTTTCCTTCAGTCTTGATAAAGTGCTGCCCTGCTCCCACCCATGTACATATGTTTCCTGTACTGATATCTTGTCCCACTCCCTCTATTCCTTATATTTTTGGTCTGTTACTGGCAATTGAGAGTTTGGCAGGACTGGAGTTCCCAGATTCAATCCTCAGAAGGTTTGTGCTCTTAAGGAGCTAAGGCCATTTTTTTGCTGCCTGAAGCCAGAATCTCCACAGCACTAGAAAGATGGAAGGCATGGGGGATAAACGGGTAGGTTGGAGGTTCCTAGATCTTCTATTGTAGCTTCACTGTCTGTAGTGTTGGAGGTAAGAGAGAGGTGTTCTGTGAGATGCTTTATCTTGGGCACATAATTTCTGTTTTGGAGTGATTTAAATGGTAGTGTTAGAGAAAATGTCATCTGTCACTCAGGTGATGTGAAAATATCAGAAGATACTTTTAGTAAAATGTTAGATCTAAAATAAAAAAAAATCAGTTAAAATTTGGCTTCAAATACTCAGTGTGGGATCACTGATAAATTCTGAAGTCTCCCTCAGACTTGGAATAAAAAGAAATAATTTCATTAAAGTTACTGTAAAATCTTTAAATCTTATAAAATATATCATTATTGCTATTAATGCTATTCTGCTTGAGGTCTCTCGTTTTTGTTTGTGTGTATATGTGTGTACATTTGTGTATGTGAGAGAGAGAGAGAGTGAGAGAGAGAAAGAGAGAGAGAGAGAAAGAAAGAGAGAGAGAGAGAGAGAGAGAGAAGTGCAAGAGGTTTCCTTATAAATCTGCTAATAGTAAGAATGACCTTGATGATCAATATTGTCCCTTCCAGGAGTAAACATTTAAAGCTTGTTAACCTATAGTGGTCTTTGTGGTTTTTATTATATAATTTGTAATATAAACACATACGCACATATGTATATGGAGATTAATTGAAGGATAATTCAGACTGTGTAGTGCTTCCTAAGGTGTAGTATTTTAAAGAAAGATACAGTACACTAATAAAGACAGGGTTAGAAATGTATCAGAAACAAAAAGAAGTACTGGTCCTCCTGATTATGGAATAATTTACAATGATTCAGCTAGGTAATGTAAGAGCAAAATGGAAAATGGTTTCAGGGAAGGGAAAGGTATATCTATAAATAGGACTCTGGCTCTTCTGATTAACTTCATCCTGTGGACGGTTAAACTTTTTTTTTTTTTTTTTTTTTGGAATAAGGCATTTAGCCAAATAAGGAGTTAGTCCTTGGAGGGACAGTTTTATGATTTAGCAGTTCAGTAGCAAAGGCATTTGTTGAGTGAATTACTCCTCACATCACAACAGAAGTCCTATGAACTCCTCTAAGGCAACACTCAGAATTCACAGAACAAATTTGTGAAAGCTATATGTCTCTGAATCGCGTGCAGAAGTTATGAACATGAATGCATGACCAAATATCAGAGAAGAGAGTAATGAATCTTTCCTAAGATTAAATCAGAAAAGTAGACACCTGGCACTGTACTTCATAGGAATTACATTTGTGATCAGAAGATCATGTGTTAGCATGATGTACCAGTGGACAGTGGTAAGTTAAGTTAATTCATACTGGAACCAGAGTGGTGACACAGAAAATGTGAAAGAAGGCTGAACAAAGGGTCATATGGAAACAGTACACACCAATGGGGAGTGGAAAAATTAACTGCAGCATGAAGGATTTTGAGGACTTTAAGAGGAAAATAAGGAGAAGTTGTCATCCATGATGTCTAGTGCTTTATTTATTAAAATATGTTGCTTCTCATCTTTTGTCTGGGTTGTTACAGGTAGAGAAGTCACAGGTAGTCCTTTTGACTATTTTTGTCATTTGCCCAGTGGAAAAAGAAGAGGGACCAAACTCTCCCTTTTCCCAAAATTAACAAGACATTTTGGAACATAGTGACCTCTGACAAAAGTATTCTGTTTTTTATGATTCTTCTTGGTGAAGCATTCTTAACTTTTTTTGGTAATGTGAACTCACTTTTATTGTCTGATGAAGCCTATAGATACATTCAAAGTAAAATATCTACTTAACTACATTCATATTGGCACAGTTGTGTGACTCAGGATAAAGCACTGGACATGCAATCAGGAAGCCCTGAATTCAAGTCGGAACTAGGCACTAGCTATACAACCCTGGGCACATCAAATAACCTTGTTTCTTCACCTGTAAAGTGAACTCGAGAAGGAAACAGCAAACCACTTCAGCATCTTTACCAAGAAAACCCCAAATGGTGCTACAAAGAGTCAGACATAACTGAAATGTTTAACAACATCCATATTTGGAGGACTGATAAATTTCATGTTGAAGAAAAGTGATGGTGGTAGTGGTTGTGATTGTATGTGTGTGTGTGTGTGTGTGTGTGCATGCTCACCTTACATTATAATTGTTTGCATATTTTCAAATAGTGTTTATTAAATAAGTAATTTAAGAGCATATATCCACACATGCATTCATGTATGTATATATGTATATGTTTATGTGTGTATGTATATATAAACTTTTTTTATTTGAAAAGTCTGTTTCTAAAAGAATTTTAATAAACATGGTAAAATGAAAAGCATTTGTTAAAGGAGTTCTGATTTTTTATAAAGAAATGTCACATTTTTGACTGTCATGTCTTCATGTTTGATAAAGTCAGAAGTGTAGGAGTACCAGAGATTTATTTTTTCAGTGCATAAAAGAAATAGATTAGTTGACTGTTCAAGGTGAAGTGTGAGTAGAATAAGAAATTGATATAGCACCATGAGAACCAACTAGGTTTGACAAAGAAGGGCATAAACCCAGCTTTCTTACACCACTTTGACAAAATTAAGGCATAAGTAAATGTGCCTCCATTTCCTCAGGTGAAAAAATAATTTCATTCCCTTGTATTTTGACCCCTAGGACTTTGAGCTAGAGGCACAGTGCTTTCTGAGTTATGCAACATAATTCAATGAAGTGAAATTTTGCCCACTGGGAACCAGGCAGATACCATGAGTGACCTGGTGTAAATTCCTACTTGGAAAAAAAAAAGATATCAATCTACCTAAAAGGTTATTACTCATCTTAAACTTACCTTTAAAAAAAGATTTCATAACTCAACATGCCTTTATTCTTTTCAGTAGTCACGTGAATACATTAATAGCTATGGTTTCTATATATAGGGAAAATATTCTAAATGCAATCTAGAACAGCATGTATTAAAATGAATTCAAAATTTCATTAAATAACTGATCCTTCTACCTTCTCTGTAATGAATATAGAAATAATAGGGAGGTTTTTAGAAATGGAAAAACAGTTTACACAACTGTCAACTACAAGTTCATCTAGCATTCCTATCTAATGTTCTCCTTTTGGTGAATTTATTTAAGAATCCTAATTCCCAACTGATATATCCATGGTGCAAAATACTCATGCCATCCCTGTAGGCTTAGAAGTGCAAAGTCTTTTTAAAAAATGAGAAACCATAGTATCTGAAATGGAAATAAAATCACACTACTTAGAAAACAAGTATTTTAATATAACAGTCATGATTATGAGAGCACACTCTCAGAGTTCTGTAATAACAGCTAACATTTATATGGTGTTTTATAGTTTAGGAAGCAGTATAAATACATTATCTTACTTAATTACTTACAATAACCTCGTTTGATAGATTGTTTAGCTAACATGACCCTAATTTTACAGATGGGGAAACTGAAGCTCTGGGGTTTTCAAATGTCATGCAGATACCAAGAGGCAGAGCCCTATATCAAACCCATTTGTCCTGAATTGTGCTTTCTACTGCATCAGAATTATCTCTTCTATTCAATTTAATTTTAGCAATTGTTTAAGTGGCTACTTTAATTCAAGCACTGTTTTACCATGGAAAGACAACCTCAGAACCATTCTGAGTTCAATTTCTTCCTCTGACATAAAGGAATAAAGGGACCCTTATAGAGTTGTGGAACTTGTTTTCTATCCCATTTCCACCATCTGCCACTCAATTCTTCACAGCTTTCTAAGACTAACTTGAAGAGTAAACATAGGACTACATTGGTGGAATCAGCTTATAGAAATGAAATCACAGGTCATTTTTTTCAGTTGAGAAGCAATGGGAATACAAAGATGAAAACAATCCCTAGGCTCAAGGACCATAATCTGAAGGAAATATATACTCATATGGTCAGTAGCATGTAGTGTGATATAGTGTGTAAGTAGCGAGTCTCTTGAGTCAATATCACATGAACTGAAAGACCTGTTGTTAGGGTGTCTGGGCCTGAACTCTCAGGCCCACAGGCCTTATCTGGCCAGCAGTGCCTGTAGGCCTTGGTGGAGTGAGCTGTAAGTAATGACTGAGGCAGGAGACTAGATAGTAAGTAACTCCGTTTATTATAACAGCAAGCAGTGCTTTTATCTCTTTCCTGACACCAGAGTCCTTAGTGGACCTATCAGCAAATAGTTTGCCCTAATAAGGAAATCCTATACCTATGACCAGGACTGCCCAGGACAGCCACGTAGCCCCTAGTTAGCAAAACATTTTGGGCCTTCTTTGTTCTCCCAGGGTCCAGGAAATAGCCTTGAGCAAAACAGGGGCAGAACCCTTCCTCCCAGAGCCATCTTGTTCATGCCTTACCAGTCTCCCCTCAGTTTACCTGAGTCATGACTAGTGAACACCGTCCAAGAGCCTGGGGGTTGGCCATTCCCTTACAACCTATCTCTGGAAAACATTGGCTATGTGATTCTGACCCAGTCATTTGCTCCTTAAATCTCTATAACCCAGATAAATGTCCATGACTCTCAGATATGAAATAACTAATAACCTTGTTTTATCAAAGGCATGTATTTGGATGTCTGCACAATTACATAGTCACAGGTTCATATCAAATAAAATTCCAGTAGTTGCTAGCTACATGATTAATAAGACTCTATACTCAGGCCTACATTCAAAGTGTGCATGTTTTTATTTTTATTCATTGTAATTTATTTTCAAGTTCTGCTGAGAGCCTATATACAACAAATATACTTGACTATGTAATAAGGATAAAAATGTTGAGTAAAATTCACATGAAAGGTAAGTATAGATGACCAAAATTTAAATGTGGCTGTTTTCCTAGGGTGGAGATAAATTATCTTCGCTTATGACTTTGGTGGTACATTTGACAACTAGCTCTCTGTGACAGGGTGGGGCAAGGGGCTTTACACATGACACTTTTAGTTTAATTCCATTTTCTCCATCACTCTTTTTTGTGTCTTGACCATCAAACACTGATGAGTTGTTTCTGAGGCATAAATACTCACACTGATAATTTAACCATAGCCTCTTGTGAACTGGTTTGAGATGGCTCCAGTACAACACTGCCTTTGCCTGGGAATAGCTCCAGTCAATCTCTTATTTGTTATCATCATCCCCAAATGCCTTTAATTTACTAAATCAAAGTTAAAGAGACTAAGGATAGAGCCAAAATGGATGAAAAAAGCTAGGGACTCTACTGATCTCACCCCCAAAACTCTCTATACACCAGTGAAAATGACTCTAAACAAATTCTAGACTGACAGAACCCACAAAAATGATAGAGTGAGTAATTTCCCAGTGCAAGATGACTTAGAAGGTTACAGGAAAAGTCTTTTGCATCAAAGTGAGAGAGGTCTAGTGAACATCAGGCCAGTGGAGACCAGATCCCAGCAAAACAAGAGCAGGCCTCAAGGCCACTAAATCAGTGGCAACAGTGACAATTTCCAGATTTCTCAGTCCACAGATAGTAAAGTGATTGACAATGAGTCAGAAGGAAATTTACAGGGATGCTTTGGTCGCACCAGGTGAGAACTCTGTTCCCTTGCCTATACTTGGATCTAGGTCACTTTCCTAGGTCTTAGGAGCACTAACACAGCAGAGTGTGCTGCCTCAGAGGAGTGGAGAGCCTGGTCATAGTTCTTGGAATGAAAAGAGTGCATCATAGGTCACAAATCAGTGTACAGTACAGGACAGTAGCGAACATATTTCTTCCTGGACCGTATACCCTAAGAGCATTAAGAAAAAAAAAAAACACTTTACAGGTCACTGGCTGAGCCAAGACATAAGAGTAAAGGCAGAGACTCTTCTGAGCTCTTCCTCAAACCCCTACAAAGTCCTTTAAATGATGATTTTAAACAAATTCTAGATATACAGAGCCACAAGAAGACAGAATGAAAGAATTTTCTATCCCAAGACAACCTAGGTCAACAGAAACGATCTGTTGTATCAGACTGAGTAGGGAGAAAAGTCCAGTGCAGGCCATTCCAGCACAAAACAGACCTAGCTAACCAGCAGTAGGTCTTGGAATTGAATGAATCAGTAGCTTTAGTGGCTGCTTCTGGACCTCTCAGGCCAAACACAGTAAGAATGTCAAGCAATTGGTCAGAGAAAGAGATTACAAGGACCTCCTTGCTAGCACCAAAGCAGGACTTCTTTGCTTTGCCCATGTTTGAATCTGGATTTCAGTCCTGGGTGGAAGTCTCAGGGTGAGGAGGAACACTGACATACCAGAGCTTGTAAACGAAGTGAAGTGGGGAACCTTCTTATAGTTCCAGGGCAGAAAGAGTTAATCACTCACAGAACAGAGCACATGTTAGGAGAGTAATGACCACCTCTACTTACATCATTTCATTTCAGAAAACCTGAAAATTTACATGTTCCTAGAAGTGGGACCTCTGAAGCTTGAGACACTGTGCCTTCTATCCTGGAGGTATAACGTTGCTTAAGCCTTATTTAAAAGTTAAGTTATAGGCTCAAGAAAAGAGAAATTGGCAGAAAGCAATTCTGACCACAGAATATTACCATGGAGACAAAGAAGATCAAATTACAGAACTGAAAAATAACACGGTCAAAGCTCTTATTTCCAAAGAGTCCAAGAAAAATACAAGTTGGTATTAAGCTGTGGAGGAGCTTAAAAAGACTTTTAAAATCAAACAATAGTGGTAGAAAAATGGTTAAAAATGTTTAAATGGTTTAGTATGCTAAAGATCAATGAAAGAAAATTATTAAAAATGAAATAAGTCAAAACCTTGATGAAGGAGATAAAAAATGCTGAAGAAACTAACACCTAAAAGAGAATATCTCAAACAGTAAAAGAGGCACAAAGATACAAGGCAGTGAAAAGCAGAAATGGCCAAATTAAAAAAAAAAGGTGAATAAAAAATTAGTGAATAGAAAAACTCCTTAAAAAATAGAATTGGCCAGATGGAAAAGAAGATACAGAGGCTAAGTGAAGAAAATAATTCCTTGCAAGTTAGAACTGAACAAATAGAGGGTAATGATTTATATGACATCATGAAGCAAAAAAGTATTAAATGAATGGAAAAATGAAGAAAATGTGAAATATCTGATTAAAAATTAAATGAACAGCAAAATTCATCCAAAAGAGATAATTTAAGAAATATTGGACCACCAGAAATTCATGATCAAAAAAGAACCTAGACATCATCTTTCATCATGATGTTGCCAATGAAAACTGCCCTGATATTCTAGAACCATAAGGCAAAATATAATTTGGAAGAATCTACTGATTATCATCTGAAGGAGTTGCCCCCCCAAAACCAAACAAACATGAAAAACAGCCCAGAATATTATAGCCAAATTCTAAATCTTTCAGGTAAAGAAGAAAATGCTTCAAGCAGCCAAAAGAAACATATCATGGAAGCATAGTCAGAAGGACACACAATTTAACAGCTTCTACATTAATAATAATAATAATAATATATATATATATATATATATATATATATATATATATATATATATATATATATATATTATAATCCAGAGGGCAAAGGATCTGGGATTATATTCAAGAATCATCTACCCAGCAAAATTGACTATAGTTCTTCAGAGGAATAAATGGAAATTCAATGAAATAGAGGACTTTGAAGAATTCCTGGTGGAAAAAAAACAAACTTAATAGAGATTCTTACTTTAAATATAAGATGAAAAAGTAGCACTAAAAGGTAAACAGGAAAGAGAAAGCATAAAGAGTTTGATAACTCTAAACTATATAACTCCTCAAACCTATCATTATTAGAGTAAATAGAAGGAGTATACATAGAATACAGAGGTGTGAGTTGTTTGTGTTGGTATGTCTTAAAAATAAAATTAAGGTATAAACAAATTAGGGGATCAAGGAATAGTTTATTTGTCAGATTTATGGAGAATGGAAGAATGTATAAATAAACAAAAGACAGAGAATATTACAAAATGCAAAATGGATAATTCTGATTACATTAAATTGAAAAGTTTTTACACGAACAAAGTCAATGTAATCAAGATTAGTAGGGAAGCCCAAAACTGGTAAATAATTTATACAAGTGGAATCTGTGACAAAGGCCCCATTTCTAAAATATATAGAGAACTGAGTCGAATTTAGAAAAATACAAGTCATCCCCAAATTGATGAATTGTCAATGGATATGAAGAAGTAGTTTTCAGAGGAAGAAATTAAAGCTACCTATAGTCATATGAAAAAATGTTCTAAATCACCACTGATTAGAGAGGTGCAAATCAAAACAACTCTGAGGTAACACATCACACATACCACACTGGCTGACATGACAAAACAGGAAGATGACAAATGTTGGAGAAGATGTGGGAGAATGGGAACACTAATTCATTGTAGGTGGAGCTGTGAGCTGATTTAAGCATTCTGTATAACATCAAAGGGCTATAAAAATGTGAGATCTTAAAAATGGGGAAAGGATTCATATGTAGAAAATATTTATAGTAAGTCTTTGTTGTGGTGGTCAATAACTGGAAATCAAGGAGATGATCAATTGGGGAAGGCTAAACAAGTTGTGATACATGAATGCAGTGAAATACTACTATACTGTAAAAAATGATGAGCAGGTGGACTTCAGAAAAACCTGTAAAGCCTTATATGAACTGATGCTGAAGTGAACTCAGTGAAGTGAACAGAACCAGAGGAATATTGTACACAGTAACAGCCACAGTGTACAATGACTGATTTTGATAAACTTAGCCCTTCTCAGCAATTCAACGACCTAAAACAATTCCAAAGGACTGATGACTGAAAATGCCATCCACATCCAGAGAAAGAATTATGAAGTAGGAATGCAGAGCAAAGCATACTCTTTTTTGTTTTCTTTTCTTTGTCTCTCTAATTCGTTATAATTATTCTATGCAGCATAACTAATGTGAAAATATATTTAATAAGAATATATATGTAGATCTTATATCAGACTGCATGATGTGTTGGTGAGTTGAGGGGAACGGAGAGGAAGGAAATTTAAAACTTATGTAAGCAAATTTTGAAGACGAAAAAAAAGAATTAGACTACTAAAAATAAAATTGAATTAAGGGGTCAGAAAGAACACTGCTCTGGGAAAGGGCAAAAGAGAGAGGTAGAATTTGCCAAACTTTCTGACATAAAAGAGATCTGGAAGAGAGTGGAGGAGAGAGTGGAGGATGTGGGCAGGCAAGCACATAAGCCTTGCTCTCATCAGAATTGCCTCAAAGAGGAAATAATAAACACACTTATTTGGGTCTAGAAATCCATCTTACCATTCAAGAACGTAGGAAGGGAAGGACATGAGAGAAGGACAGACAAAATGATAAAAGGGAGGACAGTTTGTGGGAGGTAAAATTCAGAAGTCAAACACATTTGAAAATGAGCAGGGCCAAAGGAGAAAGAGATAATAAGATCAACGGGGAAAATAGAATGAAGGAGATATATACATAGTTGGTAATCACTACTATGAAAAAACAATCTGTTTCTCTGGTAAAGACATCATTTCTCAAACCCATGGAAAACTGAGTCAAATTTATATAAATTAAAACATCTCTGATGTATTACCTCATATGTGTCAGATTGGTTAATATGATAGAAAAGAGAAATGACAAATACTGAAGGGAACATAAGGATATTGCAACACAAATGTGCTATTCGTGATTTTTTTTATACTGATTCAACTATTCTGGAGAACAATTTGGAAGTATGCCCAAAGGGAAATAAAACCATGCACACTTTTAACAAATCAATACCACTTTTAGACCCATATTCCAATGACATAAACAACAAAAAGGAAAAAGACCTATGGACACAAAAAAATATTTATTGCAGTTCTTTTAGTGATCACAAAGAATTTGAATTTAAGGAGATGTCCAACACTTAGGAAATGGCTGAACAAGCTGTTGTTATAATTGTGATAAAATACTATTGTACTTTAGTGAATGATGAGTAGGATCTTCTCAGGAAAACATGTAAAAACATATACGAATTCTGAGAATATTGTACATTTTAGTAACAATATTTTATGATTTTCTATTATGAGTAATTTAGCTACTCTCAGCAAAATACCGATCCAAGATGACTCAGTATTTAAGATGAAAGGTAATGTCTATCTTCGGAGAAAAAACTGGAAAAGCCTGAATGCAGATCTAACATATTTGTCTTCATTTTTATTATTTTTGTCTGTGTTTTTGTCCACAAAGCAATTTACATGAAAATGTTTTGTATGACTACAAATAAATAACTTGTGTCAAATTGCTTGCCTTCTCAGTAGAGGAGAGGTGGGAGAAAGAATAAATTTGGAAATCAAAATTTAAAAAAAATAATGTAAATGCAATTTTACATGTAGTTGGGGGAAATAATATATTGAATACATTTTTTTTTAAACGGGATTGGAGGAATCCCTTTGTTCCACTGTTTATATTTGGATCTGGGTCTCTTCCTTAGATCTCGTTTCCAAGGCAATAGAAAAGGATGAGCTCACCAGAGTTTGTGGTTACACAGGAGTGCCACTTCTAGTCATAGTTGTAGGGTGGGAAAGAGTGCCTGTGTTAACTCACAGACCAGTGAACAACACAGATGATTATCAATTACACCTATGCCTAGATCATACCATCTTGGAAGAACAGAAAACTTACAGGTACCTAGAATTGCCTTTGAAAACAGTGGCACAATAAATTACAACAGAAGCTTGGGATGGTGTTCAATCTGCTCCAGCAGCAGAGGTCTAGCTTAACATAGAGATAAAAATTCAAGAAATAGGCAGGAAAATGAGGAAACAGTAGAAAAAAGTCTCGATTATATGAAATTACAGCGATGACAGGGAATATTAAAACACACACTCATAAGAAGACAACAAAGTCAAAACTCCTACACCCAAAGCCTTAAAAAGATATTACTTTACCCCTAGCCATGGAAGATTTCAAAAGAATTTTAAAATTCAGTAAGAGAGTTGGAGGGAAAAGAAGGAAGTGAAACTAGTGATGCAAGAAAGTCATGGCAAAAGAGCTTATTGCTTGGTAAAGGAAGCACAAAAATAAAGAAGAAAACAATACATTAAAAAACAAAATAGGCCCAATGGTAAATGAGGCACAAAATTCCAATGAAGAGAAGAATGCCTTGAAATACAGAATTAGGAAGATATATAAAAAGTATTACACAAAAATTCACAGAAGATTTTTAAAAAATATAAAAGAATTGGCCTAAAAAAAAGATACAAAAACACTAAAGAAATTTGAAAAACCTCATGGGAAACAACTGACATAAAAAGCATCAAGGAGTTATATTTTAATAAATTTATTTATTTTTAGCTTTCAACCTTCATTTTCATAAGCTTTTTAGTTTCAAATTTTCTCACCCTACCCCAAATGGTATGCAGCCTGATATAGGCACAACTTATGCATTCATAGTTTCACATTAATCCCGATGTTAAGAAGAATTAGAACTAATGGGAGGAACTATGATAAAGAAGAAACAAGAGAACAAAAGAAAAAGAGAGCAAATCTTTTCTTCCATCTGCATTCAGACCTCCATAGTCTTTCTCTGAACGTGGATAGCATTTTCCATTGTGAATCTTTTGGTGCTATCTTAGATCTTGCATTGCTGAGAAGTCCATCATCTTAACAATGTCATGTTATTGTGTACAATATTTTCTTGGTTCTGCTCATTTCACTCAATGTAAGTCTTTTCAGGAATTTCTGAAATTCATCTGCTCATCATTTCACAGAATGCAATAGCATTTCTTACATTCACGTAACACAACTTGTTCAGTCATTCTGCTATTGATGTATATTCTCTCAATTTCCTATTCTTGGTCAATATTAAAAGAGCTGTTACAAATATTTTTACACATTGGTCATTTTCCCATTTTTAATGTCTCTTTGGAAGAGACATAGGAGTAGTATTGCTGTGTCAAAGGGTATGCACATTTTTATAGCCCTTTGGGAATAATTCCAAATTGCTCTTCATAATGTCTGCATCAGTTAACAACTCGACCAAGAGCACATTTGTTCTGATTGTCCCACATCACCACTTGTTATTTTCGACTTCTGTCATTTTGCGAGTCTTATAGGTGTGATGGGTGTACCTCAGACTTGTTTTGCTTTCTACTTTTCTATTCAATAGCAATTAAGAGCATTTTTATATGGCTATACATATATTTAATTACTTCATCTGAATACTGTCTGTTCACATGCTTTAACCATTCATCAGCTGGGAAATTAGTTGTATTCTTATGAATTTAGGGGAATTTTCTATGTATTTTAGAAATGAGGCCTTTATCAGGGACATTAGTTGTAAAAATCCGTTCCCAATTCTCTGCCTCCATCCTAATTTTGGTTTCATTTTGCTTTTTTTGTGCAAAAACTTTTCAAATTAATGCGAGTAAAAACATTCATTTTGCATTTCGGGGTGTTTTTTATCTCTTGGTTGGTCATAAATTCTTCCCTTCCTCGTAAATCTGACAGGTAAATGATTTCTTGCTCTCCCAGTTTCCTTATAATCTCAGCCTTCATATCTGAATTGTGTACCCATTTTCAATTTTTTTTTTTGTTGTAGGGTATAAGATGTTGGTCTTTTCCCAGTTTCTGCCATATTATTTTCCAGTTTTCTTAGAAGTTTTTGTTAAATAGTGAGGTTTATGCAAGAAGTTGTAGTCTTTGAGTTTATCAAACAGGAGATCACTGTAGTCATTGAGTACTGTGTTTTATGTACCTAAATTATTCTACTGATTGGCCACACTATTTCTTAGCCAATACCAAGTAGTTTTGAGGATTGCTGCTGTATAATTCAATTCAAGAACTGATATAACTAGGCCACCTTCCCTTGCATTTTTTTTCTTTAATTTCCTTGATATTCTGGACATGTTTTTCTTCCAAATTAATTGTGTTATTTCTTCTAGCTGTAGAAAATAAATTTTTGGTAGTTTGATTGATATGAGATTGAAGAAGTAAATTACCTTAAATAGAATTGTCATTTTTATTATATTAGATTGGCTTAAACATGAGCAACTGATGTTTTTCCAATTATTTATATGTGACTTTATTTGTATGAAAAGTGTTTTCTAATTATGTTCATATAGTTCCTAGGTGTGTTTTGGCAGATAGACTCCCAAATATTTTATAATGTCTATGATAATTTTAAATGGAATTTCTCCTTTTTATTAATTAATTTTCAATTTTCATCCTTCACATTCACAAAATTTTGAATTTACAATTTTCTCCCTTTCTAGTCCCTCCTTCCTCTCAAGGACTATGTATTCATATTATATTTCCCTCCAATCTGTCTTCCTATCACTCACCCTCCTTCTCCCATCTCCCTCTCATCTATTTTCCTGTAGTTCTATACATATTTCTATGCCCTACTGCCTACATATCTTATTTCCTACTGTATGGAAAATATTAACATTTATTTTTAAAGTTTTGATTTTCACTTTGTCTCCCTTCCACCCTCCCATCCACACTCATTGACCAGGTAAGCAATTAGGCATTGATTACACATGTGCAGTCATACAAACAATTCCATAACTCGTGTGGTGAAAGACTACATTTCCCTCTACCTTTGCTGCACTCAATTTAATCTATTCTCTCCTTTGACCTGTCCTCCCAAAGTGTTTGCTTCCCGATTACTTCTTCCCCTAATCTGCCATCCTTTCTATTATCCCCTATCTCTTATCCCTTTCCCCCTGTTTTCCTGTAGGGTAAGATAGACTTCTACACTCAGTTGAATTGGTATCTTTTTCCCTCTTGAAGCCAAATCCGATGACAGGGAGGCTCATTTGTTCACTCTCATTTTTCCCTCAATTGCAAAAGCTCTTTCTTGCCTATTTGATGTAAGATGATTTACTACATTCTATGTCTCCTTTTCTATTTCTCCTAGCATATTCCTCTATAAACTTTTCTCTTTTAGATATCTTCCCTTCATATTCAAGCTCTCGTGCCCTCTGTTTCTGCCTATGTTTTTCTATCTTTCTTTCTGTCTTTCTCATTCTCTTTCCATCTCTCTCTTTCTCTCTCTGTCTTTCTATGTCTGTCTGTCTCTCTCTCTGTCTCTGTCATTCTCTGTTGCTCTCTCTCTCCACACACACACACACACATATTTACAAAAACACATATTTCCACATACACAAGCACACACATACACATGTTCAAATATTCTGATACTGAGAAAGGTCTCATGAGTTACAAATATCATCTTCCCATGTAGAAATGTAAACAGTTCAGCTTAGTAGGTCCCTTGTGGTTTCTCTTTCTTTTTTACTTTCTCATACTTCTCTTGATTCTTGTATTTGAAATTCACATTTTCTAGTCAACTCCAGTCTTTTCAACAAGAATACTTGAAAGTCTTCTATTTCATTGAAGTTCTATTTTTCTCCTGAAGTACCATACTCAGTTTGACTGGGTAGGTGAATCATGGTTTTAATCCTCACAACTTTGACCTATGGAAGAACATATTCTAAACCCTCTGATCCCTTATTGCATAAGCTGCTAAATCTTGTGTTACCCTGATGTATTTCCACAATACTCAAATTATTTCTTTCTGGCTATTTCTAATATTTTTTCCTTGTCCTGGGAATTCGCAAATTTGGCTAAAATATTCCTAGCAGTTTTCTTTTTGGGATCTCTTTCAGTAGATGATGAGAATTTTTTTTTATATATTTCTAGCTTACACTCTGGTTCCAGGACAGTTTTCCTTGATAATTTCTTTTTCTTTTTAAATTTATTGATTAAATTTTTACATTTATTTTCACAAAATTTTGGGTTCCAAATTTTCTCCCCATTTGTCCCCTCCCCCCACCTAAATACACTGAGCATTGTAATTTCCCCTACTGCCAGTCTGCCCTCTCTTCTATCATCCCTCCCCTCCCTTGACGCCATCTTCTCTTTTGTCCTATAGAGCCAGATGACTTTCTATTCCCCATTACTTGTATTTATTATTTCCTAGTAGCAAGAACAATACTAAACAGTTGTTCCTAAAACTTTGAGTTCCAACTTCTCCCCATCCCTCCCTCCCCACCCATTCCCTTTAGGAAGGCAGGCAATTCAGTATAGGCCATATCTGTGTAGTTTTGCAAATGACTTCGATAATAGTCATATTGTGTAAGACTAACTATATTTCCCTCCATCCTGTCCTGCCCCCCATTGTTTCTATTCTGTCTTTTTATCCTGTCCCTCCCCGAGTTTTGACATCAAATAGCTCCCTCCTCCCATTGCTCTCCCTTTCATCATCCTCGCTACCCTGCTTATCTCCTTCTCCCCAACTTTCCTGTATTGTAAGATAGGTTGTCATATCAATATGAGTGTGCATTTTATTCCTTCCTTTAGTCGAATGTGATGAGAGAAAACTTCATATTTTTCTCTCACCTCCCCTCTTTTTCCCTCCATTAAAATGTCTCCTGCCTGCCTCTTCTCTGAGAGATAATTTGCCCCATTCCATTTCTCCCTCTCTCCTCCCAATGCATTTCTCTCTCAATACTTAACTTCATTTTTTAAAGATATGATCCCATCCTATTCAATTCACTCTGTGCTCTCTGTCTCTGGGTGTGTGTGCACATGTATGTGTGTGTGTGTGTGTGTGTGTAATCTCACCAACTACCCAGATACTGAAAAGTTTCAAGAGTTACAACTATTGTCTTTCCAGGTAGGAATGTAAACAGTTCAACTTTGGTAAGTCCCTTATGACTTCTCTTTGCTGCTTACTTTTTCATGCTTGTTCTCATTTTTGTGTTTGAAAGTCAAATTTTCTTTTCAACTCTGGTCTTTTCATCAGTAATGCTTGAAAGTCCTCTATTTCATTGAAAGACCATTTTTCCCCTGAAGTATTATACTCAGTCTTACTACATAAGTGATTCTTGGTGTGAGTCCTAGTTCCTTTGACTTCTGGAATATCCTATTCCACGCCCTTCATTCCCTTAGTGTAGAAGCTTCTGGATCTTGTGTTATCCTGATTGTATTTCCACAGTACTTGAATTGTTTATTTCTAGTTGCTTGCAATATTTTCTCCTTGACCTGGGAATTATGGAATTTGGCCACAATGTTCCTAGGAGTTTCTCTTTTTGGATCTCTTTCAGGTGCTGATCAGAGGATTCCTTGAATACTAATTTTGTCTTCTGGTTCTAGAATATCAGGGCAGTTTTCCTTGATAATTTCTTGAAAGATGATGTGTTTCCTCGTTTTTTGACCATGACTTGCATGTAGTCCAATAATTTTCAAATTATCTTTCTGGATCCATTTTCTAGGTTAATTTTTTTTTGCCAGTAAGATATTTCACAGTCTTCTATTCTTTCATTCTTTTTACTTTGTTTTATATTTTCTTGATTTTGCTTAAAATCATTAATTTCTATTTACTCTATTTTAATTTTGAATGAATTACTTTCTTTCATGAACTTTTAGACCTGTTTTTCCATTTGACTCAATCTTCTTTTTAAAGTATTCTTCTTCTCATTGACTTTATGGACCTCTTTTACTATTTGGATTAGTCTCATTTTAAGACTGTTATTTTCTTCAGAATTTGGGGGCATTCTTTAAGAATCTATTGGCTCGAGGGGGCAGAGTCAAGATGGCAGAGTAGGAAGACGCACGTTTGCGAGCTTCGAACCCACAGCCCATAAATTTAATGTAAGAAGAGTTCCCCAGAAGTTCTGGATCACGGCAGGGTGTTCAGAAAGATAGTGGAAGAGATTTCTGTTCCAGAGAGCCCTGGAGAGCCATCCCCAGGGTCTGACGCGTCCCAGAAAGCGGAACCCACCACAGTGCTGCTCTGGCCACGGCCCCAGAGAAGCTGGTCCGAGCAGGCTTCAGGGACGGAAGCTCCGGAGGCCTGGAAGGTCCCTCTGCCCACAGAAGCTACAGGTCAGTGAGAGAGATGACTGGCTGGCCGAGAGGGGAACGGGGAGTCTCCGTGGCTCTGGCCCCCTCGGGTAGAAGTGGAGGAAACAGAGGCAGGGGTGGAGGCAGAGGCAGGGGGAGGAAGCGGCGGAGGCAGAGGTGCAGGTGGCCTGGCGGCGGCTGTGGCCCAGAACTCCCCCAACAGCAGGCAGGATCTTCATTACTGAAAGTCTCTGCATAAACCACCTGAAGGAGCTGAGCCTGTGAGATGGCCCTACACAACCCGCTCCATTTCTGAAGGTCTCTGCATAAAGCCCCTGAGGTAACTGAGCCTGGGAGGTGGCCCTGCCCCTACCCGCTCCATTACTGAAGGTCTCTGCATAAAGTCCCTGAGGGAACTTAGTCTGGGAGGTGGCCCTGACCCCACCTCAGCACCAGAACTAAAGCTCACATTGAATAGCAGTGGTGCCTGCCGCGGAAAACCCTTTGAATCTCAGACTCCAAGCACTACCTGGGCGGATATAGGCGAGGGTGGACAGGAATTTCAGAACTCAAGTAACTGGCTGAGAAAATGCCTACAAAAGGAAGAAAAATAAGACTATAGAGAGTTTTTTTTGAACAGATGCAAATGATCCTGACTTTCGGATCTGATGAGTAGGACATATTCTTGGCATCAGGGAAAGACGTGGAGGGTGGGGACTCGGTACCCCAGACATCCCAGGGGGATTTCGGGTGGGCTCAGGCCTTGGAAGAGCTCAAAAAGGATTTTGAAAAGCAAGTTAGACAGGTGGAGGAAAAACTGGGAAGAGAAATGAGAGAGATGCAAGAAAAGTATGAAAAACGGGTCAATACCTTGGTAAAGGAAGCCCCAAAATATGCTGAAGAAAATATCACCTTGAAAAATAGGCTCACTCAATTGGCAAAAGAGGTTCAAAAAGCCAATGAGGAGAAGAATGCTTTCAAAAGCAGAATTAGCCAAATGGAAAAAGAGGTTCAAAAGCTCACTGAAGAAAAGAGTTCTCTCAAAATTAGAATGGAACAGATGGAGTCTAATGACTTTACGAGAAACCAAGAAATCACCAAACAAAACTAAAAGAATGAAAAAATGGAAGAGAATGTGAAATATCTCATGGGAAAAACAACTGACCTGGAAAACAGATCCAGGAGAGACAATTTAAAAATTATGGGACTACCTGAAAGTCATGATCAAAAAAAGAGCCTAGACATCATCTTCCATGAAATTATCGAGGAAAACTGCCCTGACATTCTAGAACCAGAGGGCAAAATAAGTATTGAAAGAATCCATCGATCACCACCTGAAAGAGATCCAAAAAGAGAAACTCTTAGGAACATTGTGGCCAAATTCCAGAACTCCCAGGTCAAGGAGAAAATCTTACAAGCAGCTAGAAAGAAATAATTCCAATAGTGTAGAAATAAAATCAGGATAACTCAAGATCTAGCAGCTTCTACATTAAGGGATCGAAAGGCATGGAATAGGATATTCCAGAAGTCAAAGGAACTAGGACTCAAACCAAGAATCACCTACCCAGCAAAACTGAGTATAATACTTCAGGGGAAAATATGGTCTTTCAATGAAACAGAGAACTTTCAAACATTCTTGATGAAAAGACCAGAGCTGAAAAGAAAATTTGACTTTCACACACAAGAATGAGAAGAAGCATGAAAAGGTAAACAACCAAGAGAAGTCATAAGGGACTTACCAAAGGTGAACTGTTTACATTCCTACATGGAAAGACAATATTTGTAACTCTTGAAACTTTTCAGTATCTGGGTAATTGGTGGGACCACACACACACATGTACACGCATGCACGCACACACACACATACACACATGCACACACATACAGAGACAGAGAGCACAGAGTGAACTGAATAGGATGGGACCATATCTTAAAAGAAATTAAGGTAAATGGTGAGAGAGAAATGTAGTGGGAGGAAAGAGGGTGAAATGGAATGGGGTAATTATATGTCATTTAAGAGGCAAGTAGGAGACTTTTTAGTAGAGGGAGAAAGAGGAGAGCTGATAAAAAATAAAAAACAAGAAGTTTACCCTCATCACATTTGACTAAAGGAAGGAATAAAATTCTCACTCATTTTGGTATGAAAAAAAAAGAATCTATTGCCTCACTTTTCATTATTTTCTTTTCCTTTTTTTATTTTTTAATGGAGGAAACAGGTGTTCTTGGACCTCATATGGACAAAAGTATACCCATGTCACTAAGAGGATATTAAATGGCTTTAGGTCAGAACTACTTACTAGATTTTCTTGTTAAAAAAAAGGGAAGGAATTGTTTCCATTTGTAGCATTTAGAAGCAGCTCATGAAATGTTTGGTTTACAGTTCTAGGAGACTGAAGGACAGTGAAAGTTACATGGGATACAAAACGACTGATCATGACTTTCAGTGGCAAGACACATGGACTAATTTCAGTCAATGGCTCTCAGAGACAGAGGAATGATACTACCCAAGCAAAGTAAGACTCAAGTGCTAACTTCAGATTGCCTTACTCCCCTGCAGCTTTCAGTTACCTCCTATAAGGAATGATGGTGAGGCCTCATTGCATCCAGGTTTGCCCTTCCCTTGGAGCCAAGGCAGGCTCTCCAGCCTCAGGACAAAGTCACCTTTTACTATGGTGGTTATATGGGGCACAGTTCATAGATTTAGAATGGAAAGGGACCCCAGAGATCATCTCTTTCAGCCCAGAAAACAGACTCGGAGAGGGGAGTGCCTTCTGTATCAGAAACAAGATTTTAATTCAGGTCTTTCTTCCTCAGAAGCAGTCCAGCACTTTATCCAGACTATTCCATGCTTTCTCTGTCTTCTTTGTGATTGCTTGTTTCCTCTCTGGGAACTGGATGATTAAAAGTTTTCCAGCACTCATCATGTTCCAAAGAGGTGATATGATTAAGGCTTGCTCCCTTTTATCTAGCAGCTCTGTTCTGGAGTCCCAAAGCTTCCAATGTTTAGTACCTCCTGGATTCCTGTGGGCTATAGCAGAGACTTGGTCAGAGAAGTCACATTACACTCATTTGGGGCTCTGGATGCTTCCTGGGCTTCCAGAAACACCCAGGTGCTGGGGTGGGGGAACTCCAGGATCATCCCAGGGCATGTCTTTACTTCCCACTCTCTTGCTCCCTGGTTATGTGGTTAGTCACCAAAACTGCTATTCCCAGTCCCCAGGTCAGGGCCTTGAGCAAGCTGCATCATTAAGGCCAAACCCTCACAATACCAGCCCCCCAGAAGAGAGGAGAGAACTGCAGAAACTGAATCCACCTCTACAATCTTTACTGGCTCTGAAGCACTCGTCACCTGCTGGGAGATACTATACTGGATGCCCTGTAACATGTCCAGCCTTTGAAAGATGTCAACCAACCATACCATGTGGATACCCTGTAGTGTCCCTGCCTGCTTCTCTTCATGCTCAGTCTTGGTCCACAGCAGCTGGAGGAGACATCAGGCTGTCAGACGTCAAGTGGAGTTGATGTACAAGACATTCTGACCCAGGCTGTCAGTCACGTTGGCAAATGTACAGAGGCAGGCCTGATAACTGCAACTGATTGGGGCTCTGGTTATTTTTGTGACTTCCCCAGCATAGAGGTAAGAGTCCAGCAGTTTAACTAAGCTTGCAATACTTGTAGCCAAGTTAGCAGTGGAGGCCTTGAGCTCTTCATAGAGATCAGCACCATTTAAGGAGAAAGATGAAAATTGAGTGAGCAGTACACTCCTCAGAACAACCAAGTTCTTATAAGACAAGGAACATTTCCAAGAAACTTCTTCCAGGTCTACAGAGACAGTCTATCACGGTCCTGATGCCAATGGCCCCCAGCAGCTGTAACATATCCTGGTTGAGGCCTGGCAAAGCCTCACCCTGAGCACACCCATCCTGGGGCAGGGGGCTGGATCCACAGGGAGAAGGGCCAGACCCCTCCCAGTAGGAGTGACCATTGAGGCCCACAGGACTGCACACTAATAATTTTCTTACATCATTCTTATTTCTCTTTCCAATTTTCCTCTACCTCTCTTACTTGATTTTCAAAATCCTTGTTTTACTCTTCCATGTCCTGAGACCAATTCATGTTTTTCTTGAAAGCTTTGGATTTAGGAACTTTGGCTTTGATGTCTTCTGATCGTATGTTTCCATCTTCCTTGTCACTAATGATGTAAAAAAATACATCTTTGGAGGTGGACCCAAGGTGGTGGAGTGAGATGAACTCCTCACCTGAGATCTAAGACAAACTCCAAATACTTCTAAAAAGAGAATCAGAAAAATGTAGAGTGGCAGAATCCAACAGGAGACAGAGTGTGGCAGATAATCAAACCCAGAGGAGACTGGAAAGTCAAAGGGAATGCTTTGTTGTATGGAACTGGAGGAACCCACAGAGCACAGCACACAGACCGTACCAGCTCAGACCCTGCCATAGCAAAGCTAAGCAGGAAACCCATGGCAATTTGAAGCAGCAGTTTCATTGCAGAATCTCAGACATATCAGCCCAGGATGAGAGTGTACCTGAACTGAGCAAGAGATAACTGCAGAATCCCAGGTACCTGTAGCAGCCAGTCCTGAGATTATCAGCCTGTGAATTAAATGAATGCAAGTCAGCTACTTTTTTATTTACTTTCTAAAGTTGTTTTATTTTTATTCATTGTTCTACAATCACTTCCATATGTCTTAGATTTTTCCCTTTCCTCTGCCTCTTCTCCCCTACCCACCATCCCCAAGATATCATTCAGTCTTATATAGGTACCACACATACATTACTATTAAATACATTTTCACCTTAGTGATGTTGAAAAGAATAATTAATACGAATGAGAGAAACCATAGAACAAAACAAGATAGCACATAATACAAAAAAAAAAATGGTCTCCTTTGTTCTGTGATCCAATTGCAAGGTTCTTTCTCTGGATGTAGAAGGTGTTTCGTCTCAAAAGTCCACTGGGAATGATTTAGGTCCTTGAATTGCTATGAAGGACTAACTCTACATCAAAAATTCCTCACACACTGTGGTTGTGGCTGTGTACAATGTTCTCCTGGTTCTGTTCCTCTCAATCAGCATCAGTTCATATAAGTCTTTCCAGGCCTCTCTGAAGTCTTACATTCTGTCATTTCTTATAGCACTATAATATTCCATTACATTCATATACCACAATGTGTTCAGCCATTCCCTAATTGATGGGCAGCAGCTTGATTTCCACTTTTTGGCCACCATAAAGAGAATTGGTGCAAATATTTTTGTACATATAAGACCCTTTCCCATTCTTAAGATCTCTTTGGTATACAGTCCCAGAAGTGGTATTACTGGGTGAAAGAATATGCACTTTTGTGTAGCTCTTTGGGTATAGTTCCAAATTGCTCTCCAGAATGACTGGATCAGCTCACAGCTCTACTAACAACGTGTTAGTGTTCAATTCTCCCACATCTTCTCCATCATTTATCATCTTCCTGTTTTGTCATGTTAGCCAATCTGATAGGTGTGATGTGGTACCTCAGAGTGGTTTTGATTTGCATCTCAATATTAAATAGTGATTTAGAGAATTTTTTTCATATGACTATAAATACCTTTAATTTCCTCCACTGAAAGCTGCCTGCTCATATTGTTTGATCAGTTACCAATAAGGGAATGATGTCTAGTCTTGTAAATTTTACTCAGTTTTCTATATATTTTAGAAATTGGGCCTTTATCACAGACACCAGTTGCAAAAATTCTTTCCCAGTTGCCTGATTCCCTACTAATCTTGGTTGCATTAGGTTTGTTTGTGCTAAAACTTTGCAATTTAATATAATAAAAATTATCCTTTTTAACCTTCATAATGTTCTCCACCTCTTGTTTGGTCAAAAATTTCTCGATTCTCCATAAATCTGACAAATACATTATTTCTTGCTCCCCTAATTTGTTTATATTATTAATTTTTATACACAGGTCTTGTATCCATTTGGACTTTATTCTTGTGCACAGTGTCAGGCATTTATCTATGTCCAGTTTCTGCCACACCTTTATTCAGCTTTCCCAGCAATTTTTGTCAAACAGTGAGTACTTTTCCCAGAAGTAGGGTCCTTTGGTTTATCACAGAATAGATTTCTATATTCATTGACTACTGTGTCTTGAGTACCTAACTTATTGTACTGATCTACCCCTCTGTTTGTTAGTCAATACCAAGTGGTTTTGATGATTGTTGTTTTACAATTCAACCTAAGGTCAGGTAGGGGCTAGGCCACCTACTCTAGCACTAGTTTTCATTAGTTCCCTCGATATCCTGGATCCTTTTTGCTTCCAGATGAATTTTGATATTATTTTCTCTAGTTCTAGAAAATAATTGCATGGTAATTTGATAGGTATGACACTGAATAAGTAAGTTAATTTAGGTAGAATTGTCATTTTTATTATATTGGCTCAGCCGACCCACAAGCAACTCATGTTTCTCCACGTACTTAGATCTGACTTTATTTGTGTGAAATGTGTATTTTAATTGTGTTCATACAGTCTTTGGATTTATTTTGGCAGGTAGATACAAAGATATTTTATAGCATCTACCATAGCACTAAATGAGATTTCTCTTTCTATCTCTTGTTGCTGGGCTTTGTTAGCAATATATAGAAATGGAAATGATTTATGTTGATTTACATTGTAACCTGCAATTTTGTCAAAGTTGTTTATAATTTCAAGGAGTTTTTACTTGATTGTCTGAGATTCTCTAAGTATATCATCATATTATCCTAAAAGAGTGATAATTTAGTTTCTTCCTTGCCTATTCTAATTCCTTCAATTTCTTTTTCATTTCTTCTTGCCACAGCTAATATTTCCAGTACCATATTCAATAACAGTGGTGATAATGGGCATCCTTGTTTCACCTTTTATCTTATTGGAAATGCATCTAACTTATCTCCATTTCATATAATGCTTCATAATGGTTTTAGGTAGCTATTTCTCATTATTTTATGAAAAGTTCCATTTATTCCTATGATCTCCATTGTTTTCAGTAGGAATGGATGTTGCATTTTATCAAAGCTTTTTATGTGTTTATTGACATAGTCATATGGCTTCTGTTAGCTTTGTGTTTAATATGATCAATAGTGCTAATACTTTTCCTAATATTGACCCAGCCCTGCATACCTGATCATAATGTATTATTTTCATCACAGGTTGCTGAATTCTTTGGCTAATATCTTATTTAAATTTTTTCATCTATATGCATTAGAGAAATTGGTCTATAATTTTCTTTCTCTGTTTTTGCTCTTCCTGGTTTAAGTATCAAAATGATGTCTGTATCACAAAAAGTATTTGGTAGGAGTTCTTCATCAATTTTTCCAAATAGTCTGTGTAGTTTTGGAATTAAGTGTTCTTTAAAAGTTTGATAGAATTCACTTGTAAACTGCATCTGGCCCTTGTATCTCTGAGACAATACTCACAGCATTGGTGGTGACTATGAATATACCAGTGTAGTTCTCAATCACAAAATAAAAAAGACTATATTGAAGACAGAAGGAAAACCATTTATTTAAACACCTGAAAGCTAAATTCCAGAACAAGAAAGCAAAATCCATCATAGTGACAAAGAAGTCAAAAAGCATGATCACAGCAGAGGACAAAGCCATTCTCAAACCTCCCCTCCCCCTGCCAGAGCTGTCTCAACTGTGAACTGCCACAATGCATCAGTTGGGCCTGTGTCAGTTGGTCTGTGTCAGTTGGCTGGTGTTCTTTCCCCTCTGACCTGACCCTACTCACTCACTTGATCCTGGTTCCACTCCATGCTTTCTGTTCTGCCTCTTCAGCAAACTCCTTCCATTGCATGTGACCCAGGCTTCCAGACCTATTAAGTAAGAAGAAAAATCTTTCCATTTTAAATTAATATTATATTCAACCCCAACATCTTTTGCCTTCTTTTGATATGTTTTGAATATATCATGTCCATTTAATTATGTTAGCTTCCTGTGCATACCCAATTCTATGAAAAGCTGGGGTACTCATTACTCAAGTCATAATTGGAATTCCATGCCTTAGAATTACCTCATGGCCTCAAGCCAGCCCTTCAGTTTCTACCAAAGTCTAACATGTAGCTAACAACTCCTTTTCAAAAGGGGTCTATTGAATTCCAGAAGAAAGGGATTTCCTTGACTAAAATTGTAAGGAAACACTTTGGGTTTCTGTTTGTGCTATAAACTCCAGTTTGCATATTCATGCTACTCAATCTCTTGTAATTCTACTGGGGTACTTTGCATAAGTCATAAATCTAAGCCCAATTGAACAGTCACTTGAGTTTCATCAAAAGCTTTGCTCTGCTCAAGTACCCAATCAAATTCATATTTTTTCCAAATAATTTTTCATAATGGTTTCAAAATTTATCCTAGATGCGGTATGGGATATCACAAATATGCAAACAATGCTATAAACTTTTGGGCCTCTTTCTTATTGGTAGTAGTAGGAAAATCCTTAATCTTTTGTTGTTCTTGTGGAAGAATCTCTTGCAGGCCCTGATTTCATTGTACACCCAGAACCTTTATGGTTTGAGCTAACTCTTGGATCTTCGCAGACTTAATCTCCAATGCTTTGCTTTTCATATGGTCAGTTAAAAGCATCTAACTCTTCTCCACTTCTTATGCAGTTTTACCCTGTATAGTAATATCATCTATGTAATGGGTAAGTTGTACACCAGGCAGCTCTAATTCATCCAAATGTTCAGCCACAATAATTAGACAAACAGTGAGACTATGCAGATATCCTTGTGGCAAGTATGTAAACATATATTGTCAGCTCTGTCAAGTGAAAGCAAATAGGTCCCATTGTTTTGAATCTACTGGGATGGTAAAGAAAGCATTGGCTAAATCAATATCTTCATACCAAGCCCCATCATATATGTGAAACTTTTCTATTAAATTACTGATATCTGGAACAGCAGCATACAAGGGAGGAGAGATTTCATTCCATTGTTTATTCCATTGTCTGTAATCCACTGTCATCATGTCCAATCTGACTTTCATACTGGCCACACAGGATTATTCCATCGAGTGGTTGGAGGGACTAACACACCTGCTTCAATATATTCCTTTATAGTATTGGTATTCTCATCTTGTCCACTTGGCACATGATAAGGCTTTAAAGAAATAGCATCAGAATGTTCAGGTAAAGTGATTGGGTTCATTTTTATTTTACTGACTAAAACTCTATTAATGCCTATATTCCTTACTGCAAACTGATATCTCCCCTCAGGTAAATTTAAAGTCATCCCTCTCAATATGTCTATTCTAATGATGTATTCAGGATTGTGTATAATTACCATGGTATGTACTTTCTTAAATAATTGTAAAATTTTCATCGATAAATTAATTTACCTGGCTGATATTTCAGACCTTCCCAAACCTATGATGGTGATGGGACCTCCATGTTTCAATTTATCAGGGTTTCAATATACCTGGGAGGCCTCTGCCCCAGTAATGTTAATGCCCTGCTTGCATTATTTGATCAATTTTTCCAATAAATGATGAAATTGATATGGGATCTGTAATCCCATCTGAGCTGGACCTTGAGCAACTGCCTATTCTCCCTGAAAGTGCAACAAACTTGGAAACAAGGGTTCTGAAGGATCTGTAAGGGTAGTTCTTACTTCTCTACTTCATCTAGTATCAAGTCCCTTTTCCCAGTACATTCTGTATAGTTCATTAGTTGGAATGCTATCTATGCTTCTAAGATCTCCCCCGATCTCAGTAGAGAAGTAAACAAATCTCTCCTTATCATTTTTTTCTGATTTTGAATCTGCTGAGTATTTACCCTTTTCTATCTGACAGTGATGTCTTTTTCCTAGTATCTTAAATTACCTAATTGTGAAATCTTGTCCAGCACATCTGAAAGGGGGTGTGCTATTTCCCCAATTATTAGAGTCAAAATCAAGTGCTTTTACATAGGAGGAAATAACTTCATTATTATATTCCTATGGTAAACTGCAAAAGGAGTATCATAGCATGCATTTACATTTCTGGTCATTATGACAGTCTTTATTATCTCCTCCTTTAACTTTCTTATATAGTCCCTAAGTGAATATCAGGGTCTTTCTCTGATAGGCCACATAGAGTGAGTAGGATACTGCCTACTGCAGCCTTCTTAAGTCAAAGGTACCAATCATTTATATTATTACCTCCTTGTGTATTGTAATCTCTAAAAGAGATGGGAAGAAAATTTGGAACACAAAATTTTGTGGAAATGAATTTTGAAAACAAAAAATAAATAAACATAAAAATTTTGCTGTACAAAAGGATTCTAATACCTATAAATTTCAAGTAGTCAGTGGGATCTATGACTATTCATCCAGCACCATGATCACTGATTCGCACCCTCCGAGATATTAACGATTTTCCCATCCTTTGAGTGAATTTACTTAAAATTTCTATGACCTCCTGCTGAGTAAAATTCCCAATTATTTCCTTAAACACTGAGTTATCTCTTGGTTCTCCTGTTTCCACCTCACTATTGGGCATGCTTATGACTGAGAAAATTCTTCCTCTAAAATTATTTCACTTCCTTTGTCACTGTGGCAACTAGGCTATGTCTGCACAAAGGTCAGAGGTGCATTTCTTTTGTTAGACTTCAGCTTCTTCTTCCACCCAAGACACTTCTAGATTGCAATTGTACTCTTTTTTCCATACAAATATTTCCTTAACCAGTTAAGCTCTATTTCTACACAAAATACTAAAATCCAGCCTCTCCAACTTACTGATGCCAACTCCTTCCCTGGTCTTATTGGTATTCCTTGCAAACACCTTTCCACATCTACAGGTTCCCCCTTGTAACCTTGCTTCCACTTATCACAGCGCTCAGTGTTTTTACTCCACTCTCCTGCTAGCGAGGAAAACAGTAAATTCTCTCATCCTGGGATATTAATGTCTTCCTCTGTCATTTCTGCCTTCAAAAAGAGATCTTTTACTTTGTGATCATGTCCTTGGCGCCAAATGTATTGTCAAGGCAATATTCACACCACTGGTAGTGACTAGGAATATGCCTGCATAGTTTTCAATCACAAAATAAAAAAGACTCTCCATATAGAAGGCAGAAAAAAAATATTTATTAAATACCAGAAAGCCAAATTCCCAAACCAGAAAACAAAAGCTGTCATGGTGACAAAGAAATTAATAAACATGATCACAGCAGAGGGGAAAGCCATTCTTGAACCTCTCCCGCCCCAGTCAGGGCCTTTTTAACTGTCAACTATCAGAATGTGTCAGCTGGGCCTGTGTTAATTAGTCCATGTCGCTTCACCTGCATTGTTTCCTCTCTGACCTGACACCATTCATTTTCTCCTGGTTCCGGTTCACCCTTCTTGTTCTGCTTCTTCAGAAAGATCCTCCCACCATATACAACGCAGGCTTCCAGGTGGTTTAAGCAGATCATATGGGCCTATTAATTAATAAGAAATATCTTTCATTTCAAATTACTATTACAGCCCTGGAGATTGTTTGCAAGAGAGTTCATTGATGGCTTGCTCAAATTATTTTTACGAAATGGGTTTTTTTAAGTATTCAACTTCCTCTTCTGTTAATCTGGGCAATTTACATTTTTAAAAAATAATCATCTATCTCCTTTAGATTGTTGAATTTATGGGCGTAGAATTGGTCAAAATAATTTCTAATTATTGTCTTAATTTCCTCCTCATTGGAGATTAGTTTACCCTTTTCATTTTTGATATTGGTAATTTGATTTTCTTCTTTTGTTTTTAATCAAATTGACCAAATTTTTATAAATTTCACTTTTTATAACACCAACTCTTAGTTTTATTTATTAATTAATTTTCTTAATTTTAATTTTATTAATCTCTCCTTTGGCACTCAGTACTTCTTATTTGGTATTTACTTGGGAATTTCCATTCTGTTTTTATTATATTTTTTTCAGTTGCATGTCCAATTCATTGATCTCATCTTTCTTTATTTTATTAAAGTAGATGAAAAGATGTAAAACTTCTAATAACAACTGCTTTTGCAGTATCCCAGAAGATTTGATAGGTTGTCTCATTGTTGTCATTTTCTTGAATGAAGTTGTTGATTGTTTCCAGGATTTTTTCATTAACCCACTCTTTCTTTAGGATTAGGTTATTTAGTTTCCAATTTACTTATGGTTTATCTTTCCATGGTCTTTTATTGCATTATGATCTGAAAAGAATGCATTGACTATTTCTGCCTTTCTGCACTGGATCATGAGGTTTTTAATGCCCTAATATATGGTCAGTTTTGGTATATGTGCCATGTACCACTGAGAAAAAAGGTATATTTCTTTCCCTTCCCATTCAATTTTCTCCAGAGATCTATTATATCTACCTTATCCAGAGTTTTATTCACCTCCTTAACTGTTTTCTTGTACATTTGGAGTTTAGATTTATCAAGTTCAGAGAGGATAAGGTTGTGCTTCCCCACTAGTATAGTTTTGTTGTCCATTTCTTCCTGCAAGTCCCATAACTTCTCCAGTAAGATTTGGATGCTATACCACTTGGAGCATATATGTTTAGTATTGATATTGCTTCGTTGTCTAAGGTGCCTTTTAGTGGGATATAGTTTCCACGCTTGCCTCTTTGATTAGATCTATTTCTGTTTTTGCTTTGTTGAGATTAGGATTGTTACCCCGGCATTTTTACATCAGCTGACCTGTAATATGTTCTGTTCCAACTTTTTCCCCTTGTCCTGTGTGTATCCTCCCTTTTCTAATGTGTTTTTTGCAAACACCATACTGTTGGATTATGGTTTTTAATACATTCTCCTATCCATTTCCATTTTATGGGAGTATTCATACATTCACATTCACAGTTATGATTACCACCCCTACATTTTTTAAACAAGATGGAGCAGAATGTATTGTGCTCCAACCTTTTACCTTTACCCAATATATATATATATCCCATCATTTCAAATGTATTTCTTTTAAATGACATACAGTTGGATTATGATTTCTAATCCATTCTGAAGTCTATCTCTCTTCTTTTGGGGGAGAGTTCATCCCATTCACATTCACAGTTATGATTATTATCTGTCTTTCCCTCCATCCTCTTTCCTGCTGTTTAGGTTTTTAGTTCAGGACTTGGGGATTTGTGTATTGTGACCTGTAGTTGTTTCAGTGAGAGACTAGACTGCAGTAGCTCACCTGAAACTGAGCTGAGTGATGTGCCAATGGAGAGCCCAGTGAAGTCTTTTTGATTTTCTCCAGAGTTACATTGGAGATAGGTGAGTTAAGTGTGGTGGAGGAACAGTCTGGGCACAAGCACAGGCAGGTTCAGTGGTTGGTGAACTAATGTTTGTACTGGTTTCTTTCCTTTGCCCCTGGTTGTGCTGAGACATGCCTGGGGTCCAGTTTTCAAGAGTGAGGGCTCTCTCCCTTCCATGGGGTTCAGGATCTCCTCCTGGTTTCCTATGGTGGGACTGTCTGGGACAGCTCTGGTTCTGCAGTGGTCAACGTCAGCCACAGAAAAAGAAATTCCCCTTTGCTATTTTCCTAGCCTTTTGTTCTTGGAGACTGTATGCCCCTTTGATTGATCTTACTGTTCCAGGATTTTTTCTTTGGAAATATTTTATGGGTTCTTAAGGTCAACAAGGGGAGGGCTAGAGCATTTATCAATCACTCCATCTTGTCTCCTGGAAGTTCAAGTAGGTATTTACAGAAATTAAAAATATGTGGACTGATAGTCTCAGGAGCTGCTGCTTCAGTTACCTCAGCCTTCACAGTTCTTTCTCAATCACTCCCACTGGACTGGGCTGATATGCCCAAGATTTCACACTGCACCTGCTGTCTCACACTAGCCAGGTCTTCCTGCTCAGCTGTACCACAGCAGGGCCTGGATCCAGAGGGCAAAATAGTTTCAAAAGAATTCACCATTCACCTCCTGAAAGGCATCCCAAACTGAAAACACCAAGGAATATCTTGGTCAAATACCAGAGCTATCAAATGTAGGAGAAAATACTGCAGGCATCCAGAAAGCAACTGTTCAAATATCAAAGAACTACAGTCAGGATCACACCGCACCTTGCAGCTTCTACATGAAAATATCAATTGTATTGGAATATGATAGTCTGTCAGGTGAAAGAGCTGGCACTACAACCAAGGATCAATTACTCAGCAAAAATGAGCATCATAATTCAGGCAAGGAGATGGACATTCAATGAAATGAGAGATTTCTAGAAATTCCAGATGAGAAGACCAGAGCTCAATGCAAAAGTTGATCTTCAAACACAAGTCTCAAGGAGGTATAAATTGGTAAATAGGGGAAAAAAATTGTTATGCTATATAGGTAAACCATTTATATCCCTATAAGGGAAGATAATTGTTAATCTTGAGAATTGTATATTTATTATAATATATATATATATATATATATATATATATATATATATAAAAGGTACAGATATATAGATATAAATAGATAGATAAATAGAGGGAGTGGGAATAAAGTAAGTAATGAGATGAAAAAAACGTGATTAAAGGGGCTCAGATTCAATTCAGCTCAGACTCTGTCTAGCTGAGATTCTATTTGGTCCACTTGTGAATACAAGTGTTACAAATGTTTAGGTTCCTTAAGAGTCAACTCAACACAGGGAATCTTTAAAAAACTTTGATTTTCTCTGAGTTTAAGATGACTTGAGTCGAATTCATTCGAGTAGGACCTGGTGTGCTGATATTTTTGGATCCCCATGACCCTTGAACCTCATCATTTATGGTTCCCTGACCAGGAAGAATTTCTAATCTCAAATTCTCCTGTCAAGACTGGAAGGCATGTAAGCCTCCCCCTCTCCCAATCCCCTTCTCTCTCTCCAAGAACCCTATAAGGGGTTTTAGGACTTGACCTTAGGTCCCAGTGTCTGGAAGTGTGTGCCCAACTCTCTTAATTCCCTGACTGCTAGGGTATTAGGGAAGTGTCAGTTAAATCAAGAAGTGTATGCCCAACTCTCTGAATTCCCTGGGCTCTAGGGAATTAGGGGAACATCAGTTACTTTTTTTCCACGTAAGCCTTACTCCTATGTCTTCCTTTACAGAGGGAAGGAATTCCATCCCCCATCATTGACCCTGTAAAAAGTCAATCCTCTTAAATCCATAAAAATTATTATTTGGGTTGTCTCTTAAAAAATGGGACAAATTTAGCTTCTCTAAAGAACTTAAAAAGAAAAAATTGGTGTTCTTTTGGAATACAGTTTGGCCTCAGTACCACCTGGAGGACCAGGAATTATGACCCATTTTGGGGACCTTACAATGTAATACTCCTTTTCTGTTAGAATTATATTTTTTCCCAAAGGAAAATGAATAGAAATACCTTACATAGGGGCTTGTCAACCTCTCTGAGAACACCATTCTTAGGGAAGATTTTTTTTTTCCATGTGAAGTGATTATTTTTTTTTATTCATTTAACTTTTTACATTCATTTTCACAAAATTTTGGGTTCCAAATTTTCTCCCCTTTTATCCCCTCCCCATAAGATGCATGTAGCTAGAGTCATCCTACAAAAAGGCAATGGTACTGAATTGGATGTTTTGGATGACCTCCAATTTATAACCCCCAGGTTTCAGCCTCCTTTCTGTCCCTACCCCCATCCCCACCATCCCAAATCCTATCCCTACCCCCAAATCCCCTAGTCCCTCCTGCTGCTCCCCAAACTCCCTCAACCCTCCTAGGTTCCCATGCTTCCTCCTTCCTTGACCATCCCTTCTTTCCCTTGGTTACCCTTCCCTTTTCCTCTACCCCAACCCCTCTCATTTCCTGCCTCAATTACCTTCTATGTCTCCTATCCTGTATCTCTTCTCATGGCCCCTCCCCCCTTGGCGACCCCTGCTCAGTTCCCAGTCGCAGGTCTAGCTGAGGTGACTCCCTCTGCAACCTCTCTCCCTGAGGCGACATTCACTCAGGTCTTAGGTCCCATGCTCATGGCAGTCTGTTGGGTATCTCCCCATATAACCCCTTTGCCTCCTCAGGTGCCACTTGATCTTTCCCCTTGCCAGTCAGATGCCCTGGCCTTGGAACCCAAACTGGTTGAGTCAGCATTCCTCAGTACCTTTCTCATGAAAACTGGGACTTCCTATTTCTCTAATCAACTCCTGGCCCCCACAGCTCCTTCAAGTCTCTTTCCCTTGAGGGAAGTGCATGTTCCCTATCTCTTTCAGGTTAAAGAGAAACTGGGGAGACACTCGGTATTACTCACTAGGTTTACTGAGGCTGCTAGGGAGATATAACTACAATTTGAACTTTCTTGAAAGGATCTCATATTCTTTTCTCTATCTATTGTATCTTTGAGGAGAAGGGGAGAATTTGGCAACATGCCCAAAAGTTTGGGGATGGTATGGCTAACAGTGATCCCACAAAATATCTCCCAAGAGCAGCTGCTGTTCCCACTAGTGATCAAGGATAGGATTATCAAAAGGGTGAGGATAGAGGAAAGAGAGACTGTATGGTAATTTTCTTGTTAGAAAGCCTAAAAACTGCATTTTAAAAACAAGTAAATTGGGGGATGGAGCCAAGACGGCAGAGTGAGAGCAGCTACTCAACTGAGCTCTTAGACAAGTTCCCTCAGATACCTCTAGAAAGAGAATCTGACCTAATATTGAAGGTGAAGAATCCAATCCAATAGGAGACAGATTGTGGCAGTTTCACAGCCCAGGACAGACTGGAAGAATCTGTTCCAAGAGGGTGGAGAAGCATACAGCACACGGCAAAGCATCCCTGCATGGTTAACAAGGAAAGCCCTGGGGTGGTATGAAGAAAGATAGCTAAGCAGGAGAGCAACTCAGGGAGAGAATCAAGCAGAGTGAGCAAATGAGAGCCACAGAAGGAGCCCCAGATATCTGCAGTACTGGCAGGTAAGACTTTCAGCCAGAAGAATAAATGTCTGTATGTCACTTACTTGAACTTCCAGGAGCCAAAATGGCCAGGGTGATCAGTAAATTCTCTCTCCTCCTCCCCTGTTCACCTCGAAAGAACCATAAAATATTTCCCCACAAAAATCCTGGATCAGTGGAATCAGCAGAAGGGGCAAAGAATCTTGCAGCACCCGAGGCTAGGAAAATCACTAAAGAATATTACTTTTACTTTGACAGTGAAACAGAGCTGTCCCAAACAGCTGGAGCTCCAGGGGAGTAGAGGCTCACACTAGGACCCAGGTGCCTCAGCACTCCAGGGGAAATGGAAAGATAATAGAGCAACCAGGATCACCAAGCTCTGAGCTTGCCTTTGTTCTAGTTCAGCTGAGGAGATCTCCCATGACCAGACCATCCATCCCCCACACTTACCAAACTAGCTCCAGGACTAATCCAGGGTAACACAAACAAAATTCACCTTTGCTTTCCCACACCAGCCAGCTCAGCACCAAATTCTTAGCATCTAGCTGAAAGAATTAGAGACCACAACACATAAAGCCTCACTATCATAAGGAACAAGCATAGGAGGAAGGAAAAGACCATAGAATCTTTCTATGGGGACAAATACCAAAACACAGATATCAAAGAGGTCAGTACTGAGAATGTACTTCCACGAGAAACTTCAAAAGGGACTATGAACTGTTCATGTGCTCAAAGAGTACTCCTGGAACAACTGAAGAAGGAAGCAGAAGAAAAAACGACCAATGATTTTAAAAGTATGAAAAAATAATTATATAAAGAGAAAAGCTCTTTAAAAAGGAAAATTGATCAAATGAAAAAGGAAGCACAAAACCTAACTGGGAAAATTGGAAAAATGGAAAAGGAAGTGCAAAAAATAACTGGAGAAAATAATTCCTTAAAAGAAATAATTGGATAGATGGAAAAGAAGATACAAAAGTTAACTGAAGAAAACAAGTTGATGAAAATTAAAATTAGGCAAGTAGAAGCTAATGACTCTATGAGACATCAAGAATCAATCAAACAAAATCTACAGAATGAAAAGGTAGAAGAAAATGTAAAATACCTAACTGGAAAAACAACTGACCTGGAAGATAGATTCAGGAGAGAATATCTAAAGATTATTGACCTGCCAGAAAGCCATAATGAAAAAAGAGTCTGGACAATATCTTCCAAGAAATCATCAAGGAAAACTGACCAGAAGAGCTAGATCTAGAGGGCAAAATAATCAAAGAAAGAATCCAATGTTATTTTCCTGAAAGAGATCCCAAACTAAAAACAATGAAAACAATAAAAACTAAAAAATATTGTTGCCAAATTTAAGAACTATCAAGTGAAGGAGAAAATACTGCAGGTAACTAGAAAAAAAAACATTCAAATATCAAGGAACTACAGTCTGTATCACACAGGACCATTAAGATTCTACACTGAAAGATCAAAGGAACCATTAAGGACCATTAAGATTCTACACTGAAAGATCAAAGGAACTGGAAAATGATATTTCCCAAGGCAAAGGAGCTGGGACTAAAACCAAGAATCAATTGCCCAGCAAATTTCAGCATAATGTCTCAGGCAAGTAGATGGACATTCAATGAAATAAGAGATTTCCAGGCCTTCTTGTTAAAAAGGCCAGAAGTCAGTAGAAAATTTGATCTTCAAATGCAGGTCTCAAGAGAGACATAAAAAGGTAAAGAGCGAATAACAAAACTTGTTACTTAATTTGGTCAAAATGTTTACTTCCCTATGGGGAAGATGATATTCATTAACCTTGAGAATTGTATATCTATTATGAATATAAAAGGGATATGCAGAGATGGAGGGAACAGGTATAAAGTAAATTATGTGATGACAAAAATAAGTAAATTTTCAAAAAGTTAGGGAAATTACTCAGGGAGAAAAGGAAAACCCTGTCCTTTTTCAAGACTGGCTAGTAGAAGCTATTAAAAAGCATACAAGTTTGTAATCTGACTCCAGAGAAGGGGCAGCAATCCTTAGCAAGTATTTCATTAATCAGTCAGCCCATATATTAGGAGTAAGCCATAGAAGTTTGCAATGGGACCCCAAAGACCCCAGGCCCAATTACTGGAGATGGCCTTTGGAATCTAAAATGATAGAGACCTCATTGTATCAGAGGAAAAAGTGCACAGTGCTAGAAAACATATTCAGTTCTTGGCTGTTCTCATGACCAGGAAAAGACCCAGGGAGCACCCTTCCAGGGATGCCCCCTTGCAGGAAGGTTAGCTACTTGGGCAGTGGGGGAAAATGTTGTACATACCACAAGGAAGGTCACTGGTCCAAGGTGTGCCCCTCCAGGACGCTCCCCCCAGAGGGAAATCCAGGAACCAGGGCCTGGGGAGTCATGCCCATGTATCCAGGAGTGACATTGGAGGAAACATTGTCCCTCTGGTTGGAAAAGTAGTGGAGCTATCTGCAGTACCCTGTCCTCCAGTCTTCTCAAGACCCGGGATGACAGGAAAGCCTGGGTGCTGGCAGGGCTCCCAATTTCTCCACCTTTCTCACCACACTCTGGGCAAAAACAGAGGCTGAAGGTAAGGTAACCCACTTTAACATGACTAAATTATCTACTCTAACCAGTTACACTGGTTCTACCTGCCCATTGATCCATACAGTCATAGGCATTGAAGAGAATATTCAGGGATATTTCCAGATATACCCCCTCCACAACCTAGCTGAGGATCTATTGTTTAAATGCTCCCTTCTTATGATCTCTTGCCTTCCTCCTTGTTTGGAAGGGACCTGATGGCAAAATTAGGAAGCCAATTTTCTCTAATTAAACCTCTCATCTCCCTTTTCCCTCTGTTGACTAGATCTCCTTATGATTACTTGAACGTGTGAGAGATAGTCAAGCCAATTGTTTGGGATATGGGAATTCTTAGGTCAACTACTTCTGCCACCCCAGCCGTGTAACCCCCCAGACCCTAAAGTGTTTCCTCTCCAGTGGCCAATAACTGACTAAGCCTGAGGTCTGGGAAGAACTACAACCTTTAATTGAAATATTTCTTAAGTAGAAGGGAGGAGCCAAGATGGCGGAGTAGAAAGATTCACATATGCTAGTTCTGAACCCACAGCCCATAACTTAACTGTAAAGAGGAATTCCCAACAAATTCTGGAGCAGTGGAAGGCACACAACAACAGAGTAGAGAAGATTTCTGTTCCAGAGAGCCCTGAAAAACTGACAAACAAAGGTCCATTGTGCACCAGACCCAGAGCAGAGACCAGCCCTGCCTGGGCCACGCAGCACCGAGAGGACCAGATCCAAGCAGGCTTCAGGGACAAAATCTACAGCAGCTGCGAAGGTCCCTCAATCCACAGGTGCTACAGGTCAGTGAGAGAGACTTCTGGGATGACTGAGAGGGGAGCAGGGTGTCTCCATAACTCAGACCCCTTGGGAGGCAGCAGCAGAGGAAGCAGCAGAGCGGACCTCCCAAAGCATACAAGAGCTCAGATCTGTTGTTGAAGGTTTCTGCATAAACGCCTTGAGGGAATTGAGCCTGGGCGGGGGTCCCACCTGAGAACCTGAACTTAATCTCAAACAGAATAGCAGCCCCACCCACCACTGAAAACCCTGAGGCTTGGAAGCAGCATTTGAATCTCAGACCCCAAGCACTAGATGGGCTGATCTGGAGGTGAGGCGGGGGTGGAGAGGAATCTCAAAACTCAAGTAACTGGCTTGGAAAATGCTCAGAAAAGGGGAAAAAAAATAAGACCATAGAAAGTTACTTTCTTGGTGAACAGATGTTTCTTCCTTTCCTTTCTAATGAGGAAGAACAACGCTTACCATCAGGGAAAGTCATAGAAGTCAGGGCAAAAGTATCCCAAACATCGGAAAGAGATATTTATTAGGCTCAGGCCATGGTAGAGCTCAAAGAGGATTTTGAAAATCAAGTTAGACAGATGGAGGAAAGACTGGGGAGAGAAATGAGAGAGATGCAAGAAAAGCATGAAAAACGGGTCAATATCTTGGTAAAGAAGACCCAAAAAAATGCTGAAGAAAATAACACCTTGAAAAATAGGCTAAATCAATTGACAAAAGAGGTTCAAAAAGCCAATGAGGAGAAGAATGCTTTCAAAAGCAGAATTAGCCAAATGGAAAAAGAGATTCAAAAGTTCACTGAAGAAAATAGTTCTCTCAAAATTAGAATGAAACAGATGGAGGCTAATGACTTTATGAGAAATCAAGAAATCACCAAACAAAAGCAAAAGAATGAAAAAATGGAAGGTAATGTGAAATATCTCATTGGAAAAACAACTGACCTGGAAAATACATCCAGGAGAGATAATTTAAAAATTATGGGACTACCTGAAAGCCATGATCAAAAAAAGAGCCTAGACATCATCTTTCATGAAATTATCAATGAAAACTGCCCTGAGATTCTAGAACCAGAGGGCAAAATAAGCATTGAAGGAATCCATTGAACACCGCCTGAAAGAGATCCAAAAAGAGAAACTGTTAGGAACATTGTGGCCAAATTCCAGAGTTCCCAGGTCAAGTAGAAAATATTGCAAGCAGCTAGAATGAAACAATTCCAGTATTGTGGAAATACAATCAGGATAACACAAGATCTAGCAGCCTCTACATTAAGGTTTCAAAGGGTGTGGAATATGTTATTCCAGAAGTCAAAGGAACTAGGACTGAAACCAAGACTCACCTACGCAGCAAAGCTGAGTATAATACTTCAGGGGAAAAATGATCTTTCAATGAAATAGAGGACTTTCAAGCATTCTTGATGAAAAGACCAGAGTTGAAAAGAAAATTTGACTTTCAAACACAAGAATGAGAAGAAGCACGAAAAAGTAAACAGCAAAGAGAAGTCATAAGGGACTTGCCAAAGGTGAACTGTTTACATTTCTACATGGAAAGACAATATTTGTAACTCTTGAAACCTTTCAGTATCTGAGTCGTTGGTGGGATTACACACACACACACACACATACACACACACGCACGCACACATGCACACATGTACACAGAGACAGAGAGCTGAGTGAATTGAACAGGATGGGATCATATCTTAAAAAAATGAAGCGGTGAGGTAATTGTGAAGATGGAGGAGTGAGAGCAGCGACTCACCTAAGCTCTCGGACAAACTCCTCCAGGTACCTCTGAAAGGAGAATCTGACCAAATTTTGGAGGTACCGAATCGAGGGGGAGACAGACGGTGACAGATTCGGAGCTCAGGTGGGACTGGAAGGTCCACGGGAAGGATCTGTTCCGCGGGGGTGAACCCACAGCGCACAGCGCAGCATGGCCAGTGCAGCGTGGCCAGCACAGCGGAGCACAAGAGATCCGAGAAACCTGAGTGGCGGGCGGAACCAGAGGAGCGGCACCCGGGGTGGGAGAAAAGCCAAACCAAGTCAGTGAGAGCCGCGGAGCGCCAGATATCAGCGCAGCAGCTCCTGAGACCTTCAGCCCGAAGATCAAACTTTGGTAAGTCACTTACTTGAACTTCCGGGAACCAGGATGGCGGAGTGATCAGCTAATGCTCTCTCCTTCCCCCTTGATGACCATGAAAGAACCATAAAATATCTCCCCAGAAAGATCCCAGATCAGTAGAATTAGAAGAAGGAGACCAATAGTCTCATAACACCTGAGACGAGGAAAATAGCTAAGGGGGATTCCTCATACGGTGGCAGAGGCAAACCTGAAGGACAGAGGACCCAAGGCAGAGAAAATTTGCACTAGGACCCAGGCAAGCCTCACCGCCAGGAGAGGATCCCCAGGAGGGGTGGGAACATGCATTATCATCTAGGCGCACCACAGCTGTCCAGGGGAATCAGAAAGACAATAGGGCAGTTGGGATTACCAGCCCCTAAGCTTGCCTTTGCCTCAATTCAGCTGAGATCTCCTGGGACCAGACCACCCCTCCCCCACACTTAACAAGCTAAACCCAGGGCTGATCAGGGAAACACCAAACAAAAACCTGCTTTTAGCTTTTTCACACATCAGCTCAGCAAAAAGTTCTCCAGCTTCTGACTGAAAGAACCAGAAGCCACAACACTCAATCAAAATCATGAACAGGAAAAAGAAGAGGGCCGAAAAAAACCATAGAATCTTTCTATGGGGATAAGGACCAAAACACAAACCCCCAAGAGGTCACAGCTGAGACTGTACTTCCATCTGAGACTTAAGAAGGGACTATGAACTACTTGCAAGTACAAGCAGCTCTCCTGGAACAGCTGGAGAAGGAAATAGAAGATACACTGGCCAATGATTTTAAAATTATTAAGAAAGAAAATCGAACAAATGGAAAAAGAAGTTCAAAAATTAACTGGAGAAAATAAATTCCTGAAAGGCCAAATGGAAAAGGAAGTACAAAAATTAACTGGAGAAAATAGCTTCTTAAAAGGAAAAATTGGGCAGAGGGAAAAAGAGATACAAAAGTTAACAGAAGAAAACAATTTGATGAAGATTAGAATTGGGCAAGTAGAAACTAACGACTCAATGAGACAGCAAGAATCAGTCAAAGAAAATCTAAAGAATGAAAAGATAGAAGAAAATGTAAAATATCTAATTGGAAAAACAACTGACCTGGAAAATAGATTCAGAAGAGAAAACTTAAGAATTATTGGCCTGCCAGAAACCCAGGATGGAGAAAAGAGCCTGGACAATATCTTCTAGGAAATCATCAAGGAAAACTGCCCAGAAGTGCTAGATTCAGAGGGCAAAATCGTCCTCAAAAGAATCCACCGTTCCCCTCCCGAAAGGGATCCCAAACTCAAAACCCCAAGAAATATAGTTGCCAAATTCCAGAGCTATCAAGTGAAGGAGAAAATATTACAAGAAGCCAGAAAGAAACAATTTAAATATCAAGGAGATACAACCAGGGTTACACAGACCTTAAGCTTCTACATTAAAAGATTGAAAGAATTGGAACCCAATATTCTGTAAGGCAAAGTAGCTGGGACTGCAACCAAGGATCAACTACCCAGCAAAGTTCAGCATAATATTTCAGGCAAGGAGAAAGTCATTCAATGAAGTAAGGCATTTCCAGAGTTTCCTGACCAAAACGCCAGAACTTAATAGACAATTCGATCTTCGAATGCAGGTGCCAAGAGAATCATAAAAAGGTAAACAGGGGGGGTGGGGAACAACTTGCTACTCAATGAGGGCAAGTTGTCCACCTCCCTATAAGGGAAGATGATATCTGTTTATCTTGAGAACTGTGCGTCTATTAAGAAATATAAAAGGGATAAACATAGGGGGAACGGGTATAAAGTAAATGATATCATGATAAAAAATGTGATTTAAGTATGAGAAGGGAGTGTAATAGGAGGTGTGAAAAGGAAGAACAGAATATGGCAAATTACATCACAAGAAGAAGTACAAAATCATAGTAGAGGGAAAGAGGGGAGGGAGATGAGCATTGTGTGAGAGGTACTCTCATCGGATTTGTTTAAAGAACGGAACAATAAACTTAAGTAGAAAATCCTAACTAGCTCTATAAGCAGTGGGAGGGTAAGGGGGAAGAAAGGAGAGGGAGGCAAAAGGGAGGGAAGAAGCAATAAGAGTAAAGGGCAGTAAAAGGGAGGGGGGCTAAAAGAAAGAGGGGAAGGCAGCAAGAGGAGGTGGTGAAAAGTGAATACTAGTGAGGAGGGGAAGGGAGACAGCAGACCTAAAAGCACAAATGGTGGGAAAGAAGATGGAGGGAAATACACAGATTGTAATCATAACTGTGAATGTGAATGGAATGAATTCTCCCATAAAACGGAGATGGATAGCAGAATGGATTAAAAGCCATAATCCAACAATATGCTGCTTACAAGAAACACATTTGAAACGGGGGGATACACATAGGATAAAGGTTAAAGGATGGAGCAGAATATATTGTGCTTCAGCTGATGTAAGAAAGGCAGGAGTAGCAATCCTAATCTCAGACAAAGCAAAAGCAGAAATAGATCTAATCAAAAGGGATAAGGATGACAACTATATCCTGCTAAAAGGCACCATAGACAATGAAGCAATATCATTACTAAACATGTATGCTCCAAGTGGTATAGCATCCAGATTCTTAGAGGAGAGATTGAGGGAGTTGAAGGAAGAAATTGACAGCAAAACTATACTAGTGGGGTACCTCAACCTCCTTCTTTCTGAACTTGATAAATCTAACCTCAAAATATACAAGAAAGAGGTTAAGGAGGTAAATAAAACTCTAGATAAGGTAGATATGATAGATCTTTGGAGAAAATTGAATGGGAATAGAAAGGAATATACCTTTTTCTCAGCAGTACATGGAACATTTACAAAAATTGACCATGTACTAGGACATAAAAATCTCAAAATCCAGTGCAGAAAGGCAGAGATAATCAGTGCATCCTTCTCAGATCATAATGCAATAAAAATTATATGTAATAAAAGGCCATGGAAAGATAAAGCAAAAATCAGTTGGAAACTAAATAATTTAATCCTAAAGAAGGAATGGGTTAAAGAAGAAATCATAGAAACAATCAACAACTTCATTCAAGAGAATGACAATAATGAGACAACCTACCAAATCTTATGGGATACTGCAAAAGCAGTTCTTAGGGGAAGTTTTATATCTTTGAATGCCTACATAAATAAAATAGAGAAAGAGGAGATCAATGACTTGGGTATGCAGCTGAAAAAGCTAGAAAAACAACAAATTGAAAATCCCCAAGAAAATACCAAATTAGAAATACTGAAAACCAAAGGAGAGATTAATAAAATTGAAATTAAGAAAACTATTGAATTAATAAATAAAATCAATAGTTGGTTTTATGAAAAAACTAATAAAATTGATAAACCTTTGGTCAATTTGATTAAAAAAAAGAAAGAAGAAAATCATATTACTAATATTAAAAATTAAAGGGGTGAACTCACCTCCATTGAGGAGGAAATTAAAACAATAATTAGAAATTATTTTGCCCAACTGTATGCCCACAAATTCGATAATCTAAATGAGATGGATGAATATTTTAAAAAATACAAATTGCCCAGATTAACAGAAGAGGAAATTGAATACTTAAACAACCCCATCTCCGAAAAAGAAATTGAACAAACCATCAATGAACTCCCTAGGAAAAAAATCTCCAGGACCAGATGGATTCACAAGTGAATTCTATCAAACCTTTAAAGAACAGTTAATTCCAATACTATATAGACTATTTGGGAAAATTGGGGAAGAAGGAGTCCTCCCAAATTCTTTCTATGATACAAATATGGTTTTGATACCCAAGCCAGGAAGAGACAAAACAGAAAAAGAAAATTATAGACCAATTTCTCTAATGAATATAGATACAAAAATTTTCAACAAGATTTTAGCAAAATGAATACAACATCTTATCAAGAGAATAATACATTATGATCAGGTAGGTTTCATACCAGGAATTCAGGGCTGGTTCAATATTAGGAAAACTATTAGCATTATTAATCATATCAACAACAAAACCAACAAAAACCACACGATTATCTCAATTGATGCAGAAAAAGCTTTCGACAAAATACAACACCCATTCCTATTAAAAACACTGGAGAACATAGGAATAAAGGGAACTTTACATAAAATAATAAGCAGTATCTACCTAAAACCTTCAGCAAGCATTATATGCAATGGAGACAAGCTAGAGGCATTTCCAATAAGGTCAGGGGTGAAACATGGATGCCCATTATCACCATTATTATTCAATATGGTACTAGAAATGTTAGCGGTAGCAATTAGACAAGATAAAGAAATTGAAGGAATAAAAATAGCCAAAGAAGAAACTAAGTTATCACTCTTTGCAGATGATATGATGATATATTTAGAGAATCCCAGAGATTCAAGTAAAAAACTACTTGAAATAATAAACAACTTTGGTAAAGTTGCAGGTTACAAAATAAACCCACACAAATCTTCTGCATTCCTATATATTAGCAACAAAGTCCAACGGCAAGAGATAGAAAGAGAAATCCCATTTAAAGCTAGGGTAGACACTATAAAATACTTAGGAGTTTACCTGCCAAAACAAAGCCAGGGATTATATGAACACAATTACAAGACACTTTTTGCACAAATAAAGTCAGATTTAAGTAAGTGGAAAAAACATCGGTTGTTCATGGGTAGGCCAAGCTAATATAATAAAAATGACAATTCTACCTAATTAATCTACTTATTTAGTGCCATACCAATTAAACTATCAGATAATTATTTTCTAGAGCTGGATAAAATCATATCAAAATTCATTTGGAAAAACAAAAGGTCCAGAATATCAAAGGGACTAATGAAAAGAAATGCTTGGGAAGGTGGCCCAGTGCTACCAGACCTCAAACTGTATTATAAAGCAGCAATTATCAAAACCACTTGGTATTGGCTAAGAAACAGAGGGGTAGACAAATGGAATAGGCTTGGAACTCAAGACACAGTAGGCAAGGAATATAGCAACCTCCTGTTTGATAAACCCAAAGATCCCAGCTTCTGGGATAAGAACTCATTGTTCGACAAAAATTGCTGGGAAAACTGGTTAACTGTGTGGCGGAAATTAGGCATAGACCCATGCCTGACACCTTACACAAGAATAAAACCCAAATGGGTACATGATTTATGTATAAAGACTGAGACCATGAATAAACTGGAGGAGCAAGGAATAGTGTATTTATCAGATTTATGGAGAAGGGAAGAATTTTTTTAGTAAAGAAGTGATAGAAAGCATTACAAAATGCAAGATGGATAATTTTGATTACCATTAAACTGAAAAGTTTTTGCACAACCAAATCCAATGCAACCAAAATTCAGAGGGAGGTAGTAAACTGGGAAAAAATTTTTACAGCTAATCTCGGGGATAAAGGGCTCATTTCTAGAATATATAGAGAACTGACTCAAATATATAACCATCCAAGTCATTCCCCAATTGATAAATGGTCAAAGGATATGAACAAGCAATTTTCAGGGGAAGAAATCAAAGATATCTATAATCATATGAAAAAGTGCTCTAAATCACTATTGATTAGAGAGATGCAATTCAAAACAACTCTGAGGTACCACATCACACCTGTAAGATTGGCAAACATGACAGAACAAGAAAATGATAAATGCTGGAGAGGATGTGGGAGAGTTGGAACACTAATTCATTGTTGGTGGAGCTGTGAGATCATCCAACCCTTCTGGAGAACGGTTTGTAACTATGAGCAAAGGGCTACAAAAATGTGCATACCCTTTGACCCAGAAATATCGCTACTAGGACTGTATCCCCAAGAGAGTATAAAAACGGGAAAGGGTCCCACGTGTACAAAAATATTTATAGCAGCACTCTTTGTGGTAGCCCAAAACTGGAAGTCAAGGGGATGCCCATCAATTGGGGAATGGCTGAATAAATTATGGCATATGAATGTAATGGAGTACTATTGTGCCATAGGAAATGATGAACAGGAAGACTTCAGGGAGGCCTGGAAGGACTTATATGATCTGATGCTGAGCGAAAGGAGCAGAACCAGGAGAACTTTGTGCACAGCAACGACCACAGTGTGCGAGAGTTTTTTCTGGTAGACTTGGAACTTTGTAATAACACAAGAACTTACTGAGAAAAAAAAAATCCTAATGTCAGTCTTCTAAAGGCAAAATGCCTTCCACACTCAGAGAAAGAAATGTGGAAGTCATCTGCAGAATGTAGCAGATCATGTTTGTGTGTGGGTGGGTTTCAGTGTACTATGTGTTGATTTGTTGTATGATTTCTTCTATTTATTTTAGTTCGACTACGTAGCATGAATATAGTGAAAATGTGCTCAATAGGAAAGTATATGTAGAACCTAAACAGAATTGTATGCTGTCATGGGGAGGGAGGGGGTTATTGGGGGAAGGGTGGGGGGGATAAAATCTTAACTTTACGGAAATGATTGTAAAACATTAAAAAAAAATAAAATACAAAAAAAAGGTAAAAAAAATGAAGCGGTGAGAGAAATGTATTGGGAGGAGAGAGGGAGAAATGGAATGGGGCAAATTATCTCTCATAGAAGAAGCAGACAGGAGACTTTTTAGTGGAGGGCAAAAGAGGAGAGCTGAGAGAAAAACATGAAGTTCACTCTCATCACATTCAACTAAAAGAAGGAATAAAATGCACACTCATTTTGATATGAAAACCTATCTTAAAATACAGGAAAGTGGGGAAGAAGGGGATAAACAGGGTGGGGTGGTGATGGAAGGGAGGGCAATGGGAAGAGGGAGCAATTTGAAGTCAACACTCAAGATCAAAAGAGACAATAGAAGCAATGGGGGCAGGATAGGATGAAGGGAAATATAGTTAGTCTTCCACAACATGACTATTATTGAAGTCATTTGCGAAACTACACAGATATGGCCTATATTGAATTGCCTATCTTCCCCAAGGCAATGGGTGGGGAGGGAGGAATGGGGAGAATTTGGAACTCAAAGTTTTAGGAACAACTGTTGAGTATTTTTCTTGCTACTAGAAAATAAGAAATCCAGGTAATGGGGAACAGAAAGTTATCTGGGCCTACAGGACAAAGAGAAGATGGGGACAAGGGAAGGGAGGGATGATAGAAGAGAGGGCAGATTGGTGATAGGGGTAATTCAATTAGAATGTTCGGTATATTGGGGTGGGGGAGGGGACAAATGGGGAGAAAATTTGGAACCCAAATTTTTGTGACAATGAATGTATAAAGTTAAATAAATTAATTTATATAAAAAAATTCCTTAAGTATAAAATCCTTGTCTCTTGTTCATCTCCATGCAAAACTGTAATCCTTCCTGAAAAAAAGCCTGATGGAGAATACTCAAATATATTTTTGCCTTTGAATGTAATCCTCATTTATTTGACCAGGTTTTGGAAGGGATTTAAAGGACCTGAAATTAGCAGGTAGTAACTTAATTCAGTATTTGCATGATATTCTTATTGGTAGCCCCACCCAGGCGGGTTCTTTGACTGCTGCCACAGAAGCCCTTAATTTCTTGGGCCCTCGAGGCTATAGAGTCCCTTTGAACAAAGCCCACATAGCATACCAGTTCATAAAGTATCTGGGCCATGAATTCATGACCACTTCTCACTCCTTTACTTCTAAGAAAAAAGTACAATCCTGTCTTTCCCTGCTCCAGCCACTAAGAAACAAGTTCTAGTGTTTTTAGGCATGACTCAATTTTGTGGACTCTAGATTCCTAATTTTGGTTTTATTGCTAAGCCTCTTTATGACTTTACTAGGGGCACTGGCTCAGACCAGGCTAAATCTTTTGAGACTCTGAAAACTAATTTGACCACCATCCCAGCACTAACCCTACCCAATCTAGTAAAACCTTTCACTCTCTATGTTGATGAAAGGAGACAACAAGATTTGGGAGTTTAAACCCATACCTTAGGCACCTGACCATAGGGCAGTTGATGTCTTTATTCACTAAAAATATACTTTCCCTGTTCTATATGTCCATGGAGCAATCTGGAAAGAAAGGGGATATCTGACAGAAAAAAAAAAAAAAAAAAACTCCTCTGTCAAACATGCCCTTGTATTTTTTGTCTTTGCCATAGTCATCTTTAATTTTCTCCAGAGACACTTTTATGCCAGCAAAACTGTTTTTTCTTCATACTTCTATCCCCTGTTTGCCAGATGTGTCTTTTCCATAGTGCAAGCCATTAACTTCCAGATGACTGCTCAAGCTACATACCCCTTGAAGAGAACCTATGGAGTTAGGGGCAGCTCTACTCCCTTTGCCAACAGGAAGCAGTTTCAGAAGCTGAGACTTTCACCCTCTACCTCAAAAGAATTTGGGCCCAATCTGTTTGAGGGATAATGATGGGTTTCAGACTCTGGGATCCTCCTTGAGCTGCCCTTGAATCTTCCCACTTAATCTGGCCTTTCATATTCATATCTGTGGCCCTTGGCCTAGCCTGGCCTTCCATTGTCTATTACCTCTTTACTGCCCCACCTGATTTCCACTCAAACCCTCCATTGTCTGATATCTCCTGATTGCCTCCAGTTGTTTCCCAGCCTGAATTACATCACTAGTTACCCCAATCCTATCAATATCCTCCTTAGACCCTCCTCCCAAACCAATAGACCACAGCTAGATCTTTCCCACAGACGTTCTGTATATAAGTTCCATCTTGCTTTCATGATGGCACTAAGATTCAATCCAACTCAGACTCTATCTAGTTGAGATTCTATCTGACCTGCTTCTGAATACAATTGTTACAAACACTTAGGCCCCTTAAGAGTAACCCAATATGGTGAATCTTTGAAAAACTTTGTTTTCCTTTGGCTTTAAAAAAAGAATATATGGTTTTGAAACCTAAACCAGAAGTAGCCAAAAGAGAGAAAGAAAACTATAGACTAATGTCTCTAATGAATATAGATGCAAAAATTTTATGTAGAATATTAGCAAAAAGATCACAGTGACTTATCATGGCAATAATATGTTATGATCAGGTAGGATTCACACTAGAAAGGCATGGCTGTTTCAATATTAGGAAAAGTATCAGCTTCATTGATCATATCAACAACAATACTAACAGAAATCACATGATTATCTCAATAGACACAGAAAAGCTTTGGACAAAATGTAACTTGCTCAATAGAATTATTGCTGCATTTTTTCAAAAGGTTTTCAATAGGAAAACACTCAAGAGCAGAGGAATAAATGGAACTTTCCATAAACTAGTAAACAGCTTCTACCTAAAATCATTAGTAAGCATTATATGCAGTGGGGATAAGCTAGATGCATTTCCAATATGATCAGGGTGAAATAAGGATGTCCATTAACACCACTGTTATTCAATAGTACAAGAAATATTAGCTTTAGCAACAAGAGAAGAAAAAGAAGTTGAAGGAATTAGAATAGGCAAAGAAGAAACTAATATATCACTCTTTTCAGATAACATGATGATATACTTAGAGAATCCCATGGAATCAAGTAAAAAACTTCTTGAAATAATAAACAACTTTGGCAAAGTTGTAGGTTACAAAATAAGCTCAAACCAATCATCTACATTTCTGTGTATTACTAACAAAGCCCAACAGCAAGAGATAGAAATGATTTCCCATTTAAAGCTATGGTAGACATTATAAAATATCTTGGAGTCTACCCACCAAAACAAACTCAAGGGCTACCTGAAAAAACTTACAAAACACGTATTGCATAAATAAAGCCAGATCTAAGTAAGTGGAAAAACATCAGCTCTTTGATAGCCTGAGCTAATATAATTAAAATGACAATTCTACCTAAATTAATTTGCTAAGTCAGTGTCATATCAATAAAACTACCATATTTTTTTTTTCTGGAGCTGGAAAACATAATGTCAAAACTCATCTGGAGGAACAAAGGGCAGAATATCAAGGGAACTAATGAAAACAAATGCTAGGGAAGGTGGCTTAGCCCTATCAGATCCCAAATTGTATTATAAAGCAGTAATCATCAAAACCATTTTGTACTGGCTAAGAAATAGAGGGGGAGGCCAGTGGAATAGTTTAGGTACTCAAGACACTGGTGCCAATGAATATAGCAATCTACTGCTTGATAGACCCAGGGATCCCAGCTTCTGTGATAAGGACTTATTGTTTGACAAAAATTTCTGGGAAAACTGGATAACAGTGTGGCAGAAAGTGAGCATCCTTCATTGCAGTGCAAGGACCTAAAAAATTCCAATGGAATCTTGAGGCAAAATTCTTTCCATATCCAGAGAAGAAATAATGGAATTGGATCATAAAATGAAGCAGAATATTTTATCTTCTGTTATGTTTTGTTTTCTTTTGTTTTATGGATTTTCCCATTCGTTTTAATTCTTTTATTTAACATGACTAAGGTGAAAATGTATTTAGAAGGATTGTACGTGTAGAACCTTTATATGATTGCATGCTCTGTTGGAGAGGGAGTGCGGAGGCAAGGTACAAGGTAAGAAAGGGACAGAAAAAAATCTAAGACATATGGGAGTAATTACAGAAAGCAGTAAATAAAATAGATTTTTTTTTTAAAGAAAGTATCAATTTATCAAGAAATTACCAACCTCTATTCTGTTTCTTTTTTCCCCTTTGATTCACTTTCTCAGGTCAACACTTGACATTTGGTTTCTTAAGTGGGAGGGCCCACAAGTAGATACTATTTCACTAATGACTACTGCTTCCCTATGGCTGGGGCCAGGACTGGCTCTGTAGCTGTTGCTGGGATGAGGGCTAGGTCAAGCTGTCCTCTCAGTCAGGTGAGAGATATTTCCTACTGACCTTAGAAGCTGTCTTTGACATTTGTGAATTGAGAAGCCTGGAAAATGCAACACCTGCCAGCGACTCAGTAACCTAAAGCCTGCCCCAGCTCTGTCTGTGTTGACAAGGTCCATGCCAAACTGAATTCTGCTCTTAGCCTGGTAAGATAAACCGTTCCTTTTGGGATGGCAGGCAATTCAATATAGGCCATATCTGTGTAGTTTTGCAAATGACCTCCCTGATAGTAGTGTTGTGTAAGACTAACTGGATTACCATCCCTCCTAACCTGCCCCTCATTGTTTCTCTTCTGTCTCTTGATCCTATCCCTCCCCAAGTGTTGACTTCAAATTGCTCCCTCCTCCCTTTGCCCTCCCCTCCATCATCCCCCCTTGCAATATCTCCTTCTCCCCCACTTTCTTATACTGTAAGATAGGTTTTCATACCAAAATGAGTGTGCATTTCGCTCCTTCGTTTAGTCAAATGTGATGAGGGTAAACTTCTTGGTTTTTTTTTAGGGAATGGGTGGGGAGGGAGGGATGGGAAGAATTTGGAACTCAAAGTTTTAGGAACAACTGTTTAGTATTGTTGTTGCAACTAGGAAAGAAGACATACAGTTAATGAGGAATAGAAAGTCATCTGGCCCTACAGGAGAAAAGAGAAGATGGAGACAAGAGAAGGGAGGGATGACAGAAGAGAGGGCAGATTGGAGATAGGGAAAATTAGATTGCTTGGGGTATTGGGGTGGGGGGAGGGGAGAAAAGGGGAGAAAATTTGGAACCCAAAAATTTGTGAAAATGAATGTAAAAAAATAAATAAATAAATAAAATTAAAAAAAAAAAAAAAGATAAACCGTTCCTGTTGACTTTCCAGATTGTCTTTTAAGGGAAATTTGTTTCAGTCTGTCATGTTGTGGCTTTTGCTGTTCTGGAATTGTTTAGACTCATGTTTTTGAGGAGTTTGATTGGGGAGAGTTCTAGTATGTCCCTGCTTCTACGCTGCCATCTTGGATCCGTCTTTCTCTTTTTATCTCTCACTATTGGGCTTTGTTAGTACTTCTATTATCTCCTTTCTCTCCTACTTTCCTGTAGAGTAAGAATGGTTGATTCAGTCCACAAGTGAGTGTGCATGTTATTCTCTCTTTCAGTCAATACTTTTGAAATTATTGTTCTCTCATTCCCCATCATATCCCCTCTCTTCCTTTCCACAGAAAAAAACCTTTTTCTTGCCTTTTTTATGTGAAGTAACTTGCCCCATCTTACCTCCCCTTTTCTCTTTCTCCCAGTACATTTCTCTCTCACTCCTTAATTCCTGTATTTTTTTATATCTTCCCTTCACATTCAACTCATACCTGCACTTTCTGTCTATATCTGTTCCTTCTAACTATCCTAATAATAAGAAAAGTTTTAGGAGTTACAAATAATATCTTTGCATATAAGAACGTCAATATTTTATACTTATTAAGCCCATTATTGTTAGGGGCCAAGCTCTGGACCACCTTCAGGAGTTGGCTCTGCCCTCAAGGAGCTGGCTCTGCCCCCAGGGAGGAACTTGGGAGGGGCTCTGGCTGGGGATATAAGGAGCTGCCGGGAGGGATCAGAGAGATGTAAGAGATGTAAGCAGAAGAAGACACCATTCAATAAAGTGAAGTGCACTGGGCATCTCGGGTGCGTGTGTAGTCATTTTCCCCTCTGTAGAGGAGGGGATAGCCCTGTCACGCAACTAAGCCGTACGGCTGCACGGCAGGGGCCGGAGACGTCCAGAGACCGGGAGGCAGGTAAGCAAGTGAAGATCGGTCTGGAGTAGCCCGGTGGGATACGGTTGGGGTAAGGAAGTCCAACCAAGGCCGGGGGATAGCCCCGTGCTGATTAAGGTCAGGGAATCGCCCCGTGCACATTATGATTTTCCTTTTTTGTTTAAGGATGTAATAGTAATTACGAGAGTTAAAGATCTTCTCCACCCGTTGATGGGCCTTCTTATTAAGAAAAGCTTGATTAGAGGAGGTCAACACCTTTTTTTAAGTTTTTGTTTTGTTTTGTTTTGTTTTTTTAATGAGGCGGTGGTTCTCAAGGGTTCTGATGCCTTCTGGTTCTAAAAAGTGTAAAAAACTCTGAGATGAGGTTTTACTTTGTGGTTTAGTCATTGCAAGTGGTTGACCAGATGAGACTCTGGGCAGCCACTAAGGAACCTCCCAGCTTTGGAGCCCCAGATGTTGTTTCTTCTCTGTCTGGTAACTAATGGTTGTATTTCTTATGGTCAGACAGTTTGAAGTCATGCCTGTTGATGTTTATTTCTCTTTTTTTTCTCTGAAGTTCAGGGTGTGGCTTTTTCCACCTGAACTAAGTGAATGGTATATGTGCTTGATTAATGTAGATTATTGACCCCTCCCCTCAAAAAGTTGTCTTCCTTTTATAAAAGCAGTTGTAAGAATCTGTATGCAGGCCCTCCTATGTATGTTGGTGTCCTTGTTGATATAGAGGATTATGCACAGTTTTGCTGGCTAGGTCATTCTTGGTTGTAATCCTAGTTCCTTTGCCTCTGGAATATCATAAGCCCAGTTCTCCTAGCCTTTAAAGTAGAGCTGCTAAATCTTGTGTTAACTAGACTCTGGCACCACAGTACTTAAATTGTTTCTGTCTGACTGGTGGCAATAGTTTCTCCTTGACCTAGGAACTCTGAAATTTGGCTACAACATTCCTGGCAGTTTTCATTTTGTGATTTCTTTCAAGAAGTGATCAGTGAATTCCTTCAACTTGTATTTTTTTGCATGTGTATTTCCTTCACCGAACTGTTGACTCTTTTTATGAATTTCTTTTATCACTCCCATTTCTCTTCCCAATTTTTCCTATGCCTCTTGTACTTGATTTTCAAAACTATTTTTGACCTCTTCCAAGGCCTGAAACCAGTATATATACATGCATACATACATACATACATACATACATACATACATATGTGTGTGTATTTTCTGGAGGCTTTGGATGTAGGAGATTTGTCTTAGTTGTCTTCTTCTGAGGGTCTGTTTTGCTCTTCCTTGTCATTGTAGTAATTTTGTAGTGAAAGATTTTTCCGTTGTTCACTCATTTTTCCAGTTCATTAGTTGACTTTTAAGTCTTTGCTAATGTAGGGTTTTATTTCAAAGGGTGCAGAGTAAACTGTCTCAAGTTTCAGGGGTTTTGTGAAGCTCTTTTCAGAGGTACCTCTCAGGACCTATAAATCTGCAATTCTTCCATGGTTATATGATCTAAGGATAAATGTTTACTCCTCTCTTGGCCTGTTCTCCAGTCTGTGAGATACAACAAGCCTTCTTTTCTATCCTCCAACTGTGGGGATAGTATCTACTCAACTGGGACTGCAAGTGCTACTATGCCAGTGTGCTTCCTCACCCCAGCACTGACACTAAGGACCTGTATCTGAGTATTGGCAAAGCAATGAGTCCTGCCTGAGTGCTAGTGGAAAAGATCCTTATAATCTTCTTCTCATCAGTTGTTTGACTCTCTAACTATCTAGGTTCTGAGAGCTCCAAAAGCAGGTACTGCTGCTGTTATTGCTGATTCAGTCAATCCTAAGGCCTGATTCTGTTTTGCTAAAGGCTTGAGCTATGCTGGTGTGGCTCAGGATGAACTGTGTTCCACTCTCATCCAGGTGTGACATACTTTTGCTGTTGACCTTTTAAGTGGTCATTGGTTTCTGTGCACTAAGAAGTCTGGGAACCACCACTGTTGTGAATGATTCAGTCACCCTGAGGCCTTCTCCGGTTTTCTGGGGCTTGTTTGCACTAACACTCTCTGTACTGGACTTACTCTACTCTCATTCCTCTCTCACCCTGATACAACAGACCTTTCCAAGTTTTCTTGCACTAAAAATTTGATTCAATCCATCTTCTTGTGTATTCTCCTGATCTAGAATTTGTTTAGAATAATTTTAAAGGTATTTGGAGAGATTTGGGGGGAGGGGGGAGAGTGCCGATGAGTTCCTGCCTTTATTCTTCCGTCTTGGCTCTACCTCCCTGAAGGTTATCATGGGACCTTAAATGTGATGAGCAGTATCTATTTGAAACAATCTTCAAGTAATGTCCATAATGGGGATAAGCTAGATGTCTTCCCAATGAAATCAGAAGTGAATCCAAGATGTTCTTATGACTATTGTTCAATATGGTAGGAGAAATGCTACCTATAGCATTAAGAAAAGAAAAATGAAGAAAAGCAATTAAAATAGATAATTAGGAAATGAAATTTTAACTTTTTACAGAATATATAATGATATACTTATTTGCAGAGAATCAACTTATTAACTAGTTGAAACAAGTAACAACTTTGGTAAGTAGTAGGATATAAACTAAAATCACATACATTCTTAGACTTTCTATATATTACCAACAAATCCAGCAGGGAGAGATGGAAAGAGAAATCTTATTTGATATAATGGCAGACAACAGCAAATACTGAAGAATCTACTTGCCAAGACAAAATGAAGAAGAATAGGAACAGTATTACAAAACATTTTTCAGAAAAATACTTGTCTAATAAATAATTCCTGAAATATTTATTCATTGCAATTCTACTTAAATAATGTACTTATCCAGGGGCATATTAATCAAAATACCAAAAATTAATGTGTATAGCTAGCAAAAATAGCAACAAATTAATCTGGAAGAAACAGAATTTCAATGGAATAGATGAATATACATATATCAACATACATTCATATGTTTGTTTGGGTGGGTGTACAAAATCAGTACCTGATGTCAAACTATATTTTAAATTTTTAATTATATATAAAAAAAACAAAATTGTTATTGACTAAAAAATAGAATTGAGAGTCTCTGGAATATATTAGATAAATAATACACAGTTAAAATACCATAGTAATTTATTGTTTCATAATATCCATGTTTTAGGGACAAATACTACTGAGAAAAAATGCTGTTAAATTCATTCAACTCATACATATATCCCCATGTTGCCTGTCATTTTATTTCAGTTTCTTTGTATAATTACATACTTTCTATTGTTCTTGTTATAAAGTTGGGAAATTGTACTTATCTTTTTTCCTAATAGTCAATCTGCCCTACATTTCTGAATAAAAATGTAAATGGAAATAATGTAAAATCTTTGTGTGTATTGCTATAATCTCTTTGCTATTTTATTATTTGAAATCCTTGTTACAATTATTTTTAATGAAATTATCTATAGCTTCAGTGACATTTTTTTTATTACAACCACCATTTTTTAAGATTAAGTTATTAGATCTACAATTCATTTTCGTTTGTTTTTCAGGGCATTTTATTGAAGGTGATTTTGTGGCATAGTGTTCAGAATAAGATTTCCTTAATATTTCTACTTTCTGTGGAAGGAAAGAATAAAGGATGACGGAAAGGAGGGAGAGAAGAAGGAAGGATAGAAGGAAGAAAAAACACTTCAAAGATCAATAAAGAGGGCTTTTTCACCATGGTGACAAAGGAGCAGGGTCCTCCCCTAGCCCCAACCCCAGATGACCATGGCAATGACAGCAGTAGCAGGTGTGATGGCTGCAACAGGCAGCCTGTGTCCGTTTTTGGAACACTCAGCTTAAAGCTCCTGGGGGAACTGAGTAGGTGATCTGAGCCTCAGCCCTAAGTGGTGTCCCTGCCCTCCCCTTACAGCCCCTGGTGGAATGGAGATGCTGATCTTTATATCAGGCATGAGCACGGTCCTGGGGTAAGGATGAGTGCTGGCCTTGCAAAACTGGAGGCCCTGAGGAATAAACTCATTTCCCTTGACTGTGCTACCTTGGAGGGACTGAGACCTTATACATCCCCAGAGTGTATCTCACTCTTGACAAATGACTCAAAGGTGAAGTAACTGGTTGGGAAAATGCTCAAAAAAGGGAAAAGCATAAGACTATAGGAGATTATTTTTCTTGGCTCTCCCATCCATTCAGATGAGGAAGAATGAAGCTTACCATCAGGTGAAGATATAAAAATCAAGACTTCTGCATCCCAAACATCCAAAACAAATATGCAGGATTCTCAGGCCATGGAAGAACTCAAAAAAGGATTTTGAAAATCAAGTACGAGAAGAGTAGGAACAACCAGGAAGAGAAATGAGAGGGATCTAAGAAACTCATGAAAAGCAAGTCAACAGCTTGCTAAAGGAGAGAGAGAGAGAGAGAGAGAGAGAGAGAGAGAGAGAGAGAGAGAGAGAGAGAGAGAGAGACAGACACACAGACAGACAGACAGACAGACAGACAGACAGTTAAACAGAGACAGAGACAGAGAGCACAGGGTGGGTTGAATAGGAAGGATTCATATGTAAAAAATAAAATTAAGCAGATAGACAGGGATATATTGAGAGGAGAAGGGTGAAATGGAATGGGGCAAATTCTCTCTTCCAAAAGAGTGAAGAAAAGGATTTTTCAATGGAGGGGGAAAGTAGGGAAGTTCGAGGGAAAAAAATGAAGCTTCCTCTCATCACATTTGGCTCAAGGAAGGAATAACATGCACACTCAATTTGGTATGAAAACCTATCTTACACTACAGGAAAGTAGGGGAGAATGGGATAAGCAGGTTTGGAGGGAAGATAGAAGGGAGGGCAAATGAGAGGAGGGAGCAAATAGAAATAAACACTTTTGGGGAAGGAAAAGGTCAAAAGAGAGAAGAGAGAAAATTGGGGGCAGGTTAGAATGGAGGGAAATAGTTAGTCCTACACAACATGACTACTATGGACGTCATTTGCAAAACATCACATATATCTCCTATATTGAATTGCTTTCCTTCTCTGTGGGTAAGGGTGAGTAAGGCAGAAGGAAGAGAAGTAGGAACTCAAAGTTTTAGGAACAGATGTTGAGAATTGTTTTTGCATACAGCTGGGAAATAAGGAATATTGGTAATAGGGTATAGAATTTTATTTTGCCCTAGAGACAAGGGATAAGGGAAGGGAGGGGTGATAGACAGGTTTGTGGAAGAGACAATCAGAATGCTCAGTATTTTGGGGTATGGGAGCAGACAGATGGGGAGAAATTTGGGCACTCAAAGTTTTGTGGAAATGAAGGTTGAAAACTTAAATAAATGAATAAAAAGAAAAATCATTTAAAAATATGTCTTTCCCTTCCCCAGAAAAGGAATTTTAAAATAATCATGTATTTCTAATTTTTTCATGCATGTAGAAATTCTATTTGTATGGAAATACCATTTTTCAATTATTGCAAATGAACAATATTATTTGTTATACATATGAGTAATAAAATCAATTCTTGGGTTTTCAAGCAAAAAATCGCAATTAATGGGAAATATTTTTGTTTATTCATTTGAACAGTATTCTAAAAGGCATTGCAGTGTAGTGCAGAAAGCAATGAATTCAGGTGTAAGAGGACTTTTATCAAACTCTACCTTAAGCTCTTACTACCTGCTATTTTTTGAAATTGTTTATTTATTTATTTTTAGTTTTCAACATTCATTTCCACAAAATTTTGAATTCCAAATTCTCTTCTCATTTCTCCCCTCCCCAAATACATAACACCTTGCATTTTGATTACCCCTTTCCTCAATATGACCTCCCTTCTATCACACTCTTCCCTTCCATTATCCCCATATTCTGTCTTTTCTTTTAGAGCAAGATAAATATCTATACCCCATTACCTGTATTACTTATTTCCCAGCTGAATGCAAAACCAATTCTCAACAATCGTTCCCAAAACTTTGCGTTCCAACTTCTCTCCCTTCCTCCCTCCTGACATATCCCCACTGAGAAGGCAAGTATTTCAATATAGGCTATATATGTATAGTTTTGCAAAAGACTTCCATAACAGACATATTTTGTAAGACTAACAATATTTCTCTCCATCCTATCATGCCATTATTCTATTGTCTCTTTTGACCTTGTCCCCCCCCCCCAAGTGTTTACTTCTAATTACCCTCTCCTCCCATTTGCCCTCCCTTCTATCATCCACCCCACCCACTAGTCCTCTTCACCCCTGCTTTCTTGTGTAGTAAGATAGATTTTCATAGCAAATTGAGTGAGCATGTTATTCCTTTCTTAAGGAATATGAGACGTGAGTAAGCTTCATTTTTTTCCCTCTCACATCCTCCCTTTTGTCGTCAATTTAAAAAGCTTTATCTTCCCTCTTTTATAAGAGATAATTTGCCCCATGCCATTTCTCCCTTTCTCTTCTGAAACTATTCTGCTCTCACCCCTTAATCTTATTTTTTTAGATATCATTTCTTCTTATTCAACTCACCCTGCACTGTCTGTATATATCTATATCTATATATAGAGATAGATAGATAGATAGATAGATAGATAGATAGATAGATAGATAGATAGATAGATAGATGTGTGTGTTTCTGTGTGTGTAATCCGTCCAACTACTGAAATGCTGAGAAAAGTTTCAAGAGTTACAAATATTATTTTTCCATGTAGGGATGTAAACAGTTCAACTTTATAAAGTCCTTTTTGATTTCTCTTTCCTGTTTACCTTTTCATGCTTCCCTTGATTCTTGTGCTTGAAAGTCCAGCTTTCTATTCAATTCTGGACTTTTCATCAAGAATGCTTGAAAGTGTTCTATTTCATTGAATGATCATTTCCCCCCCTGAAGTATTATATTCAGTTTTGTTGGGTAGGTGATTCTTGGTTTTAATTCTAGTTTCTTTGGCTTCTAGAATATCATATTCCAAGTCCTTTGTTCTATTATTGTAGCCACTGCTAGATTTTGTGTTATCTTGATTGTATTTCCACGATACTTGAATTGTTTCTTTCTAGCTGCTTGTAATATTTTCTCCTTGACCTGGGAATTTTGGAATTTAGCTCCAATGTTCCTAGGAGTTGTTTTTTTTTTCTTCAAATGTCTTTCAAGAAGTAATCTGTGAATTCTATCAGTATTTATTTTGTTCTCTGGTTCTAGAATATCAGGGTAGTTTTCCTTGATGATTTCATGAAAGATGATGTCTAGGCTCTTTTATGATCATGGCTTTCAGATAGTTGTATAATTTTTAAATTGTCTCTTCTGGATCTATTTTTCAGGTCAGTTATTTTTTTTCAATGAGATAGTTCACATTATCTTCTATATTTCATTCTTTTGTTGTTTTCTGTAATTTCTTGTTTTCACATAAAGCTATTAGATTCCATCTACTCCATTCTAATTTTTAAAGAACTGTTTTCTTTAGTAAGCTTTTGAACCTCCTTCTCTATTTGTCTAGCCCTGCTTTTTTAAAGCATTCTTCTCCTCATTGACTTTTTACACCTTTTTTGCCAATTTAGTTAGCCTATTTTTAATTGTGTTGTTTTCTTCAGCATTTTGGGGGTCTCTTTTAACAAGCTGTTGACTGGCTGTTCATTGTTTTATAGAATTGCTCTCATTTCTCTTCCCATTTTTTTCTCCACTACTCTTACTTGATTGCAAATTCTTTTTTGAACTTTTCCATTATGTAGACCATTGCATATTTATTTTGGAAATTTTGGATGCCGAAGCCTTGACTTTCCCTAATGGTATGCATTGTTCTTCCTCTTTAGAAATGATAGAAGAAAATACCTGTTTACCAAGAATGTTACTTTCTCTAGTCTTATTTTTTTTCCTTTTTTGGGCATTTCCCCAGCCAGTTACTTGACTTTTGAGTCCTTTGTCAAGAGGAAGGTACACTCTAGGGACCTCTAATTTCTCAGTTCCTCCAAGGTTGCACAATAAAGGGAGAGAAGTTACTCCTCTCCTGTCTTGGGCTCTGGTCTAGGAAAAACCAAAAAGGTTTCTGCCCAGAATCTGTGAGTAGAATTCCCTCTCCAGAACCTTCTCCTTTACCACCACACCAGCACTCTTCCTCACCCCAGGGTTGAACTGAGATTCATATCTGCTGCTCAATTCCTCCTGGGGCTTAAGTGGAGGTATCCATAAAAGGATGCTTCCACTGCAAGGGCTGCTTCCAGGGGTCCAGACTGCATTCTCTTCTGGGTGAAGGAGTTTTCTCATCGCCCATTGAAGCTATCTTTGGGGTTTGTGGGTTGAGAGATCTAGGAACTTCTGCCAGTGGTTCCCTGAAGCCAGCTCCAGGTCCTGTCTCTACTGTACTGAATAGCTCACTCTACTCCACACCTGGTGGAATAGACCTTTCCTGTCGGCCTTTCAGGCTGCCTTGTGCTGGAAATCTCTTTCACTCTGTCGTTTTGTTTCTTCTGCTGCCCTAGAATTTGTTTAGCATCATTTCTTACATGTATTTTAGTCCCTTTTTGAAGGAACTTCTACACATCCATCTTTCTATTCTGCCGTATTGATGCTGCCTCTTACCAGCTGTTATTGAACAAGTCATTTAACCTCACTTGATCCCAGTTTTTCTTCTGTAAAGTGATACATTTCAGAAAGAAAAACAAAAAAAAAAAAACTTCCAAAATCACAAACCACGTTCCTACTATTCCTAATGATTTGTCAGGTTAGCATTATGGGTGCTTTTTATTGGAGATTTCCTTATGAAACATCGGTAATAAAATTTTCACTTCTCATTGTCATGAAAATACGAATTTCTGCTTGTGGAAATATGGCTTATTATTGAATCAGTGTGGTACTTATTTCAGATTAATGTAACCAAAGCAATCCCCACAACAGGATGTCTATTAAATAAAACTATGATGGCAAATTTGCTTATTTTCACTATTTTCACTTGCATCTTGATTTCATAGGTTCAATTTAAGTTACCATCTCCCCTCATAACTTTTTACCTTAAAAAAAGTTTTAAAACAGTCCCCCATTTTTTTTCTTTTCCTCCTCTTTGTAATGTTTGTGAAAAGCCCTACCTCTAGGCTACATACTCACATGTAAAATACTAACTTCTTTCATAGTAAGTCCTGTAATATTGGGGGAAACTAGACAACACACACTTCTTATCTAAGTAATAGCATCCCTGTTTAAAATTTCTGACAGCATTGAATATGTACCTAGGCCAATTTGTCCCTCAAATAAATTATAATTTTTGCACGATACATTCAAATGAGTGTGTGTGTGTGTAATATTTTCTGTTAGCTCAGCAATAGTTTTTCTTTAACCAATCAGTGTCCTCAAGTTTTTCAAAGCTACATCAAGTTCTTCTGGAAAAAAAAAAAAAGATCTCTTTCTACTTTCAAACATAAACAATCTAGCCTCAAATGGAACTGCTGATAAAGATTCCTCAATACTCAAGCAGTTCCTGGTGTCTGTTTTGATGTATGTTGTCCAAAGTGAGATGATGAATACTTCCAGGAAAACCCTGAGGGACCACTGGCATCATTCATGTATTAAGTGTTTATAATCATTTGCAATGATCATATATTTGGATAGATCCCATTGTAAAATATGTGTGAGTATACACACACATATCCATCTGCCGACACATACAGATATAAAGCAAATGGTTTCATATCATATGAGTTTGTATGTATATAATTAGTACCATATGTATAAATAATTGCATATGTATGAATATTAGTGTGTTTACAAATATCCACATATATATATTTGAACATGCACATCTATGAGTGTTTGATGTATGTCTATATACACAAACATGAAAGTCCATTGAATTTTACTTTCATTTCATGTTTTTTAGCGTGACATTAATGTTTGATGCATAAGTATTTGTTTACAAAAGCAGAAAATTCCTTGAGGCCAGGAATTATTTACTTTTGTTTTTGTAATCCCAATGCCTTACACATTGCTATTGATCAATAGTTGTTGATTGGTTGGTTGATAGATTGAAATTACTTGCCATTAGATGGGAAAAACTTAACAGCTATCAAAACCTCAGAATAAGATCCTAAATTCTAGCATGTTCAGATAAATTTAAGTTGTGGACATCAGCCATTTCAATATTTTAAAAAATGAGGTGTATAACTTTCCTAATGTCAACAATGCTGTTTCCTAAGTAATGTAAATGGCATGCATCTAGGTCTGTGTTTACACAATAATAAAAAGTGTTTTCATTTTAGTGAAATATTCTCAAATATCCCTATGTTCTGCATATTTATTAGCCGAACTGTTCTTGACCATATTTCAAAGAAATGTTTTGTTTCACAAATTTATTCATTTGTGCTGTAAGGCAGACTCTGCTAATCCATTTGCTGATATAATGCCTGATTCCTTGAATTCCTACAATGGAAAGAGTGAAAATGTTGGACAAAAGGAATGTTTTTAAGAATTCTACTTACAGAGAAAACTTCTTTATAGGTGTTGGTATATTTAAGCTTGTCGACATCCTTTCCTTCTATATTAAAGTTATTAATGGAAAGTGTTTGTGTGTGTGTATGTGTGTGTGTGTGTGAAAGAGAGAGAGAGAGAAAGAGAGAAATTATAGATAGTTTTTCATAAATGACTAAACATGAGAGAAGCCCAAAATGATTTTAAACAAAAGAATGAGGTAGGATTTTATTATCTCCTACCAACTGAAATATATATATATTAGATTTTTCATCCTCAATATATACATACTCATATTTTATTTTTAATTCTATATTTTCCCTTATAAAGTGATTATACTTCTTGCTAATTTAAGATTGATTGATTACATTATACATAACAGCTCATCTGATTCTGAAAATTTCCTGTGAGTTATACATTTTCTGTACTGTGTTTTGTTTTTTTGTTTTTTTTTTTTCCCATTCTACAGATGAGGACATAAGACTTAGAGAATTTAGATGACTTGTTCAAAATTGAACAAGAACTAAGTCATGGTTCTGAGATTTGAACTCAAGTATCTTGACTGGAAATCCACTGGTTTATCCCTTGTACAAAAGTGGCCTATATTACTAGTGCTGTTATTTTCCGGGGCAGCAAGGTGTTGCAGTGGATACCATGCAGGATCTTGTTGTTACTGTGATTATCCTTCTTCTCTAAGAGGACCATGACATGATGACACGACTTGCACTTGACTTTGATTGGAGTGAGGGAGGGTTGTGCAAGGTCACCAACTTCACTTTCTTCTCCTGAGTCATCTGGGTCCAGTGCCCTGATATTCATATGGACAACTCAGGATTCAAGGGTCTAGAATTAGGAAGACTCCTCTTCCTGAGTTTAAATCTCGAATCAGACACATATTAAGTATGTGACTCTGGAGAAGTCACTTAAACCTGTTTGCCTCCATTTCTCACCTATAATATGACCTGGAGAACAAAATGACAAACTGCTCCAGTATCTCTGCCCAGAGAATGCCACATGTGTTCATGGATAATTGGACATGACTGAAATGATTCAACAAAAAAGAATTCACCATCCAGTAGCTTCCACTCCAGAATGTAGTTTTCCTTTGTCTCATTTTAAAGTAATTTTGAATGTAATAACGATGGAATATTATTTTGAAGGGCTTCACATATTTAGATTGTTGACACGGGCACATCTAGATACAAAGAATGACTTTGTTGTACATAGTTCAGTATAGTATAATATCTATTTATATGTCCTTAGTCACCTGATATTTTAAAAACATAAGGAGAACTAGAATCTTATTTTTATTTAAAATAATGAGGTTTCTGGCACTAGTGGTAGCTTCTGTCTGCTTTTAATATATTTCTTCTCTTCTTAGATTTCCTTGATCTCTCACCATCTGCTGTGACCTTATCATCTAATTATCAAGTACTGGGATACTGGCATCAAAGGCAATGACATTTTTTTTTCTATTTTATTCCAGTTTTCCTCTTTTCTTCTGTATTTTATGGCACATTTTTTCCCTTTATGCATAGGAAAATTGTATTTGCTGCAAGCATATACAGCAACAAAATTGTTTTTGTAATGATGATTGCAAAGAGTAAGCTATAAATAAATTGAATTATTTCATTCACCAAGTAACAAATATTTATCTATTTTATCTTGGAACATGCAAAATTAAAATAACAGTTAAGATATGACTTTTTTTTAATTCCAACTACACTATAGCAGTAATTAGCACCATCTCAGATTCACCCCTTATCAGAACTCAAGTTCACTGCTTTTAGACTTTGAAAGGGTCAAACTCTTAGTTGAGTGAACAAAATTTCTTTTAATATTAAAGACTGATCAAAAAAAAGTACACATTTGTGATTTACAAAGATTCTGAAAATGAGAAGAGAAAGAAAATAACTTCAGATGCTTTTTGAATCTGTGTAGCTTACACCAGTCTATTTCCTGAATTGTAATGCTTGTCCCCAACTGCTGATTAGCTATCTCCCCTTAAATATCTAGTAAACAACATGGGTAAATTTGAACCCATCATCCTCCATCCAAAATCCATACAACACCAAAACATCCTTTTTTCACATTATTGATGACACTGTTCTCCCAGTCCCTCAGCCTTGTAATGTTAGTATTCCTTTCATTTCCCATTTTCCTGCCATGTTTCCATAAGTTGGCATGGCCTGTTAATTTTACCTACACTGCATCCTGTATATCAGTTCATTTATCTCCTATTATACATCATTTTAATTCAAACCTTTATAGTTATTTCTCTAGATTATAATAGTCTCAGGATGAAAGAATCATAGAAATTCAATTGTCATTCAATCTAACTTATGCCTGAAAAAATATATGTTTTTTTTTTTTTTTATATGAAATCATATAATCCTTGGTGAGGAGGTCAAAAAAATGGTAAATCTACCACCTTCCAAGGCAAACCATTCCATATTTGGATAACTCTAAAATTGAAATGTTTTATATTTTAATAAATAATATAATTAATTGATGTGATGTCCTAGAGGACAGAAAGAATGGTGCCCTAATTATTTTTAGCCACTTTCATCATTGTCTAAGCAGAAATAGATAACATTGCCTATTATTCCCTGCATTTATTTAGCAAGCTAGATAAAAATACCAGTTTCCTGATACCATGGCACCTTTTTCTCATTATTCCTTTTTTTTTAATGTGACATTACTCACTTTTATTTTATTCCCAAACAATCTGACCTGATAGGCTAATTCTTTTTTTATTTTTCTCTATAAGTTTTTAAAAATGCATAGAAGCTGATCTTTGGATCGATGGCTTTCTAATACGTCTACCTTCAAATCAACTTTCCTGTAACTGGATGTGCAAATTTGGGATATTCACCCTAAATATTCACTCAAACTATTTATGCCCAACCTGTGGTAGAACATTCAGAGAGCATATTGGTCTGATCAGCCTCAGTTGGACACCCTGAAACTTCACTTTACAATGGTGAGGTTATTTTGGTCCTCTTCAAAGATGAAGGACAACAACCAAAATAATTTTTCTAATTAAGTATCTGATTACATCACTCACTTGCTCAGTAAAAAAAAAAAAAAAAATTCTACCTTTAATGGAGAACTTGGGGGCAGATCACACACAATCATGCTCACTGTTCCCTGCCTCCCAAAAATTCATATAGATATTTGATGAGCCTGCTTCCAGGATAGGATGATGCATGTTTCTGCTCTACAAATCATAGCATTTTGAACATTTATCTAATGGCTATTTACAAGCTACTGCGTGGTAATGAAATAAAATTTTAAATATGTGATGAGTGGGGATTGAGTATGTATATAAAAGGCAGAAAGAGATGAAATTTCTCTCTTTCCTGGTAACTTTCTAGTGAGTGGGAGAATTTCTATGGGCTTCAAGATAGGCTCTGAACTATGGATATAGCACACCTCTGTTTCTTTGCTCTTTTGTCTATTAATTCCTTGTCTTAAGTGAATGAATATCAGACATAGAATTCATCAGGTCTTAGACGTCCAGTAACGGAAGTCCAAAGCAAAGGATGCCAATATCCACAAGAGTCAAGGCTGGGAGAGGAGAGAGGAGGTTATGTTACTTGATTTTTAGATAGATAATTTTATAATATTAAAAAAGGTACCTCCATGCCTGCAATTTGTAGGAGTTTTAGCATAAAAATATACTTTGTCAAATGATTTTTCCATATACATTTAGATGAGCATGTGATTCTGAAGGTTTTAGCTTTTAATAGTATTAACTAAGTGGATGTTTTTCTAATGTTGAACATTTTTACATACCTGATATAAATTCCACTGATTATACTGCATAGCACTTTAAATGAATTGATGTAATGTGTTTGATAAGATCATATTTAAAATTTCTGAGTCATTTTCATTCACTACGGATATTGACTTATTCTTTTCTTTCTGTTTTACCTTTCTCCATTTTAAATATTAATACATTATTTGTCTAATAAAAATATACTCGTAGGATGTTTTCTTTCTTAATTTCAAAATAATTTATGATGTATGAGTATTAAATTTGTAAAATATATTCTTACCGACTTTATTAAATATATTCCAATTACTTGAGAAAATAAGCAATATAGCTACTATTCCTGTAAAGTCATGTAAAACATAATTTCATTTTACAATATTCCAAACACACATTCACACACAAAGAATAGAATAAAGTAAAAATACATGCTTTAACATGCACTCTTTTGTTGTTGCAATTCAGTTGTTCAGCATGTTCAACTCTTCTTGATCCTATGGGCCATAACACTTCTGGTCCTTCTATCCTCCACTGTCTCTTAAACTCTCTGTCCAAGTACATGTTCAGTGTTTCCATCATAATAACTGATGGTAGAAAAAAGCCAGCAACTCACCTGAGCTCTTCCCCAAATTCACCAAATACATTTAAATGATGTCATAAAGCAGTCCCTGAAGTAGAAAAATTCGCAAAAGGAAAACGGTGACAACTTAGAAGACAACTTAGAAGATCAGCAGAAAAGGTCTGTTGAACATGGGTGAGAGTGGAGCACGATCCAACACAGCCTGAAGCAGCATAGACCCAGATCTAGCAAACCAGGAGCAAGACTTTGGAGTCATTAAATGAGTAGTCCCAGCAGCTGCTACTACAGCTCTCATCCCCCCCAAAAGTAAAGAGGTCTAATAATTGATCAAAAGGAGTTTAAAGGGGTGTCTGTTGGCACTGGGGACAGGACTCTGTTGTTTTGCCCAATCTCAAATTTGAACTACAGCCCTGTGTAACAATCCCAGATATAGGAGGAGCACTACCACAGCAAAGCTTGCAACTGCAGTGGAGCAGGGACTATTATCACAGTTTTAGGACAGCAAAGTCTGTTTGTGATCCCTCACAGTGCAGAGCACAGGCCAAGGGAGTAGAAAACATACTTCTCATTAGATCATATATCATTGAAAGAATTGAAGCCATACAGGTGTCTTGAAGTATTTCAGAAAATAGCTGCACAAAACCACTGAAACTTGAGACAGTAAGCCCTCCACCCTGGAAACAGACATTTTTTTTTTTTTTTTCTGATGATGCAATTCTGCCTTCCCCTTTTTTTTCTCTCTGGGTCAAATAAATTACCTCTTCCTCTCTTCCCCTTGAAATAGTACTGTTGACTAGACTTTTTAGATTTATTTTATCTTTATAGCTTTTTCAAAATAATTTTTCTCACTCTTCATAATCTATCCTCTCTGTTCTAGAGCCTCATTTTGTGACTCATGACTCCTATAATCACCTGGTCTATTTTTTCCCCTGTTTTACTCCTTCAGAGTTCCAAAATATTCATTCTAGGGTCTTCCTTCCATGTTCACTCTTTAACTTCCTCATACAGCTTTCCAAAAGTATTCCTCTTTTTCATTATGTCTAATTCCCAGAATAATTCTGATTATTTCAGTTATGTGAGAGCACACTGCTTCATTGTATGGCCCTTCACCCACAAAAACTCTGTTAAATGTAGTATACCAATGATCTATATCCTCCCCTAGGTTTTCCACATTTCCTTCAAGATCTTCATACTGACTTCACATGTTCCACTTCCCCAGATCTCAGTTGCCCGTGGAGATTGCAATTTTCCTTCCCAATTCGAGATAAAAGACTTTTTAAACACCAAATCACTCTGGTTTCATACAGTATAATCACCTCATTTAGACTCAAAGAAAATCTTTCTTCCATCAAAAAAAAAAAATAACAATCAATGGAACCCCCTCCCACTACAAAAATAAGACTTTCTTTCTTTTCCACAATTTAATATTTTTTCATACTCCTTGTTGCCTACAATTGCCTTATTGCAGGGCAATGGGAGAAGGGAGCAATTTGAAGTCAACACTTGGGGAGGGACAGGATCAAAAGACAGAATAGAAAAAATGGGGGGCAGAATAGGATGGAGAGAAATACAGTTAGTCTTACACAACACGACTGTTATCGAAGTCATTTGCAAAACTACACAGATATTGCCTATATTGAATTGCCTGATTTCCCAAAATGAATGAGTGGGGAGGGAGGGATGGGGAGAATTTGGAACTCAAAGTTTTAGGAACAACTGTTTAGTATTGTTGTTGCTACTAGGAAATAAGAAATGCAGTTAATGGGGAATAGAAAGTCATCTGGTGCTACAGGACAAAAGAGAAGATGGGGACAAGAGAAGGGAGAAATTATAGAAGAGAGAGATAGAAGAAGAGATTGGTGACAGGGAAAATTAGAATGCTCAGTGTATTGGTGTGGGGGGAGGGGATAAATGGGGAGAAAATTTGGAACCCAAAATTTTTTGAAAATGAATGTAAAAAGTTAAATAAATAAAATTTTTTAAAAAATGTAGAAGCTCCTAGATCTTTGTTACCCTGATTGTATTTCCACAATACTGGCATTGTTTCTTTCTAGCTGCTTGCAATATTTTCTCCTTGACCTGGGAACTCTGGAATTTGGCCACAATGTTCCTAGGAGTTTCTCTTTTTGGATCTCTTTCAAGTGCTGATCAGTGGATTCCTTGAATACTTATTTTGCCCTCTAGTTCTGGAATATCAGGGCAGTTTTCCTTGATAATTTCATGAAAGATGATGTCTAGGCTCTTTTTATGACCATGGCTTTCAGGTACTCCCATCATTTTTAAGTTGTCTCTCCTGAATCTATTTTCCAGTTCCATTGTTTTTCCAATGAGATATTTCACATTCCCTTCCTTTTTTTCATTCTTTTGATTTTGTTTGGTGATTTCTTGGTTTCTCAGAAAGCCATTAGCCTCCATCTGTTTCATTCTAATTTTGAGAGAACCATTTTCTTCGGTGAGTTTTTGAACCTCTTTTTCCATTTGGCTCATTATGCTTTTGAAAGCATTCTTCTCCTCATTGGCTTTTTGAACCTCTTTTGCCAATTGAGTCAGCCAATTTTTCAAGGTGTTATTTTTTTCAACATTTTTTGGGTCTCCTTTAGCAAGGTATTGACTCATTTTTCGTGTTTTTCTTGCATCTCTCTCATTTCTCTTCCCAGTTTTTCCTCCACCTGTCTAACTTGATTTTCAAAATCCTTTTTGAACTCTTCCATGTCCTGAGCCCATTGGATATCTATTTTTGATTTTGGGGTTACAGAGGCCTTGTCTTCTATGTCTTTCCCTGATGGTAAGCTTTGTCCTTCCTCATCAGAAAGGAAAGGAGGAAACATCTGTTTAGCAAGAATTTAACCTTGTATGGTCTAATTTTTTTCCCTTTTCTGGGCATTTTCCCAGCCAGTTACTTGACTTCTGAGATTTCTCTCCACCTACTCTTAGATCTTCCCAGCTAGAGCTTGGGGTCTGAGATTCAAATGCTGCCCCCCAGCCTCAGGGCTTTCAGTAGCAGGCTCGGCTGCTTTTCAATGTGAGCTTAACGTCTGGTCCTCAGGTGGGGGCAGGACCACCTCCCAGGCTCAGTTCCCTCAGGAGGTTTATGCAGAGACTTTCAGTAATGAATCTGAGGTCCTGCCTGCTTTGGGAGTCCCTGGCGAGCACTGCCTCTGCTGCTGCCCCCCGTGGGGGCCTGAGTTATGGAGATACCCCGCTCCCCTATCGGCCAGCCCAGAAGTTTCTCTCGCTGACCTGTAGCGCCTGTGGGTGGAGGGACTTTCGAGGCCGCCAGGGCTTCCGTCCCTGAATCTTGCTTGAATCTGCCCCTCTCAGGGCTGCACAGACAGGGCAGTGCTGGGCTCCTCTGTCTGGTGCATGACGGACCTTTGGTGCTGGTTTTTCTGGGCTCTCTGGAACGGAACTCTCCTGCACTGTGTTGCTGCTCAGCTTCCACTGCTCCAGAATTTTTGGGGAGTTCTTTTCACAGGAAATTTGTGGGTTGTGGGTTCTGGAGCTAGCATATGTGAGTCTTTCTACTCCTCCATCTTGGCTCCTCCCCTGTTCATGACTTTGTTGCATCACTTTTATTTCTCTTCATAATTTTGCTTCTACTTACCTTACATGATTGTTACTGTTCTTCTTGAACTCTCTTTCCCTGGCTTGAAATCAATTCATATTTTTCTTGAAAGTTTTGGATGTAGGAGTTTTGAACTTTTTTGTCTTCTGAGTGTGTGTTTTGATCCTCTTATTCACCATAGTAATTTTCTATGGTTAGAATTGTTGTTTGTTGTTTGTTCTTTTTTCAGCCTATGACTTAATTTTTTAAGTCTTTGCTAAAGTAGGACTCTGCTTCCAAAGGTGGTGGGTGCACTATTCCAAGCTTTCAGGTTTTTGTGCCACTGTTTTTAGAAGTAATTCTGGGGAACTAAGATTTTTTTTTTGGATCCACTCAAATGGTATCATCTATAAAGAAGTGTGTTCACGACTCTCCTGTACAGTGCATTGCTTTGTGAACTATCACAATCACTCTTTTCAACCACGGAAGTGTGATCTCTGACCTACAATATCACTAAGCTTTGATTCTGGTTTTCTGGGACCTCTTCTGTGTTGCTCCAGCTTGCGTTGGGGTGTCCTACTCTCTCATGCTGGTGTAGCTGACCTTTCCTGCCAAACCTTAAGTTGCAGTGACTAGAAAATTTTTTCACTGCATTTTTCTGTGGGATCTGCCACCTTAAAAATTGTTTAGAGTCACTATTTAAAAGTATTTTCAGGAGAGGGAGAGTTCAGGTGAGTCTATGTCTTTCCTCTGCTCTATTAACTCTGCCTCTTCTCTTCTTGTGCTTTTTAATTAGGGGCAGAATAGTATGAAAATGTCTTTTCCTTTGTATTCAAAGGTTTTACTCCTGACATAAATATAGAACATATTGATTCTAAATTTAAACGTTAAATTTAACCATTATTTGTCCTTGAATTTGTAGCCTCCTCTCCCCTAGGCAACCTTGGAATACTTTTACTGAAATTTATGTTCTATGTTTAATAATTCTAGGCAGATATTTCTTATTATTTTCTTTATTATGGTAGTAAGTTTTTTGAGGTGGTATTGTCATTTTCCTGCTATTGAGCTATATTATTTTGAGTATTTCTACCAATCCTGGCTTGGAAAGAAGTTTACATTGCTTTCATAGTGAGCATATTTTATTTCTAATATCATTGTTTTCACTTCTTTTCCTTTATATAATCTTTTATTTCTGTATATTTTTATTTCCAGTCTTTCTTGCTTTTGTTTCTTTGGGGAGTGGATACCATTTGTTTTCTATTTTGCACATTTCTTTTTGGTGTTTAGGTCATCATGTTTTTTGGTCTCATAATCACAATTTCTCTTTTGAATCATTCTGGAATAGAGTACTGTCATTCCATATTTTTTCCCTAAAATTCCACAAAGTCTTCTGGATCATCAACAATTGGATAATTTTCCTTATTTTTTTTCATACAAGTCTAAGTTTATTCATTAGATGTGGAGGACATATTTCTTTCTCCTGTTACTGGTATTTTTTCTATTGATTTATCTGTTTATATTCAATAACCGCATTCTTGGTATTAAAGTGTTGTTGGTCTTGCTCTGCCTCTGCTTGTACCTCAGAACTGTCTGATTATCATTGGCAGTTAAGAAGTTCACATCCCTGGTGTGTGTGTGTGTGTGTGTGTGTGTGTATGTGTGTGTGTGTGCGCGCTCATTCTTCATTGCTGATGAAGATCATGCCATCAGAGAAATAATGTTATGACTTGCACTTGACTTTGTTTTGAGTGAGGAAGGGCTGTGTAAGTCACTAGCCTCACTTCTCCTCCAGAACCATCTGGAAGCAGTGACCAGATATTCATCAGGATGACTGGAGATGACCCAGGATGAGGTAACTGGGGTTAAATGACTTGCCCAAAGTCACATAGCTAGTGAGTGTCAAGTGCCTGAAGTGAGATTTGAACTGAGCTCCTCCTGACTCCTACACTGCATATTTGTCTTTGTCTTTCAGTACCTCTCTTAGTACCTACCATACAAAAGTTACTTCAAAAAACATGCTCATTAAATTTCAGATCTTGACTTCATGGCTGACCTTTTATTCAGTATGCCATAGCACCTTATGTATTTTAATGCTGTAAAAAGGGGTTTATTCAAGGTTCTCAATTATGAACCCATTAATCAGCATTTTCTAGATAATCTTTAAAGAAACTTGATCCTCTCTCACATGAAATCTATGTATGATCTCATTAAAATTGGAACATGTAATCTAAGAAGATTGCAAAATAAACATTTTCTCTGATCCCCTGATCTTTTAGGGGATCCTATCCACTACACCACCTAGCTGCCACAACATCCCCGATGCTATAGGATTGTAGCCTCCCTAAAACTTTTGGTCATAAGGGCTTATGATCTCTTGTCTGAATCTCACAATCATTGTAAATTTCCACATCCTGGAGCTAGGAAATACAGGGAATTATCTCTTGTCTGAATCTCACAATCATTGTAAATTTCCACATCCTAGAGCTAGGAAATACAGGGAATTAGAAAGAATGTAGAGAGAAAGAGGAAAATGTGGGAGCGATATTTGTTTCATGTTTGTATCATGCCCTTCTATCTCATAGTGCAGCTTACTTGCTCATAGTATTATGGAAGGGAAAGGGGAGCTGACTGAGTTCATAGATAGCGAGAATTAGTTCATTTTTTCTTACTTTGAGACATTGCATGTCCTAAACTATGGAGGTGAATTAAATTACTTTTTCACGATGCAAAACTTCTGTTTTGGAGCTGGCTGAAAGATCAGGGGATCAGAGAAATCTTCTTAGATTACATGTTCCAATTTTAATGAGATCATACATAGATTTCATGTGAGAGAGGATCAAGTTTCTTTAAAGATTATCTAGAAAATGCTGATTAATGGGTTCATAATTGAGAACCTTGAATAAACCCCTTTTTACAGCATTAAAATATATAAGGTGCTATGGCATGCTGAATAAAAGGTCAGCCATGGAGTCAAGATCTGAAATTTAATGAGCATGTTTTCTGAAGTAACTTTTGTATGGTAGTTACTAAGAGAGGTACTGAAAGATAAAGACAAAACACGGGGAAAAAACAGAACTACCTAACCTCAGAGTCTCTCTAGTCATGCAATAACATTCTTGGGATACTCAAATATAGAATTTTATTATATGCTTATTTCATTGAAATTTAATACGTTTTCTCCATACTATTCAAAAAACTCAATCATATCTGATTTTAGGTATGTATGTCATATACCTTTTATAAGCATTTATATTAAATCATTTTAAATGAAAAGCAACATATAAGAAGCCAATATATTAGAGTACTTTCATTTTTTTTTTGCAAAGAAGGGCAAGTGAAAATATCTGAATTTATTGATTTCAATGCCACATCATTTTGCCTATGAACCCAAAAAGCAATCATAGCAAGTCATGATATAAGTATTACGAAAAATTGTAATGAAGTGTAAAAATAATTAGTATACCAGAAAGCAAACAGTAATGGTTTATCAGATCCCCAGTCAAAAGCCAAAAGATAATGTGTGCAATGACTTCGAAACTCACTTCAGATTCATTTGTTTCTATCTCACCTACATTCCCACTGGATTTTCTATTCTCTCACTTGGCATATCCTTCCTTTCTGTACTTGTTGTTTTCTGAAGAGTATTCTTCAATATTTTGAAATTAACACTATACTGTTTCAGCAAAAGCATAATATGTAAAACTGGGTTATCAACAGTTTCTCCACCTCTCTTCATTGTTTTAAGTATGAAGAAAGAAAGAAATTGATGCTAAATTGAAGAAGCTCCTGGGAGATATATTTGTGTGTGTATGAATGTATATTTGTATATATATATATATATATATATATATATATATGTATGTATGTATGTATGTATGTATGTATATATACATATACCTATGTCTGTGTTTGTCCTTTTTCGATGAAGACCATGAAATCCAAGAAATGATTACTTAATTTTGTTTTGAGTGAGGGAGAATTGTGAAAGGTCACCAGGCTCACTTTTGTCTCCTGCACCATCTGGATCCAGTGACAAGATATTCATCAGGATGACTGGAGAAGGCCCAGGACATATTAGGACACTTTGACCAATTCAGGTACTTAATTACATTGAGGTAATGCCCATTCAGTGAATATGCCTCTTTAAGAAGTAATCAGGGAATGGTCCCTTTAATGAGCAAAAGAAAAAAAAAAGTAGTAAGTCAAGCTGAGAGAGAAAGTTATTATTGATGATCACTCTGAAGCCTCAAGGGTCCTGAAAAAAGACATTAAGGAGAGTGTGAGCAGGGACCTACTGTTGTGCAATATATGGGCTTCAGAGTGCACTGGGTTCAAAGTTTTGGGAGACACAAGAAAGGAAGACAGAAAGAATAAAGGGCAGAAGGAAAGGAAGGAAGGAAGGAAGGAAGGAAGGAAGGAAGGAAGGAAGGAAGGAAGGAAGGAAGGAAGGAAGGAAGGAAGGAAGGAAGGAAGGAAGGAAGACATCGAAGCCCAAAATTAGCTGTGCAAACTTTGGACATCCAAATATACCTTCCTTTGGAGAGGGGAAGGAAGGGGGTGGGTACAGAAGAGAGTGAATTAACTGAGTTACTTAGCTAGCTGGATCTTCATTCAGGCACCTCAGTCTACTCACACGTCTGCATTCGCTCTTTGTTTTCACAGAAGACCATGACATCAGAGAAATGATGACATGACTTGCACTTGAACATCAAGTAAGAGAGGTGGAGGAAAAATTGGGAAGAGAAATTTGAGTGATGCAAGAAAACCATGAATAGTGAGTCAACAGCTTGCTAAAGGAGACCCCTCTCCCCCCAAAAAAAACATCTGGAGAAAATACCTTTAAAAATAGACTAACTCAATTAACTCAAAATAGGCTAACTCAAAAGAGGTCCAAAAAGGCAAAGAGGAGAAGAAAGCTTTAAAAAACATTTTAGCCAAATGGAAAAGGAGATTCAAAAGCTTACTGAAGGAAATCCTTTTTTAAAAAAAATACAGTGGAAATGATGGAAGCTAATGACTTTATAAGAAAACAAAAAATTGCAAAACAAAGTCAAAAGAATGAAAAAATAGAAGATAATGTGAAATATCTCATTGGAAAAACAACTAACCTGGAAAATATGTGAGGAGAGACAAGTTAAAAATTATGGAACTACCTGAAAGCCATGATCAAAAAAAGAGCCTACATATCATTTTTCATGAAATCACTAAGGAAAACTGCCCTGATAGTCTAAAACTAGAGGGCAAAATAATTATTGAAAGAATCCACCAATCACCTCCTGAAGGAGTTTCAAAAAGAGAAATTCTTAGGAATATTTTAGCCAAATTCCAGAGTTCCCAGGTCAGGGAGAAAATATTGAAAGAAGTCAAAGTTATAGAATTAAAATCAAAAATAATCTACCCAGCAAAACTCCACGTGGAAAACATGGCCAATCAATAAAACAGAGGACTTACAAGTATTCTTGGTACAAACACCAGAGTTGAAGAGAAAATTAGACTTTCAAACACAAGAATCAGTAGAAGCATGAAAACGTAAACAGGAAAGAGAAATAATTAGGGACTTCCTAACGTGGAACTGTTTCCATTCCTACATGGAAAGATAATACTTATACCTATTGAAACTTTTCTCAGTATTTTGGTAGTTGGAAGGATTATGAACGTGCATATAGACAGAGAGCACAGGGTGAGTTGAATAGGAAGATATGATGTATAAAAAATAAAATCAAAGGATGAGAGCAGAATATATTGAGAAGAAAAAGGGAGAAATTGAATCGCCCAAGTTCTCTCTCATGAAAGAGGCAAGAAAAATCTTTTTCAATGGATGGGAAAAAGGAGGAGGTGATGTGTGTGTTCATCTTTTGTTGCCTAAGAAGACTATGCAATCAAAGAAATGACATGACTTGCATTTGACTTTGTTTTAAGAGAGGGAGGGTTGTGCCAGTCACCAGCCTCACTCTTCAGAGTCACCTGAATGCAGTGACCAGATATTCATCAGAATGACTGAAGATGACCCCGGATGAGGCAATTGGGGTTAAGCGACTTGCCCAAAATCACATAGCTTGTGAGTGTCAAGTGTCTGAGGTGAGATTTGAACTGAGCTCCTCCTGACTCCTGCACCGATACTCTATCCACTGCATCATCTAGCTTCCTCAAGTGAGTTTTTGCCATGAACTTTTTGTTGTTGTTGTTTGATGTTTTACAATGTACCAATAATATAGTTAGATAAGTTCACCTATTCATTTTTTATTATGTTAGAAAATCATGTCACATGCATGCAAAAATATAGGTAACAAAGTACATAAAAGCAAATTAAGTACTATTCAATTGATATAAAGATCAATTGCCTAACCAAACTGAATAATACCTGTCTACATATCTGTGGATAGATAAATATGAATGTGTAGGCAATAGGACAGAGATAGACAATAAATGACCATGATAAGAGATAGAGATGATAGACTGAGATAAAGATATATATATATATATATATATATATATATATATATATATATATAATTATAATGATTAAAATATTTGAGAGAAATAATTTCTGTGTAATTGGATCATTTTATTTATAAAGCCTGAATGTTTATTAATAAAAGGGTGATCATTTCACCACTTTTTTTCTTAGATCAAAAAGAATCATGGTGCTAGGCTTAGTTTATATGATCTCTGAAGAGTAAGTGTTCACCAGGGTGAGAATTAACTCTGAGTGGAAAAAATTAATGAGAAAAAAATATATCATAGTGAGGAGCTAAGAGTGACATTATTTTCACCTTTGGAGAGAAAAAAAAGTATTTCTTTACTCAGATCAGTGCCAGTGTTGTGCAATTTAGACAAAAGAGTCTCAATCCACTCCGTTTAGACAAATGGCTTTGTCTCTACCGAAACTTGATTGCATACAATTCACCTTAGATGAAAGATTCCTTGTAAGACTGGTTTTCATCATATAGGGACTAAACCATCGGCTACTAAGGTCTTAAAAATAGAAATATTAATTGGTAATTGAAAAATCACTCCAATTTAAATTAATCAACAATACTATCTGTAAGCATGAGCAAAATGAGATTGTTTTCTGAATTCCAGTTTCATAGGCTCAGACTAGATTCTAAATATCTGAAGTATAAACCTCCTTTGAACCCTGATAATTCATACCTGGACTGAATCACATAGGTTTGATGCCCTCTGGCTCTGATTCAATCTAGGGCCAAATTTTGTTATATATTTTGGGAGGTTGGCATTTTGCTTTGGAGGCTCATTCTTGAGAATGACATTTTGGTTTCCTGAAGCAGACTTTGGGTAGCCATTTGTTAATATCCCCCCAAATACTCAGATGTTTGTTCTTTTCTGATCCAGTGGTGTACGTAGGTGGTTGTATGACTTTGTTCAGACAGCTGGAGCCCTTTTGTTTTGAATATCTTTGCAAATTTCTCTACTTCTATTTTCTATACTCATTTCTTTCTAAATATCTGTAATTAAAATAAGATAGCTGATCACTTCAAAATTATCTTTCCTTTGGAAAAACAAATCAAAGAACATGGGCTCACAGATCTCCTGTGTGCTTGTATTATTAGTCTCACTCCTGCACAGCAGCTGCAAGTAGCATTAATGCTATAAAATCTAATTTAATTTACTTATTGAGGACATACTAATAAAACTACAAAAGCTTTACCTTATATAGCTAGGAATAATATCTCTGAAAAAGAAAAATCATGAAAAATCCATGAAAATTACAAGAGGGAGGAGAGAAATTGAGATTAACAGTAACAAACCTAAGCAATCAAAACAACTTGCTAAGAAATATGGAACATGGTCAAAGGGACACTTAAAATAAATCACATGAAAGAACCTCACTTGTATGGTAATCAAGAAACCATGACTTTTAGTTTCAAATATTTGACAAAATTGCTGATAAAACTGGAAAACTGTAATAGTAATTTAAATGTAAAGATCTTTCTCAATTAATAGGCCCATATGATCTGCTTAAATCACCTGGAAGCCTGGGTTATATGTGGTGGGAGAAGTTTGTTGAAGAGGTGGGACAGGAAGGGTGAAGTGGAACCTGTAGGAAGTGACTGAGCAGGGACAGGTCAGAGGGGAAAGCACACAGGCAACTGATACGCGCCAGTTGACACAGGTCAATTGAAACATTGTGACAGCTGATAGTGAGAAGGACCTGGTTGATGTGGGCGAAGGTTTGAGAATGACTTTGCCCTCGGCTGTGATCATGTTTATTAACTTCTTGGTCACCATGACAGATTTTGCTTTATGGTTCTGGGATTTGACTTTCTGGTGCTTAAATAAATGTTTTCTTCTACCTTCTATATGGAAACTCTTTTATGCTGTGTAATTGAGAACTATGCCAGCATATTCATAGTCATTAGCAGTGCTGTGAATATTGCTTTAGCGATACAAAAGCATCACCAAATATTTTACATATATATATATATATATATATATATACATACATACATACATACATATATATATACATAGCAAATACTAAAGGAAGCTACTAGGATACACTTCAAACAGGGACAGGATTTAAATATAAAGAGTGATAATAATAAGCCATTAAAAGAACAGTGAAGAAAATGCCTTCCACATTTATGAATAAGGGAAAAATTCAAAATCAAAGATTACATCAGAAAGAAAAACACACAATATATATTTATAACACATGTATGAAAATATGTGCAATTGTATGTTTATGTTTATTTGTGTATACACATAATGCTTTAGAGTGCTGTGATTACTAGACCGAATTAGTAAAGGTAACAAGAAAAAATGTGTTTCTGTGAATTTGCTTTATATAAAAATAAAAGGAATTGATTAATATTATTTATTTTTCTGATAGACACATTTAATTTGATATCACCATTATTTTTGAATACATATCTTCTTCTTATCCTACTCTGAAGAATCCTTTTTATTTCAGTGGTCTTGATAGTATTAGACACTATAAAAAAAATCTAACATTTGGTTTTTGTCCTAGTTGCAAGGACAGCTCAGCACCTCTTGTTTACAGTTCAACAAAAAAATCAAAAGGTACATGTGATTTTGGTTGTAATATAAAAATAATTGTTTAAAACTTCCCTTATACATTCTCATCTGAAAATACAAATGAATTAATTGTTGTTCAAATACTTTAAATACATCTGACTAGCTAAAATATAAGTAGTGAAGAGAAGTAAGTAGAAGGGGGAAAATGTTCTTTCAAATAACACATTCAGAAATTCTGCACATATCCCAAGCAACAAAGTTTCCGTGAGGGAGTTTGATGTTTCTTTTATGTGCTAATAGAGATGTACCATTGTAATGATGGAAAGATGAGGAAAGAGGCTATACTTTTCCAACCTTGCTGGCTGGTATTTGCTTGAGAAACTGATAATCATTCTTTAGTCTAATATGACATGCAGTGCTATAAATTGGAAGAAATACAAATCCATCAATGTGGTAAATGGAACTAGACCTTTATAGTACCTTGGCAATGTGGGTGTTTTCTCACTGATAACAACATGGTACTTGTCACAGATAGATAATCACAAATTTTAACGCACAGTCTTTGAAAATTAAGTGTCTTTCCACTGTGATAAGAATTAAACTGTTGCTAGCATATGAAATGAAATACATACCTAAGTAAAATATATAATGCTACAGTTGCTATTCTTTTCTTTTGAAAATGAACTCACACTCATATCATGTTGCAAATATATGTACATATGTATACATGTATATATGGGTATATATGTGTGTATACATGTATATACATATATATTAGCTATAATAGAATAATTCCTTATGCATTACCAGGTTATCTTGGGTAGAACAAAAAGATGTAAAGAGGTGGAAGAAATCTCAGAGTTAATTAGTCTAAGTATTGATAATGGAGGTGGTAATGATGATGATAGTGTTAATTTGTTTCATATAGTCTTTGATTTCCTTGTTGAGAAGTTACCTGGTGTGTAAACTCCTTCTGCCAATGCAGATGAGTAACTGTTTTGCAATTTGAGTTGCATAGTCTTAGGTGCTTTTGGTCTTGAGAGTTTGTTAGATATGTAAAGTTATATATCCACTATGTGTCAGGAGTGGCACCTGATCCTAAAGTTTCCTGACTCCAAACAAAATATCTTAACTAGAAAAACAGTTGCAGCACATTTAGATATTAATAAAGGTTGGCAAAGCTCTTTATTTTGACTTTAGGTTGTATAGGGTGTAAAATGCTGGTTTATGCCTAGTTTCTGCAATACCATTTTCCAGTGTTCCCAGAAGTTTATTTGTTGTCGTTGTTGTTGCTGCTGTTGTTATTTTTTAAATAGCAAGTTCTTACCCCAGGGGCTAGATTCATTGGGTTTATCAAAGAGTAAACTACTATAGCCATTGACTACTATGCCTTGTGTACAGACTCTATTCTACTGATCCACCACTCTATTTCTTAATCAGTCCCAAGTAGTTTGGATGATTGTTGCTTTATAACACAGTTTATGATCTGGTAAGCTTAAGCTACCTTCCCTTGCATTTTTTTCATTAATTAGATTGATATTCTGGGTGTTTTGTTCTTCCAGATGAATTTTGTGGTTACTTTTTCTAGTTCTGTAAATTATTTTGGTTGTTTGATTGGTATGAGACTGACTAACTAATCTAATTTAGGTAAAATTGTTATTTTTATTTTATTAACTTGGTCTATTCATGAAAAACTGATAGTTTTCCAATTACTTTGACCTGACTTATTTGTGTGAAAAGTGCTTTGTAATTGTGTTCATATAGTCCCTGGGTTTGTTTTGGCAGTAGAGTATAACATATTTGATAATGTCTACAGTAACTTTAAATGGAATTTCTCTGTCTGTCTCTTACTGTTGAGCTTTGTTAGTAATATAGAGAAATATAGATGATTTATGTTGGTTTATTTTATATCCTACAGGTTGGCTAAAGTTGGTCGTTGTTACATATAATTTTTACTTGATTCTCTGATTCTTTAAATATGCCATCATATCATCAGCAAGGAGTGATGATAGCTTTGTTTCTTCTTCTTTTTGTAATTCTTTGAACTTAATTTTCTCCTGTTATTAATGCTAACATTTCTTGTACAACCTTGAATAACAGATATGATAATGGACATTATTGTTTCAACTATAAATTTATGAGAAATACTTCAGGGGGAGGAGCCAAGATGGCGGAGTGGAAAGATTCACATATGTTAGCTCCGAACCCACAGGCCATGAATTACCTGTAGAGGGAACTCCCAATGGGTTCTGGAGCAGTGGAAGCCACACAGCAAAGAAGTGGAGGAAATTTCTGTTCAGAGAGCCCTGAAAGACCAACCCTAAAGGTCCGTCATGCACCTGACCAGAGTGGAGCCCAGCCCTGCCTTGGCCACATGGCCCCTAGAGGAGCAGACACAGGAAGGCTTCGGGGATGGAATCTCCTGTGGCTATGAAGGTCTCTCAACCCACAGGTTCTACAGGTCAGTGAGAGACCCTATATGGACTGCTGAGAGGGGAGCAGGGTGTCTCCATAACTCAGGCCCCCTCGGGAGGAAGCAGCAGGGGAAGCAGCAACCACGGGCTCCCAAAGCAGACTGGAGCTAGATCCATTGTTGAAGGTCTCTGCATAAACTCCCTGAGGGAACTAAGCCTGGGCAGCGGACCTGCCCCCACCTGAGAACCTGAACTTGATCCCATTGAATAGCAGCCCCACCCCCTGCTGAAAGTCCTGAGGCTGGGAAGCAGCATTTGAATCTCAGACCCCCAAGCATAGTAAAGTGGGGGTGGAGAGGAATCTCAGAAGTTGGGTGACTGACTGGGAGGATGCCCAGAGGGGGGAAGAGAGGTGGAACCATGGAGGGTTGCTTTCTTGGTGAACAGATATTATCTCCTTTCCTTTCTAATGGGGAGGAGTGGTGCTTGCCATCGGGTGAAGATGTGGACGTCAAGGCCTCTGTATGCCAGACATCCAAGGTGGATGTCTGGTGGGTTCAGGCCATGGAAGAGCTCAAAAAGGATTTTGAAGATCAGGTTGGACAGGAGGAGGAGGGACTGGGGGGAGGGATGGGAGGTATGTGGGAAGAGGATGGGGGTGGGTCGATGCATTGCTGGGGGAGACCCAGGGAGGTGCTGAGGAGGATAACACCTTGAGGGGTGGGCTGACTCAGTTGGCAGGAGAGGTTCGGGGGGCTGGTGAGGAAAGGAATGCTTTCAAAAGCAGAATTAGCCAGATGGAAAAAGAGGTTCAAAAGCTCACCGAAGAAAATAGTTCTCTCAAAATTAGAATGGAACAGATGGAGGCTAATTACTTTATGAGAAACCAAGAAATCACCAAACAAAACCAAAAGATTGAAAAAATGGAAGATAATGTGAAATATCTCATGGGGAAAACAACTGACCTGGAAAATAGATCCAGGAGAGACAACTTAAAAATTATGGGACTACCTGAAAGCTATGATCAAAAAAAGAGCCTAGACATCATCTTGCATGAACTTATCAAGGAAAACTGCCCAGATGTTCTAGAACCAGAGGGCAAAATAAGTATTCAAGGAATCCACCAATCAACACCTGAAAGAGACCCAAAAAGAGAAACTCCTAGGAACATTGTAGCCAAATTTCAGAATTCCCAGGTCAAGGAGAAAATATTGCAAGCAGCTAGAAAGAAACAATTCCAGTATTGTGGAAATACAATCAGGATAACCCAAGATCTAGCAGCTTCTACATTAAGGGATCAAAGGGCATGGAATAGGATATTCCAGAAGTCAAAGGAACTAGGTCTATAACCAAGAAGCACCTACCCAGCAAAACTGAGTATAATGCTTCAGGGGAAAATATGGGCTTTCAATGAAATAGAGGACTTTCAAGCATTTTAATTGAAAAGACCAGAGCTGAAAAGAAAATTTGACTTTCAAACACAGGAATGGGAAGAGGCATGGGGTGGTGAGCAGTGGGGAGAGGTCGGGGGGGACTTCTCAGAGTTAAACTGTTTGCATGCCTTCATGGAAGGACAGTGTTTGCGGCTCTTGGAGCTTTTCAATGTCTGGGTGGTTGGTAGGATTGCGCGCGCACACATACAAGCGCAAGTGCATGCACGCATACATATGCACACACACACAGAGATGGAGAGCGTGGGGTGAGTTGAATAGGATGGGATCATATCCTGGAAACTTAAGGTAAGCGGTGAGAGAGGGATATGTTGGGATGGGGAAGGAGGAGGTGGAGTGGGGAAGTTGTCTCTCACGGAAGGGGCAAGTGGGAGACTTTTTGGTGGAGGGAGGGGGAGGAGAGCTGAGAGAGAGACATGGGGTTTGCTCTCATCACATTCAACTGGGGGAATGAGTGAAATGCACACTCTTTTTTGTGAAGGCCTATCTTGCAGTGCAAGGGAGTGGGGGAGAGGGGTGTGTGCAGAGTGTGGGGGATGGTGAAGGGGGGCAGTGCAAGGAGGGAGCAATTTGAAGTCAACACTCTTGGAGAAGGAAAGGATCAAAAGAGAGAATATAAACAATGGGGGGCAGGATAGAATGGAGGGAAATATACTTAGTCTTACACAACATGACCATTATGGAAGTCATTTGCAAAACTACACAGATATGGCCTATATTGAATTGCCTGCCTTCCCAAAGGGAATGGGTGGGGAGGGAGGTATGGGGAGAATTTGGAACTCAAAGTTTTAGGAACAATTGTTCTTGCTACTAGGAAATAAGCAATCCAGGTAATGGGGATTAGAAAGTTATCTGGCTTTACAGGACAAAAGAGAAGATGGGGTCAAGGGAAGGGAGGGATGATAGAAGAGAGAGCAGATTGGTGACAGGGGAAATTAGAATGCTTGGTGTGTTGTGGGGAGAAGAGGACAAATGGGAAGAAAATTTGGAACCAAAAATTTTGTGAAAATGAATGTAAAAACATTAAAAAATAAATTTATAAAAAATAATAATAATGACAATTCTCCCTAAATTAATTTACTTATTCAGTGCTTTACCAATCAAACTACCAGAAAATCATTTTCTAGGTCTAGAAAACATATTATCAAAATTCATCAGAAAGGCCAAATATCCAGACTATCAAGGAAACTAATGAAAAGAAATGCTAGATAAGGTCGCCTTGCCCTATTAGATCTCATATTATAAAGCAGCAATTATGAAAGCAAGTTGTACTGGCTAAGAAACAGAGGAGCAGAACAGTGGAATATATTAAGTACTCAAGGCAAAGTAGTGTCTTGAATATTCACTGGAACATAGCAAACTACTGTTTGATAAACCCAAGTACCTCAGCTTCAGGGGTAAAACTTACTGTTTCACAAAAATTGCCAGGAAAACTAGATAACAGTGTTGTGGAAACTGGGCACAGGCCAATGCCTGAGAATAAAGTTCAAATGATAAATGATCTAGGTATAAAGATTGATCCTATAAACAAATTAGTGGAACAAGGAATTGTGCATTTGTCAGATTTATGGAGAAATTTGTGACTAGAAAAAATGGATAATGTTGATTTCATTAAATTGAAAAGCTTTTGCACAAAGAAACTCAATGCAACCAAGATTAGGAGAGAAGCAGATAACTGAGAAAGAATTTTTGCAACTGGTGTGTATGATAAGACTCTTTTCTAAAATATATAAAGAACTGATTCAAATGCACAAGAATAATACCTAAATAATGAATGGCCCAATATCTGAAAACAGAGAGTTTGCAGAGAAAGAAACTGAAGCTGTCTATGGTCATATGAAAAAATACTCTGAATCACTATTGGTTAGAGAGATGCAAATCCAAACAACTCCACGATACCACATCACACCTATCAGATTTGCTGACATGAAAAACCAGGAAGATGATGAATGTTGACAAAGTGTGGGAGAGTTGAAACACTAATTAATTGTTGGTCTAGTTGGGAGCTGATCCAAGTATTCTGGAGAGTAATTTGGAGCTATGCACTAAGGCTACAAAATGTGCATATCCATTGACCCAGCATTACTGCTTCTAGGACTGTATCTCCGAAGGATCATAAAAGTCGGAAAGGGTCCTATATGTGAAAAAATATTTATAGCTGGCCTCTTTGGTGGCTAAGTACTGGAAATCATAGGGATGGCCATCAATTTAGAAATGTCTGAATAAATTATGGTCATGAATGTAATAGAATACTAGAAATGATGAACAGGAAGACTTCAGAGAGGCCTGGAGAGACTTATATGAACTGATGGTTGAGTGAAAGGAGCAGAATCAGAACTTTGTGCAGAGCAACAACCACAGTATACAAGATATTTTTTTGGTAGATTTAGTATTTCATTGCAATGCAAGGACTTAAAAATTTCCCAATGGACTTTTGAGGTAAAATGGTCTTCCACATACAGAGAAATAACTGTGGAATTCAGTTGCAGAATGATGCAGACCATTTGATTTATCCCATTCCTTTCAGTTCTTCTATGCAACATGAGTAAAGTGAAAATGTATTTAGGAGGTATGTATGTCTAGGACCTATATAAAATTGTATGCTGTCTCAGGGAGGGATAGGGGAGGGAAGGGGAATTGAGGGGATGGGAGACGAAAAAAATCTAAATTATATGGAAGTGATTGTAGAACACTGAAAATAAATGAAATAATGTAATAAAAATAGAGTGATTTGTTGCTGACTCTGTTGTCTTGGTTCCTGGAAATCTTCATGCTTCATTTTGAAGAAGACTTATGGAATTGTAAATGATACCTTGACTTCAGTGTGAATTGTAATTAAATGATGCAGTGCTGCTCGAAACTTTCAGCCTCTCTCTCTTTTTGAGTCATTGAAAACTAACGGAAGGAGAAAAGTCAATATGATGACCTTGAATGCAGTGAATGATTTTAGCATCTTTGGTATATAATCATGCTCTAAGCACTCCATAGTATCCTATTTCATCTAACTACACTGACATTGGAATACATTCACTTATTTTATGAAGAGAAGTTTTCACATAATGGAGATATATATTTTATCAAGATGACTTTACCAAGGTTTAGTACCTGCACATGCTACAATTTCTTGGACCCACAGGAGAGAGTTCTGTGAATGTAGACACTAAGGGTAAAAGAATATTCAGAAGTTCTCCTACCAGAGGTTCAGTCCTTCCTGAACACCAAATTCTGTGATTCTAAATCTAATGTTAGTTGCATTAAACATAGCATGTCACATAGGAATTAAATGATGACTTTCTATGTGTCTGACAAATAGGAGGCAACATTGTTTCTGAAGAATTAATTTTTCTCATTATTTCTTAAAAGTTATTTAGTATTTTTCTTTTCACTAGTCACACAGCAAACCAATTTTAACATCCTTTTTTAAAATCTTGAGCTCTGAATTCTCTCCTTTCCTCACTCGCCATCCACCTCCCCACTGAGAAGGTACACATTTCAATAACTTATGCATATCTGATCATACAAACCATTTACATATTAGCCATGTTGTGAAAGAAAACATAGATTAAAAAGAAGTACAGCAAAAATATAGTTTAGGAAAAATATACTTCCATTTGTATTCAGGGCATCGTTTATTTCTCTGGGATGGATAGCATTTTTCATCTTAAGTCCTTAGATATTTTGAACCTTTGTACTTCTGAGAATAGTAATGTATTCACACATGATCATCTTACAATAGTGCGGTTACTTTGCACAGAGAATGTCACTTTGCATCAGCTCCCGTAAGTCTTTCCAGAATTTTCTGAGAGCATCCTGCTCATTTCTTTTAGCGCAAGTATTCCATCACATTCACATAATACATCATAATGGTGTTCAACTATTCCTCCACTGAAGGACATCGCTAAAATTTCCATTTTTTTCCAACTGAAAAGGGTATCTATAAACACGTTTTCAAAAGTAGATCCTTTCTTATTTTTTTAAATGTATTTTGGGATATAGACCAAGTAGTGGTATTAGTAGGTCAAAGGACATGCATGGATATATAGCCTTTTTGGGCACAGGGGCAAATTACATTGTGGTTCAATGAGTTTGCAAATCCACTACAAGTGTATTAATGTCTCATTTTTCCTGCACTATCTCCAACATTTTTCTTTTTCCCGTTCTGTCCTATTAGCCAATCTGACAGGTATGAGATTGTAGTTCAGAATTGTTGTAACTGGCATTTCTCCAAAGAATAGTAAGAGCATTTTTTTCATATGGCTGTACATAGCTTGAATTGGTTCATTTGATAATTATTCATATCTTTTTACCATTTGTTGTCTGGAGATTGGCTCTTTTTTATTTGACTCACTTCCCTATATGTTTGAAAAATGAGAGCTTTATCATAAAATCTTGGTTCATTTTTTTTCAGAGTTACCATTTATAACTGTACCTGCCTCCATTCTATCATCCCCTTTTATTCAATTCTTTCTCCTTTCACCATTTTCCTCTTCAAAAAGACTTTGATTGTGACTGCACCCTCCCACAATCTTCCATACCTTCTAAAACCTCCTATCCATTTCCCCTCCTGCTCTCCTTTAGGGTAAGAAAGTTTTCAATTACCAACTGAGTGTGTAGGTTATTCCCTCCTTTTCCCCACTTACTGGCACTTTTTAAATAACATGTGAAAAAAATCAACTTTCAGGGGCAGAGCCAAGATGGTGGAGTAGAATGACACACATACACTAGCTCTTATCCCATAGTCTATAAAATACCTGTGAAAAAGAACTCTCATCAAATTCTAGAGCAGCAGAAGCCAAAGAACAACAGAATGGAAGAGATTTCCAGCCCAGAGTGACCTGAAAGACCAATGGGAAAGGTCTGTGGCACCAGACTTGGAGCAGAGCCCAGCCCAACCTTGACCACACAACATGGAGAGGAGCAGATCCAAGCAGCCTTCAGGGACAGAATCTCCAGTGGCAGCACAAATCCCTCAACCCACAGGCACCAGAGGTCAGTGACAGAGTCTTTTCAAATGGCCAAGAAGGGAGAAGGATGTCCCCATAACTCGGGCCTCTTCAGGTGGCAGCTGGGAAGGCAGCAAAGGATGGGGCTCCCAAAGAAGGCAGTAGACCACATCCATTGTTGAAGGTCTCATTGTAAACCCCCTGAGGGGACTGAGACCTGTGTGGCACGACCTCACCTGACCAGTTGATCTCAATCTCACACTAAATAGCAGCCCTGCCCCTGCCTAAAGCCCCTGAGGGTTTGGAGCAGCTCATCTGAATCTCAGCCCCCAGTGCTGACTTGGTGGAACTGGAGACAGGGTGGTTGTGGAGAGAAAACTCAGAAGTCAAGTCACTGGCTGGGAAAATGCCCAGAAAAGGGGAAAAATAAGACCATAGAAGTTTACTTTCTTGGGGAACAGGTGTCTCCCCCCAGACTTTCAGATGAGAAAGAACAAGGCATAATGTCAGAGGAAGTCAAGACCTCTGCATCCAGGGCCTCCAAAGGGAACTTAAATTGGACTCAGTAAAGAGAAGAACTTAAAAAACAAGTTAGCAGCTTACTAAAGGAGAACCAAAAAAATGATGGGGAAAACAATAACTTTAAAAAGAGGCTAATTCAACTGGAAAAAGCAGTCCAACAAGCCAATGAGGAGGAGGTTTTAAAAAAACAGAATTAGCCAAATGGAGAAGTTTCAAAAATCGACTGAACAAAATAATTCATTGAAAGATAGAATTGAGTTCAGAGAAATGAGTGACTATAAGACAAACTAAGCAGTTAGTAAATAAAAACAAAAATTTGAAAAAAAATTGAAGATAATGTGAAACATCTCATTGGAAAAACAACTGACCTGGAAAATAGATCCAGGAGAAACAATTTAAAAATAATGGGACTACCTGAAAGCCATGATCAAAAAAAGAGCCTAGACAATATCTTCCATGACATTATCAAGGAAAACTTCCCTGATACTCTAGAACTAGAGGGCAAAATAAATATTGAAAGAATCCAGAAATCACCTCCTGAAAGAGACATGGAAAGAGAAACTCCTAGAAATATTGGGGCCAAATTTCAGAGTTTCCAGATCAAGGATAAAATACTGCAAGCAGCTACAAAGAAGCAATTTGAGTATTGTGGAAATATAATCAGGATAACACAGGATCTGGCAGCTTCAACATTAAGGGATCAAAGGACTTGAAATGGGATATTCCAGAGGTCCAAGAAACTGGAATTGAAACCAAGAATCACCTACCAAGGAAATCTGAGTATAATACATCAAGGGAATAAATGGTAGTTCAATGATATAGAGGACTTTCAATCATTCATACTGAGGAAAAGACCAGATCTGAATAGAAAATTTGACTTTACAACACAAGAATCAAGAGAAACATGAAAAGGTAAACAGGAAAGAAAATCATAAAAGACTTTCTAAAGCTGAACTGTTTATATTATTACATGGAAAGAAAATATTTATAACTCTTGAATCTTTTCTCAGTATACAGGGTGTGTTGAATCAAAAGAGATGATATCCACAGGCAAAAAAATAGAATAACAATTTAGGGGTGAGGAAGGAAAATACAAGGAATAGAAAGGGAGAAATTGAACAGGGCAGTCTATAACTCATAAAAGAGATAAGAAAAATCATGTTCAACGGAGGGGAAAAAGGAGAAGGGGAGAGAGAAAAATTCAGCTACTCTCTCCACATGTGGCTGAAGAAGGGAATAAGGTGTTCACTAAATTGATATGAAAATTATATCACACAACAGGAATGTAGGAGAGGAGGAGACAAGTGGGGTAAGGAGAATGCTAGAAGGGAAGGCAAATGGGAGAAGGGAGTTACTAGAAATAAGTACTTTTAAGAAGGGACAAAGTCAATTGTGGGGGGGTAATAAAGGAGGATTGAGTAGGACAGAGGGCAAATTAATTAGTATTACACAACATGATTACTATAGAAATCTTTTGCAAAATGACATATTTAGTCTGTATTGAATTGCTTGCCTTCTCAGTGGGGTTGGGGAGAGAGGGGGGAGGGAGAGAAGTTGGAATTCAAAGTATTAGCAAAGAATGTTGAGAATTTTTATTGTGTATAATCGGGAAATATAGGAAATGGGGTATAGAAATTTATCTTGCCCTACAAGAAAAGAGAGAAGATGGGGATAAGGGAAGGGTGGGGTGTGATAGTGTGATAGAAGGGAGGACACACTGAGAGAAGGAGCAATCAGAATGTAAGGTACTAAGAAGCAGGGGGAGCAGAGTTAGGGAGAAAGAAATTGGACTTGTTACAAAGTGAGGTAAAAGCAATTAGTATCAAAACAATTGACTCAATTAATTGCTGAGAATAAATCAATGACAACTTTAATTTGGGGAAAAAGAATTTTAATCTAAATTTTCTACAGGAAGGTAACATTGACATTGATGGCAAAGTTAAAGTTTTAATGGTAAATTTGATTTTATGATTGCTATTTAATCAGGAGCCAGAACATGTATAGAAAGGCATGTAAGCCACTTAAACTTGCCTCAAAAGATGTTCCTTAGTCAAAGTGAAATTATAATCATATTTGAAACCTGGTTATTGGAACTTGCCAGTTTTGGATGCATGGGACTGTTAAGTGACTGTTCTTCTGAGTCTAATTCCAGGTATAGATAGCAAGAAAGCCGATCTGAGCCTCTTATCCATGATGCCAGTAAGCTTGTGAGATGCTGGTATGAACTGAAAAAGATAATTTCATGGGAGGGGTGGGAGAGTGACTGTTCAGCCTGGGCTAAGATAGGATTCTCTTGACTCAATTTCCCCACTGACACTTGGAAGATTTTAAGCCTGACTGAATGCAAGTGCATGATCTAATCCTGCCTGGAATTAACATGAAGTTGGGGAGATACTGTATCCTTGCAATGTCCCTACTCTTGGTGGCAATTTCCTATGGTCGAAAGGTTTGTAATTTTAATGCCAGATCTCTAAAATTATAGATTATTGATAGGGGAACATCAGAGGTTAGCCTAAAATTGAGCTATTAGGCATAGGACTTTATACCAACAACAATAGATTAGGGTCCTTTAATTCTTAGTAATACTGTGGAGACAATTAGGTCAAGAGCTTGTGAAGTTAGCAACATAAATATTATTTGTGTTTCAGTTGGGTAATGTCTAAAAAAAAAACAACTTTCAATTTGGTGTGAATTTGATTTTCAAATTTTCCTTCCTCCTAAATACCTCAAAACAGTGTCATATAGATAGTACATATATAATCACAAGGTCTCTCTCAAGAACTTTGGAATTCGTTGTGTGACATGGAAGATTGTGACACAGGGCCTCCCAGCATGGTGTGCCCAAATCAGAAAAGATGCTATGCTCTATGAGCCAAAGGGAATTAAAATAGTTCAAAGGAAATGTAGGATGCACAAATTTAGAATATCCACCTCAAATGTTCATGTGGTCTCTCTGCCCAATCTGTGGTGGAGCATTCCATCATCATATTGGTCTGATCAGCCCCATTCAGACACATTGAGATTTGACTTAGTCATAGTGATGTCATTTTGGTCCTCTTTGAGAACAAAGAAAAACAACCATACGTACATAATCGTGTTAAATATATTAACATTGTAGTTATGTTGTGTAAGAAAAAATCAGAAAAATGTTTTCTCATCAGAGAAAATATGAGACAGAAACAAAATATGAAAATGGTACGCTTTGATCTACATTCAGTTTCCATAGTTTTCCTTTGGATGCAGATAGCGTTTTCCAACACGATTTTTGGAACTGTCTTGGGTCATTGAACTGCTGAAAAGAGCTAAGACAATCACAGTTGATTGTCCCACAGTGTTGTTCTTACTGGGTAGAAAAGGTTCTCCTGATTTTGCTCTGGTCATTTAGCATCAGTTCATAGAAATCTTTCCTGGTTTATCTGAGAGCATCCTGTTCACTATTTCTTTAAAAAAAAAAAATTTCTAAATACAGTTGATTTGTTTTCAATTTTCCACTTTCACTTCCACAAGATTTTGAATTTCAAGTTTTCCCCATCTCTTCCCTCCCCCACCCCATACACCGTGCACCCTAATAACCCCTTTTTCCCATCTGGCCTCCCTTCTATCACCCCCTCCCTTCTTCCATACTGCTCTCCTCTATTATTCTGTCGGGTCAAAATAAATTTCTAGACCCCATTTTCTATGCAACCTTCCCCCCCCCCCCCGTTCCATGTAAAAGCAATTTTTAACATTCCTTTTTAAAGTTTTGACTTCCACATTCTCTTCCTTGTTTCCTTACTACCAAACCTCACTGAGAAAGTGAGAAATGTGATACAGGCCATACATATTTAGACATGCAAAACTTCATAACACTTTTGTTGGAAAAGACTAAACATATTTTCCTGTATCCTATCATCCCCTCCATTTATTTCATTCTCTCCCTTGACGTAGCAACCCACAATAGTGATTGTTTCTGATTGCCCCTTGTATTTAAAATGCATTGCTGCTTATTTTAATGTAATTTTTCTTCTTGATGAGTTCTTCCCCACTCATTAATGGGTGTGCCCATTAAAGTGAGTTTGATTAGGGAAGATTTGTATGAAGGCCCACAACTTTAAGCACTGATTCTCAATGATTGTGATGCCCTCTGGCTCCGAAAAATGTATAATTTCTCTGAGGTGAGTTTTGCTTTTGGAGTTTACTCATTGGAAGAGTGTATTCCGCCAGATGAAACTATGGGGAGCTGATAAGGAGCGCCCTGGCTTTGAAAACCCAGATGATAGTGCCTCTCTCTCTGATAACTATGTATGTATTGTCATATTTACCTGCCTGTTGAACTGTGATGTATGCATTACTACTGTCAGGCAGCTGAAAGAACTGTCTATTCATTTTGATTTCTCTGTATTTTCTCTGAAGTTCAGGGTGCTGCCTTTTTCCTCTGAACTAAGTGAGTAATACATGTGTGCTTGATTAAAGTGATTCTGCTACTTTCTTTTGAAAAAGCAGATCAAATAACGTATACTAGCAAGCCCTCCTGTTTGTGTACGGGTGCATGCTTTTATACCCTTTCTCCAATATATCATCCTTTCTATTATCCTATATCTCCTATCCCCTTTCCCCTTGTTTTGCTACAGGGATAGATAGATTTCCATACACAACTACCTTAATACTGAAAAAGGTCTCATGAGTTACAAATATCATCTTTCCATGTAGGAATGTAAACAGTTCAACATCCGTAAGTCCCTTATCACTTCACTTTCCTGTTTAATTTTTCATGTATCTCTTGATTTCTGTATTTGAAAGTTAAATTTTCTCTTCAGCTTTGCTCTTTTCATCAAAACTGTCCAGAAGTCCTTTATTGCATTGCAAAAACATGTTTACCTGAGGTATTACACTGAGTTTTTCTGGGTAAGTGATTTTTGGTTATAATAGTCACTTCTCTGACTTCTGGCACATCACAGTTCAAGCCTTTGATCTCTTAGTATAAAAGTTGCTAAGTCTTGTATAATTCAGATTGTGTTTCCACAATACTAGAACTGTTTCTTTCTGGATGCTTGCAATACTTTCTCCTTCATCTGGGAACTCTGTAATCACACTACAATATTCTGAGGAGTTTTCCTTGTGGGATCTTTTCCAGGAGGTAAGGAGAGAATTCTTTCCATTTGTATTTTACTCTCTTGTTTTAGAATATCAAAGCAGTTTTCCTTGATAATGTCAAGAAACATGATGTCTAGGCTCTTTTTTTTGATCATGGTTTTCAGATAGATGACTAATTTTTAAACTACCCCTCTTGGATTTACTTTCCAAGTCAGTTTTTTTTTTTTCCAGTGAGATATTTCACATTGCCTTCTATTTTTCATTATATTACTCTTGTTTTGTAATTTATCAGTTTCTCACAAAGACATTAGCTTCCATTTACTCCATTCTAATTTTAAAGGAACTATTTTCTTCAGTGAGATTTTGAACCACATTTTCTATAGGACCAAATTTTTCTTTTTATAGCATTCTTCCCTTCATTGACTTTTTCGAACTCCTTTGTCTTTTGAGTTAGTCTATTTTTTTTAATATAAATTTATTTCTTTAACTTTTTACATTCATTATCACAAAATTTTGGCTTCCAAATTTTCTCCCCATTTGTCCCCTCCCCCCAACCAATACACCGAGCATTCTAATTTCCCCTATCACCAATCTTCCCTCTCTTTTATCATCCCTCCCTTCCCTTGACCCCATCTTCTCTTTTGTCCTGGAGGGCCTGATAACTTTCTATTCCCCATTACCTGTATTTCTTATTTCCTAGTAGCAAGAACAATACTAAAAAGTTGTTCGTAAAACTTTGAGTTCCAACTTCTCCCCATCCCTCCCTCCCCACCCATTCCCTTTGGGAAGGCAGGCAACTCAATATAGGCCATATCTGTGTAGTTTTACAACTCGCTTAGATAATAGTCATGTTGTGTAAGACTAACTAAATTTCCCTCCATGCTATTCTGCCCCCATTGTTTCTATTCTCTCTTTTGATCCTGTCCCTCCCCAAGAGTGTTGACTTCAAATTGCTCCCTCCTCCCATTGCCCTCCCTTCCATCATCCCCTCCACCCTGCATATCTCCTTCTCCCCCACTTTCCTGTATTGTAAGGTAGGTTTTCATACCAAAATGAGTGTGCATTTTACTCCTTCCTTTAGTTGAATGTGATGAGAGTAAACTTCATGTTTTTTTTTTTCCAGCTGTCCTCTTTTCCCCTCCACTAAAATGTCTCCTGCTTGCCCCTTCTATGAGAGATAATGTACCCCATTCCATTTCACCCTTTGTCCTCCCAATACATTTCTCTCTCACCATTCACCTTAATTTTTTTAAAGAAATGATCCCATCCTATTCAATTCACTGTGCTCTCTGTCTCTGTGTGTGCATGCATGTGCATATGTGTGTGTACGCACGCGTATATGCGTGTGTGTATATGTGTGTGTGTGTAATCCAACCAACAATCCAGATACTGTAAAGTTTCAAGAGTTACAAAATTTTCTTTCCATGTAGGAATGTAAACAGTTCAACTTTGGTAAGTCCCTTATGACTTCTTTTTGCTGTTTACTTTTTCATACTTTTTCTCATTCTTGTGTTTGAATGTCAAATTTTCTTTTCAGCTCTGGTCTTTTCATCAAGAATGCTTGAAAGTCCTCCATTTCATTGAAAGATCATTTTTTCCCTGAAGTATTATACTCAGTTTTGCTGGGTAGGTGATTCTTGGCTTGAGTCCTAGTTCCTTTGACTCCTGGAATATTCTATTCCATGCCCTTCAATCCCTTAATGTAGAAGCTGCTAGATCTTGAGTTATCCTGATTTTATTTCCACAATACTGGAATTGTTTCTTTCTAACTGCTTGCAATATTTTCTCCTTGACCTGGGAACTCTGGAATTTGGCCACAATGTTCCTAGGACTTTCTCTTTTTGGGTCTCTTTCAGGTGCTGATCGGTGGATTCCTTGAATACTTATTTTGCCCTCTGGTTCTAGAATATCAGGGCAGTTTTCCTTGATAATTTCATGAAAAATGATGTTTAGGCTCTTTTTTTGATCATGGCTTTTAGGTAGTCCCGCAATTTTTAAGTTGTCTCTCCTGGATCTATTTTCCAGGTCAGTTGTTTTTCCCATGAGATATTTCACATTATCTTCCATTTTTTTCATTCTTTTGGTTTTGTTTTGTGATTATCTGGTTTCTCATAATGTCATTAGCCTCCATCTGTTCCATTCTAATTTTGAAAGAACTATTTTCTTCAATGACCTTTTGAACTTCTTTTTTCCATTTGGCTAATTCTGCTTTTGAAAGCATTCTTCCCCTCATTGGCTTTTTGAATCTCTTTTGCCAGTTGAGTGATCCTATTATTCAAGGTGTTACTTTCTTCAGCATTTTTTGGGGGGTCTCCTTTACCAAGGTATTGACCCTTTCTTCATGATCTTCTTGCATCTCTCTCATTTCTTTTCCCAGTTTTTCCTCCACCTCTCTAACTTCATTTTCAAAATCTTTTCTGAGCTCTTCCATGGCCTGAGCCCATTGGATATCTATTTTGGGTGTTTCAGGTACAGAGGCCTTGACTTCTATGTCTTTCCCTGATGGTAAACATTGTTTTTCCTCATCAGAAAGGAAAGGAGGAAATATCTGCTCACCAAGAAAGTAACCTTCTATTGTCTTATATTTTTTCCCTTTTCTGGGCATTTTCCCAGCCAGTTACTTGACTTATGGGATTCTTCTCCACCCTTGCCTCACTAGTGCTTGGGGTCTGAGATTCAAATGCTGCTCCCCAGCCTCAGAGTTTTCAGCTGCAGGTGCAGCTGCTATTCAGGGTAAGATTAATTTCAGGTTCTCAGATGGGGGCAAGGCTGCCTCCCAGGGCTCAGTTCCCTCAGGGGATTTAAGCAGAGACCTCCGATAATGAATCCGGCATCCTGCCCACTCCCTGAACCCCTGGCTGCTGGTGCCTCTGCTGCTGCCTCCTGAGGGGGCCTGAGTTATGGAGTCACCCCGCTTCCCTCTCAGCCTGCCAGATATGGTCTCTCACTGACCTGTAGCGCCTGTGGATTGAGGGATTTTCATGGCTGCCAGAGATTCCATCCCTGAAACCTGCTTGGATCTGCTCCTCCCCAGGGCCACTCAGCCAAAGCAGGACTGGGCTCTGCTCCAGGTCTGGTGCATGATGGACCTTTGGGGTCGGTTTTTCAGGGTTCTCTGGAACAGAAATCTCCTTTACTCCATTGTTGTGCAGCTTTCACTTCTCCAGAATTTGTTGGGACGTCCTCTTTACCTTTAATTTATGGTCTGTGGGTTTGGAGCTCAAATATGTGAATCTTTCTATTCCACTAACTTAGCTCCTCCCTAGTCTATTTTGTAAAGTATTATTTTCTTCAGGATTTTTTGGGTCTCCTTTAGTAAACTGTTGACTAGTTTTTCACGATTTACTTGCATCATTCTCATATTAAAAATCTGTTTTGAACTCTTCAATGAACTGAGACCATTTCCTATTTTTTTTTTCTTGGAGGCTTTGGATGTTGAAGGCTTGAACTTGCTGTCTTCCTCCAGTTATATGCTTTGTCTTCCTCCAGTTATATGCTTTGATCTCCTTCTGTACTCTTATCTTCCCCATTTTTGTTTATTTCCCCAGCCTATTATTTTACTTTTTAGCTCTTCATTAAATGGTAGGTGTCCTGCCCCAAATGTGAGGGGTTTTGTGCAGCTCTTTTCAGAGCTATCTCTAGGGACCTTTTAATTCTCTGTTCCTCCAAAATATTATGATTAAAGGAGAGGTGTGTGCTCCTCTGTAAGCCCGCACTCTGGTCTGTGGACAACCACGAGCACTGTTTTCTGCCCTGGATTTGTGAGTAGAATTCGCAATCCACAACCACCTCCAGCTCTGCCATGCCTGCTTTTATGTTCACCCTAAATGCACTCCCCATTGAGCCTAGAATGACAGACCCTTCCTGTAAGTCTTCCACATTCTATTGTAAATCTGTTTCATGCTGTCATTTTATGGCTTCTACTACTCTAGAACTTGCTTCGAATAATTTTAATGGGTGTTTTGAGGGGATTGGGAGGTGATCTCAGGCTGGCCCCTGCTTCTACTCTGCCATTTTGGCTCTCCTGTTCATCATTTCTTAAAACACAATAGTATCCAATTATATTCATATATCACAAATCATTCCACAATTACTCAGTTGGTGGGCATCCCCTCCATTTCCAGTTCTTTTACAGAAAGAGCTTCTCAGTTTCTTATGATCTCTTTGTGATTTAGACATGTTAGATTATCTACACATAGTTTTTAATAGCCCTTTAGGCATAATTGCAAATTCTTCTTTAGAGTGGTTGGATCAATACACAACTCCAACAACAATGCATTTGTGTTCTAATTTTCCCACTTCCCCAATGTTTATCATTTTCCTTTTCTCTCATATTAGCCAATTGCATATCACTAAGGCAATATTCATCCCATAGTTGTGAATCACAGAATATAACAGACTCTCCATATAGAAGACAGAAGAAAAAAAATTATTCAGACACCAGAAAGTCAAATATCAACATCAGAAACCTGGACCATTCATAGCAACAGAGAAGTTAATACCATTATCATTGCAGGGGGAACCTTTCCATTTCCAAGTCTTCTCCCATCACTCTGGACTTCCCACAAACAGATACTCACAATTCTGGCTGTCTGCTTACTTGCATCCTCTCAATCTCTCTGCTGTAACACTCTAGTGAATGTTTTCACTCACTTCCTCTCAGTTCTGCTCCATCTTTCGTATTCCATTCATTCACCAAGCACCTGCCATCACATGTAATTTAGGCTGCCATGTAATTTAAGCAGGACACATGAGCATATTGATGTATGGGAAAGATTTTCAAATTAAAATATATATATTAATGATACACCAATCTGATAGGTTTGAAGTGGTACCACAGAATGGTTTTAATTTACATTTCTCTAATAAATAATCATTTAGAGCATTTATGAAGGGAATCATCTGAAAGCTACCTGTCTATATCTTAGACTCTTTGTGAATTGGGGAATCATTTGTATTCCTATCAATTTCACTAACTTTTCAATATATTTGAGAAATAAATCCTTTATCATAAGAATTGGTTTCAAAAATTATTTCCCAGCTTGATGCTTCCCTTCTCATCTTGGGTCCATTGGTTCTTTTTGTGCAAAACCTTTTTAATTTCTTGTAACCAAAATTTTCCATTTTACATGTTATACTGTTCTCTGTCTTCGGTTTGGTCAAAAATTCTTGTTTTCTCCATAAACCTGAGAGGTAAAGGTTTCTTTGTTCTCTTAATTTGCTTACAGAATCATCTTTTATGGCTAAATCATTTGCTCCTTTACACCTTATCTTGGTATAGTGTGTGAGATGTTAGTCTATCCTTAGATTTTGCCAGCCTATTTTCCAGTTTTCCAAGTATGATTTGTACATATGTGTGTGTATGAATGTGTGTGTGTGTGTGTGTGTGTGTGTGTGTGTGTGTGTGAAGCTGTGAGTTCTTACCCCAAAAGTTTGGGTCTTTGGCTTTATCAAACTGTAGATAACTATGGTCAGTTATCATCTGTCTTATGTACTTAACCTCTCCTTTTGATTCATTATATTATTTCTTAGCCAATATAAAGTAGTTTTGATGATTATGGGTTTATAATACAGTTTTAGCTCTGATATAGTTAGGCAAAACTTACTTTGCACATTTATTAAACCCACTGTTTTTCTTGACTTTTTATTCTTCTAGTTGCCTTTTGTTATTATTTTTTCCTAGACCTATGAAGTAATTGTTTAGATTTTTGACCAGTATAGCAATGAATAATTAACTAATTTAGGTGAAATTGTTTTTTTTTTTTTTGTTACTTTGACGAGGATTATCAATGACCAGTCAATATTTTTCTAATTGTTTAGAGCTGTCTTTGTTTTTGTAAAAAAATGCTTCGAAATTGGATTCATATAGGTGCTGGCTTTATCTTGATAGAGGGACCCCAAAATATATTATATTGCCTGCATTGTTTTACATGGAATTTAGGTAAATATAGAAAAACTGATTTATGTGGTTTTATTTTATATTCTCCAACTTGTCTAAATTTGCTTATTGGGGGTCTGAGCAAGATGGTAGAGTAGAAAGACACAACTACACCAGCTCTCCACACACAGCCCATAAAATACTTGTAAAAAAATGACTCTAAACAAATTTTGGAGCCACAGAAGCAACAAAACAACAGAGTGAAGATTTTCAGCCCAAGCAGCCTGGAAGGCCAAGAAGAAAGGTCTATTGCACTGGCCTCAGAGTATAGCACAACCTATGGAGCCTAGCTCAGCCTTGGCCATACAACATTGGCAGAAACAGGACTGGAGCAGGTCTCAGGAGGTAAAATGCTGGGAGCAGTTGTGCTTCCCAGATCCCTCAACCTACAAATACAAAACACAGTTTCAAAGGTCAGTGAGAAAGATTTTTCAGCTGCATGAGAAGAGAGAAGAGTACTCCCTAGGCCCGGCCCCAGGCAGCAGAGGTAGTAGAAAGAGTGTCCATTTTCAGAGCCCTAGGTCTAAAGGCCTTAGGGGAATTGAACCACAGATCTGAATCTCAGTCTGAAGTGACTCTCCTGGGATGAGGAAGAGTGCTGCTGTTGGAGCTTGTGGAGGATCTGGAAAGGGAATTCTACTTTCATATCCTCAGTAGAAAAATTTTGGTAGCTCCTAGATCAGAGCACAAGCCAGGAGAGGAGTAAACTCCTCTATGCTGACTCTGCCACCTTGGAGGAACTGAGAAGTTACAGGTCCCCAGAGTACACCCTACTCATGACAAAGGACTTGAAATTCAAATAACTGGCTGGGAAAATGCTCTAGAAAGGGATAAATAAGACTAATATTACTTTCTTGGTGAACAGATATATCTTCTATCCTTTCAAATGAGGAAGAACAATGCATACCATCAGAGAAAGACATAAAAGTCAAGGCTTCTGTATCCCAAACCGGCAAAATAAATAGGCAGTGGTCTCAGGCCATAGAAGAGTTTGAAAAGGATTTTGAAAATCAAGTAAGAGAGGTGGAGGAAAAATTGGGAAGAGAAATGAGAGCTATGGTAGAAAATCTTGAAAAGAGAGTCAATAGCTTCCTAAAGAAGACCCAAAAATGGTGAAGAAAATAACACCTTTAAAAATAGCCTGGCTCAAATGGTAAAAGGGACCTGAAAAAGCCAATGAGCAGAAGAATACTTTAAAAAGCAGAATTAGGGAAATGTAAAAGGAGGTTCAAAAGCTCACTGAAGAAAATACTTCTTTAAAAGTTAGAATGGAGCAGATGGAAACTAATGACTGTATGAGAACCCAAGAAATTACAAAACAAAAGCAAAAGAATGAAAAAAATGGAAGACAACGTGAAATATCTCAGTGGAAAAACAACGACCTGAAAAATAGATCCAGGAGAGACAATTTAAAAATTTTGGGATTACCTGAGAACCATGATCATAAAATACAAACAAACAAACAAACAAACAAACAAAACCCAGACATCACCTTTCATGAAATTATCAAGGAAAAATGCCCTGATATTCTAGAACTTGATGGTAAAATAAATATTGGGAGAACCCACCAATTACTTCCTGAAAGAGATCTGAAAAGAGAAACTTCTAGGAATATTTTAGCCAAATTCCAGAGTTTCTAGTTCATGGAGAAAATATTGCAAGCAGTCAGAAAGAAACAATGCAAGTGTTGTGGAAATGCAATCAGAATAACACAAGATCTATCACCTTCTGAAGGGATCGAAGAGCTTGGAATGTGAAACTCCAGAAGCCAAAGAAACTAGGATTAAAACCAAGAATCACCCACCAAGCAAATCTGAATGTAGTTCTTCAGGGGAAAAAATGGTCATTCAATGAAATACGTGGCATTCAAGCATTCTTGATGAAAAGACCAGAGTGGAATAGAAAAAAAATTGACTTTCAAACACAAGAGTCAAAAGAAACATCAAAAGATAAACAGGAAAGATTAATTATAAGAGATTTACTAAAGTTGAACTTATTATATTCTTATATGGAAATGTAATATTTGTAACTCTTGAAACTTTTCTCAATATTTGGGTATTTGGAGGGATTATACACACATGCACACAGTCATACGCACACACACACGTATATACGTGTGTGTGTGTGTGTGTGTGTGTGTGTGTGTGTGTACCGACAACCTGGACACAGGTTGAGTTGAAAAGGAAAGGGTGGTATCTAAAAAAAATAAATTATGGTGTGAGACAAGAATATATTAGGAGGAGAAAGGGAGAAAGGAATGGGGCAAATTATCTCTCATATAAGAGGCAAGAAAAAGCTTTTTCAGTGGAGGGGGAAGGTGGACATGTGAGAGGAAAAAAAGTGAAGCTTATTCTCATCACTTTTGGCTTAAGGAGGGAATAACATGCACCCTCAATTTGGTATGAAAATCTATCTTACCCTACAGGAAAGTAGGAGAGAAGGGGATAAGAGGGTGGGGGAATGATAGAAAGAAGGGCAAATGGGAGGAGGGAGCACTAAGAAGCAATCGCTTTAGGGAAGGAATAAGATCTAAAGAGGGAATAGAATAAATAGGGGGCAGAATAAGATGAAGGGAAATATAATTAGTATTTCTAAACATGACTATTATGAAAGTCTTTAGCAAAACTACACATATATAGCCTATATTGAATTGCTTGTCTTCTCAATGGAGATTGGTGGGGAGAGAAGATAGGAGAGAAGTTGAAACTCAAAGTTTAAGGAATGAACGTTGAGAATTGCTTTTGCATAGAACTGGGAAATAAGAAATACAGGTAATGGGATATAGAAATCAACCTTGCCCTACAAGAAAAAAATAGAAGGTGAGCATAAGGAAAGGAAAGATGGGAGAAAATTTGGAACTCAAAATCTTATGGAATACATGTTGAAAACTTAAAATAAATAAATTTTTAAAAGCTGTTTATTTCATTTAGTTTTTAGCTGATTCTCTAAGTATACCATCATTTCATCTGCAAAGAGTGATTGTTCCTTATTTCCTGTTCCACTTCCTTCAATTTCTTTTTCTTCTCTTATTGCTGTAACTAACATTTCTAGTGCTATATTGAGTAATGATGGTGATAGTGGGCATCCTTATTTCACCCCTGATCTTATTGGAAATGCATCTAGCTGGTCCCCATTAGACATAACATTTGCCATTGATTTAGGTAGGTACTATTCATTGTTTTAAGGAAAACTCCATTTACTCCTAGGACTCCATAGGAGTAGGTGCTCTATTTTGTTAAAATCTTTTTTTTCTGTATCTATTGAGGTAATCATATGAATTACATTGATTTTCTTATTGATATGGTAAATTATGCATATAGTTTTCGTAATACTGATCCAGTCCTGAATTCCTGGCTATAAATTCGACCTAGTCATAGTGCAATATCCCAGAAATAAATTACTATAATCTTTTCACTAATATTTGACTTAAAAATTTTGCATTTATATTCTTAAGGGAAATTGGTCTATACTACTATACTACTACTTGCTCTAATAGAGACAGAGTTCTCAGGAGTTAGGAGTATCATGTTCTCATGTATAGATATAAACATGATCAATCTCATTGAATTACATTTTTTCTTTTCTGTTTATCTTTTTATGTTTCTTTTTAGTTTTGTATTTGAAGATCAAATTTTCTGTTCGGCTCTGGTATTTTCTTCAGGAAGTTTTGAAAGTCCTATAGGTCATTGAATGTTCACCTTTTACCCTGAACAACTTGCTCAGTTTTACTGGTTAGTTGAATCTTGGTGGTCATACAAAAGCTTTTGCCTTATGGTAAATCATATTCCAAGTGTCTGATCATTTAGGGAAGGAGATACTAAGTCCTGTGTATCCCTGAGTGTTGCTCCTTGATAGTTGAATTGTTTTTTTTTCAGATTTTGTTTAATTTTCTCCTTGACTTAACAGTTCTTCAATTTGGCTACATTATCCCTCAGAGTTTTCCTTTTGGGACTCTTAGGAGGTAATTATTGGATTCTTTCAATGACAATTTTATCTTCCTTTACTTATATTTCAGCAGTTTTCCTGAACACATTCTTGAAAGGTGTTGTCTAGGCTTTTTTTTTTTTTTTTTATCGTGGCTTTCATGTAGTCTAATCATTCTACAATTATTTCTCATGGATCTATTTTCTAGATTCGTTGTTTTTCCAATGAATTCCTTTATAGTTTTTTTTCTATTTTTTCATTCTGTTCATTTTGCTTTGACTGATGCATAATATCTCATAGAGTTATTAATTTCCACTTGCATAATTATCATTTTTGAGGACTTATATTCTTCGATTTTATTTTGTACCTCCTTTTGCATTTGACCAATACAATTGTAAAGTAGTTGTACTCTTCATTTTTTGCTAATTTGGTCAATTACTTTTTAAGGAGTTATTTTCTTGAGGCAAACTTTGTGCTTCCTTTTCCAAGTTCTTGACTCTTTTTTTTTCATAATTTTCCTGTGTAACTTTTACTTTATTCCCCTCCTTTTCTTCTTCTCTTACTTGATTTTGAAAAATATTTTGAGACCTTCAAAAATGCTTTTCGGACTTTACACCTGTTCGTGTTTCCTTTTGAGGCTTCACATGGGGATATTTTGATATTTTTGTATCCTGAGTTCACGTTTGCTTTTAAGCACTTATTTTAATTTTTTATTTTCTTTCTCTTTTTTGATGTTAATATGTAATTTATTTATTTTCAGTTTTCAGCATTCATTTTCACAAGAATTTGACTTCAAAATTTTCTCAGTATATCTCTCCATCCCACATTCCAGAATAGCATGAATGCCATCCAATGATTTCTCTGGTCAGTCCTCCCTTATATGACAGTTTTTTTCCCATCCCCTTCCCACTATTTTCCTGTATGACAAAATCGATTTCTACACCTCAGTGTCTGTACATCTTATTTCCCAGTTGAATACAAAAAACAATTAATAACATTCATTATTAAAGTTTTGAGATCCATATTCTCTCCTGACCTCCCTCCCCACACACCTACATATAGAAAGCAAGCAATTCATTAGAGATAGCACATGTGTAGCCATGTTAAACACTTCCATAATAGTTGTGTTGTGAAAGACTGATCACATTTTCCTCTAACACTGAACAAGGTCTCAGGAGTTACAAATATTACCTTTTCATGTAGGAATGTAAACAGTAATTTTAAAAGTTTTCATGTTGACCAATTATTTTTTTAGTTGTCTTTCCTGGATCTTTTTTTCTGGTCCCTTGTTTTTTCAATGACATATTTCACACTGTCTTCTATATTTTTATTCTTTTAGTTTTGTTTTATGATTTCTTGTTTTCTCATAAAGTCATTAGTTTCTATCAACTCCATTATAATTTTTAAAGAACTGTCTTCTTTAGTGAGCTTTTGAACTTCCTTTTCCATTTAGCCTATTCTGCTTTTTAAGGTATTCTCCTTTTCAATTTTGGAGAGCTCTTTGGAGTTCTTTTGCCATTTGTGATAGTCTTTTTTTTTTTTTAAAGGCGTTATTTTCTTCAGCATTTTTTGGTTATCCTTTATTTAGGTGTGGATTTACTTTTCATGATTTTTTTACATCCCTCTCATTTCTCTTCCCAGTTTTTCCCGCACCTCTCTTACTTGATTTTCAAAATCCTTTTTGAGCTTTTCCATGGCCTGAGGCCACCGCATATTTTCTTTGGAAGCTTTGGATGTAGCTGCCTTGATGCCGCTGTCTTCCTGCAATTGTATGCTTTGGTCTTCTTCATTTGCAAGGTGGAAGGAAATAACTTTTCACAAAGAAAGTAGCCTTCTTATTTTTTGCTCTTTTATGGCACTTTCCCACACAACTACTTGATTTTTGATTCCTTTGTCAATCCAAGGTATACTACTGCAAGTTTCAGAGGTTTTGTGCTACTGTTCTTCAAGATATTTCTAGAGAACTGTAAATTATCAGTTTCTACAAAGTGGCATAGTAAAGAGTGAGGTGTTCACTAATCCTCTGGCCTGTACTTTGGTCTCTGAGCAATCAAAAGCACTCTTTTCTGCCATGGAACTGCGAGTAGCATTCCCTCTCCACAGTCACCACTAGCACCACTAATCCAACCCTCCTCCTGAACCCAAGACCAATACTCAGTACTGAGATACAGATCAGCTGCTCAATTCCCTCGCGGTCTGTAGGCTGAGGACTCCAGAAGGGATCCCTGATGTGATGGTGACCACTACCACTCTGGGACTGGGGATGGGGTTGGAACTGGACAGAGCTCCCTTCTTACACAGGTGAACAAAATTTCTCACTGACCTTTGAAGATTTCTTTGGCATTTGTGTTTTGATACATCTGGAAACCACAGAAGTTGCCTGTGATTCGGTATCGTTGAAGCCTGCTCCAGTCCCATCTGTGCCTGTGCAGTCCACACTCACCTCTGTTGGCTCTGCTCTGAACTTGTGTGGTAGACCTTTATGTTCTCCTTGTAGGCTGTCTTGGGCTAGAAATCTGTTTCATTCTCTTATTTTGGGATTTTTGCTATAGAATTGTTTAGAGTCATTTTTATAGATACTTTAAGGGCTTTGAGGGGAGAACTCAAGCATGTATATGCTTCTACTGTGCCATCTTGGCTCTCCCTTCTTCAGTTTATATTTTGATTCTTTTGTTGCCATGGAAACTTCATCTGGTCAGGCTCTTTTGTTTATTTGTGTGCTCATTTTTAAAAGTCAGACTCTGCTCCTATAGCTCAGGGGAACTTTTCCACCCTTCTTGGGGACCAGGGGGATTTTCATACCAGGATTTTTCGGCATCAGGACCTTAGATGGTTACACTTTGCCCACTGTGTTGCTTTGGTCAGGTTAGTCATGGCTTTGTGTCATGATTTCAAGGTGGACAATTTGGTTTCTGTGCTGGGGCAAGAGGCCTTACCCCTGCCCTCACATATTGTAGTTTGAGTATTAATAAAATGGAAGGGTAAATGTGTCTCAAAATTATTTCTTCTTTTGTTGCTCTCTATCAATATAATTTGAAATGGCACTTGTTACATTCTAAGTATTTCTGTATGCATTCCTGTTTTTATGTACACATACACACATATATGTATGCATACACACAGGAATATATACCAACATACATACAGGTAAAATATGTGCATATGTGTGCAGATATATGCGTATATGTTTGCATGTGTGTATTTAGGAATTACATTTGTATAAGTATACGCAGGTATGTGTATGTATATGAATATTATGCATATATACAAAAACATACATATGTAGATTCTTATGTAAATATATCCATGTATACATACATTATTTTCAAAACACTTTAAATTTGCTTTTTTGTAGCAACTACCATTTCAATTGTAGAAATTAATGCTCGTCTTAGTCTTGCATTATTTCTTTTTAAAAACATAGGAAAAGAAAATAAAATCATTAATATTATCTGATTTCTATTATGCACCCTTAGAAAATTTGCTCAGTTGCATTTTTTTGTGAAACCACTAGGAATTTTCTTTGCAAAGGGTCTTGATTTTGATTTATTAATATTAAAATTAATGAAGAAAATACATTATCTCCCTCTATAACTATATTAATCACAACTGATATAAATTGTCAATAACTAATGGTTCTGTGCTGAACACTACACCTATTTCCCACCATAATCCCAAATTACTTAAATATAATTAAAATATTGATTTTTCAAACCAATGATATCATTAGAATGAATCAATTTTGGTTCTAATGTGGTAAATTCACATAGCTATTTATTGCATTTTATTCAAAATACTCAATTCCCTAGCTGACAGAATTGCCTGGCCCTTTTACTATCTATGACAGAGTTCCTGAAATTGCCACTGCTATTAATACACCCACCCCCAAAACTCCACCCTTTGTTTTTTGAGGTGGCCTACATTACACTGAGATCAAACCATCATTCAAGTTAGACAGACCTTTCTTGCCAACCTCTTAAGTTGTCTCAGGCTGGAAAATTGTTTCACACACTTTTTGCTGGTTCTGCTGCTTCAGAATTGGATTTAAGACACTATTTTAAAGTTGTTTGTAGGGAAATTTTGTGCCTTTACTGTTCTCTTGCAACATGTGTTTTACTCTATGGTATTGCTTGTACACATTTTGGAGCAAAAGTTCATTATGTTGTGTCTCTTTAATTTACTTATTTCCAGTTAACTTACTGATGTTGGACTTGATATTTAGGTCTGGGGTCTGTACAGTGAATGTTTGTTTTGGTCATGTTTTTTTCCCAGCATTTCAGGGAAAGACTGGTGACTTGAAAGTTTCAGAATTCCCAAAATATTTTGAATCAGATAAAAGTTTAATTGTTTTCCCAAGGTCTGAACATACAAAATCCTAGTGACTATCTATACACACAAAGTTAGGTGTCTATCTATGCATTGACAACCATGGTATTTTGTCCCTGTCAAACAATTAGAAAGTCCTGTTGGCTCAAAGTGACAAAATTGTAAGCTCACATTTAGTCTGGGTTTCCTCCCTTGATTATTTCTATACCAGCTCAGCTAAATTTTGGAATTTGGAACAATATTTAAGCTTGAGGTCTGAGATACACTGACTCTACTTCTGGTTTTTCAACTTCTTATTTTCTTCATACACTGTCCAGGGGCCTCCCTACCAGGAAATGACACTGCTAAGTATAGGTCCCCTTTTCATGTGATCTGGGCTGACAAAGTTACTATTTGCAACCTGTCCTGATCTAATGCTCTTGCTTAGGTCTGGAGTGTATCTCAGTATGAGTCTGGCACCTCCCTTTTTCCTGGGGTTCAGTTTCTCTCTGAGGGATGGAGTGATCCACCTACTACATGCTCCTAGACAAACCTGTCCCCAGTGTCTGTAAACTATTGTGATTGTCTTATTATGCTGACCTGGGCAGGACAAATGATTCACTGTAACTTTTCTTATTTTCTCTGTCAGGATTCATTTTCAATTTTATAGATCTCTTTGAAGGAGCTGTGGCCAGCGATCAGCTGGGTTGCTTCTTTCTACTCTTTTGTCTTAGCTTTATAGCATTTTGACTTATTTTAATGTCATTTCTGCCTCCAGTTGTACTATTTAATATGTTTTGAAAGTAAAATTTAATCTCTCAGGCAGTAAGGGTAATTTACTTGTTGCCTTTGTATCTTTAACACTTTGCACATTGTACTAGACATGGAGTGATGGATAGATTCTGGACAGATTATGAAGATTCTTGAAGGAGGAGAAGTAGGCATTGTGATAATCACTTTATAAATATTGTGTAATCCTTACAACAACCCTGAGAGATAGGTGCTATTAACCCTTTTAGTGTTGAGGAAACTATTATGCATATTTTATCTATTTATCTATCCACCTGTCTATCCATCTAGACTTATTTGCTCAATTTTATTATCTCCATCATTATCCAAGCCAAGATAAAATTAACTCAGACACTCATTTATCATCAGATATTTTTCCACCTCTGACGATTGATTAGCATGAACTGACTCATTACATTCCTTCTTCCTTTCAAGAACTCTTATTATTAAAAAAAAATCACCTGTGAATTACCTTTTGAGCAATGACTCTCTCCAAAAATTGTATTGTGTCAGTGGGCTTTCATAATACTTACTAGATTAGCAAAGTCTATCAGAGGCTATGACCTGCAGTTATAAGCTTCATGATCTCACTGTCACCTCCATGCTCTGATGAGATATGAAACAAAGGCTTCAAAAGAGACTTTGTACCTTAATAATTTCTGGAATATTTACATGTTATAAGAATTTGAATTAGCTTAGTAAGAAAATATATTTTCTGTTGTATAAAAAGCAACTCTCTTTTTAGGACTTGTTAGATGAGCTTCAATATTAACTTGGCATGCTTCCTGGTTTGAACTAAATAATAATTCTCTCTATTGGTCTCTAAAGTATTAGGCACCTGGAATAAGCCACTGTGAGATGTTTGGAATCTAGGAGTTCAGGGACTGACATCATGATGTTCTCATGATACCCACAGGCTAGTCATCCTGAAAATATTGTCAGCTAAAATTTGTCAGATTTCTTACATTTCTGATTTCTCTAAACCCTAGAGCACCTTTGCCAGGAGAAGCCATTGATTTTTGTTTAATTATTTTTTGTGCTATCTGATTTATACACATATAGATGTGATTCATTTCACTATATTCCTTGGAATAATTCCTCTGAGTTGTTATTCTTGCCAAAATGAGTCTTTTCACAGTCTCTTAAACTAGTACATGTTCAGAAAAATCACTAAAAATGGAAAACTTAAGTGGTTAAGATTGTTTCCTTCCATATCCATTACTGAGATAGAAGAAATTGCAGTCTTTCCCACACCTATGGAAAATGGCTGAATAGAGCAGATCCAACATTAGAGACATCTGTTAGAGAGGGATGATTTTTTAGAAAAGAGATGAACTTTTCACACTGAGATTGGATCAGTATTCATCATGTTCCAAATTTATCAATCTATAGTTTGCTGAGACACAGTAAATAGACCAGTGGGATGAATATGAGTCTTTCACCTTGTACTGAAGTCATTTTTAAAAGTAGTGCCAGAATTAATGTTCAAATTGAGATAAGAATCATAAAACAGAAGGTTTTTTGTAGGTTACATAACAGCATTTTCTTCAGCAATATTTGCAAGGTTTATAAGAGCTTTCTGTAAACTCCTGGTGGTAGATTGATTTGTCTGGTACTCTGAGAAGCACTACAATCAAACTTTGGTTTCCTCACTACATATAGATCCAATATACACTCTTAGAACTTTGTACTAAGTTCTTCAACTTAAAAACCCTAAAATTGATGCCTGGAGAATTTCTCTCACATATATACTTTGTTTTTCTCAATACACATTCATATCCCTTTGATCTCATGTTAACAAATCATTATGCTATTGGCAGATTATACAAAATATGTTTCCTTGATCCCCATTGTTGATTTCCAAGGGCAGCAACAGAAAACATTCCAAGTATGACTTTTCCAGGGTTTATTTCAAGTCTACTATAGATTTAATCCTAAATTAAGAGTTAAAGAAGGGATTTTAAACATTCAGTATAGTTAATAATGATAAATCTTTGCAAGAAAGGAGAAAAAGGCCACTGAATAAGGGATCCATATATGAACTGATTATTATATCAAACTTTGGGATGAGGAAACTGCCTCTACAAATGCAAGTCAACACCTTCTGTTCAACATTAAGTCTTAAAGAGATACTGAGGGTAATGAGAGGTTAAGTGACTTATCCAAGGTAAGAGAAGCAACATCTTCCTGCTTTAAGATGCATTGTTAATACTCTATGATTACTATTTGATGCAAAAATACAAGCTATTCCTCTGTTAATTTTCACATGTGATTATAAGTTGTGTTAATTTACAGCACAGGTGTAGACTTAAAGATAAGTTAGGAGGAAATGCTTGTCTATTTGGTACGTGGAATACATCTTCCCAGAGAAAATATTTTGTATTATTTATTATTTCTCTTCAGATTAATTTTTAAAAGTCCC
>JAJHZJ010000237.1:6620860-6693360 GCA_023548195.1 Bettongia penicillata ogilbyi
TACATGTGCTTGATTGAAGTGATTGTTGACAATCAAAAACTGCCTTTCCTTTTTGAAAAGCAGATCTAAGAACCTATGATAGCAGGCTATCCTGTATGTGTCAGGGTGCTTGCTTTTACAGAGGTGGACTTATTCTAATGAGAGACTGAGAAAATGACTGATCACTCAGTCTTGGTTAAAGATACTTATCTATGCTCTTATCACCCTGCTTAGGGTAATCTAGACAAAAGAGGGAATCCATTCTTACCCAGACCTGTCTGAGTAAAAACACAATGGGCCAGAATCGATCAATTCATCATAACTAAAATTTTTTTACAGTTTGATCAGACCTGAGTTTTGCACTTGGGTCAAGTTCCCCCAAAATTTCATCTCATTAAGAGCCCTGTACTTCAAAGGCTATATGAATAACTTACAGGGGCTGATTTCTGAAAGAGGAAGGAAGGGGAAAAAGCTTAGTCCTAATTCAGTAATTTGGATATTAATATGAGAAAAATAATCATTTCTCTCATTACTTAACCCAGTTTGTTCAGCTTCCTTATCTGTAAAATGAGCTGGAGAAGGAAATGGCAGACCACTCCAGTATCTTTGCCAAGAAAACTCCAAAGAGTTGGCCATGAGTGAAAAGCAACACAACAACAAACCATAATATTAGTATATATCTTACATAGCTTCCCTGAATCTCCTCTCATTCCCTCTTATCCCCATAATTGGGCAAGACCATGTCATTAGATTGACTTGTGCCTGGCATTATTCTTTTCTTGCAAATGAAAACCACTATGATCCATTCATCCTTGCCTGGTTGACAGAAAGCTGATCTGAGCTAGGAAGATTTGGATTTACCAGTTGTCTTGGATAAAATGACTGTGGGACCTTGGACAAGGCATAGAATGCCTCAATGACCCAGAAAATTCTTTAAGACTACAATCTGCAAAGCAAAGGCTGATCTGCATGGCAAGAAAACATTGCTCATCAAGGGGAAAAGGGACATTATAGCATAGTGGAAAGACCATCAGAGGACCTGGATTCATATCTTGCATCTACATGCAATCAATAGACATTTATTAAGTGTTTATTATCTATGCAAAGCATTGGGAATAAAAATATGAGGAAAAAGAAAGACAGTACTGGGGAGAAGTTACCCACATTGGGACATAGCAGAGAACGAAATCCAAAGACTCCAGAGTAGGGCTGGGAGAGAAGTGAATATGGCTGGCCTGAACACATTCTTAAAATCTTTTTCCTGGGGGTGTATTTTTTGTCCTTTCTTTTGAAGAGGAACAGTGACATCATCAATTAGATTTAAATGTGTCAGAATTACCCAAAATCATCAGTACAGGACACCAGTCTTAGCTGTATGACCTCACACACACACACGTTCACTTTCTTCATTACTGTTGTGGAGATTTCATATAATCAGAGATCTAGAGTTAGAAGGGACTTCAGAGACCATCTAGTTCAGATAATGAAACTGAGGCCCAGAGAGCGGAAATAATTTGTCTTAAGGTCATATATAGTTAGGAAGTGGTGGAATTGGTCTTTGAACTCACAATATCTGACTCCAAATCCAGAGGAGGAGGATTGGGGGGTGGGTATGGCAAGGAGGAGTGCTACATATAAATGAATCAGCCTCATTTTCCAACTCATGTGGTACTAGGTTTTCCTCTAGTACCAAAGCTGAAAAAAAAGGAGGGTAAGGTCATATAAAAAAGTTTCGTTATCAAGAACAGCAGCTCAGGATTGACAGAAGTGTGGAGGGTGTGCAGTCTTGGTTTGTTCTCTCAAACAAAAAAGATGAAGATATGATTATGAACAGAGGAGGAATGAGGAAATATGGGTTTAGCCCTTTTTTTTTTAAAGCTTCCCATCGCTCTGGAGCAGTGTGGTATGATGGATAGAGAACTAACCCTCAAAGTCAGGAAGACCTAAGTTCAAATCCTCCTCTGACACATACTGGCTCAGTCACCCTGAGCAAGTTAAGTTCACGGTGGTCCCAGGCAGCCCTCAAAGACCATAAATCATAGGCAGGCACAGCTCTGTATTGGGACACAGGGAATTTCATCCCAGGGAGCTCCATATGCTCATGAAGTCATGGGTTCAGGCCAAAATGAAGATGTTTTTGTGATAAGTATTATAACTTTTCCTTTCGTTATTTTTTTTAACCACCTTTCTATTTTGTCTCTTGTTGCTAAGCGTGAAAGAACTTTGGATAATCTCAAGACGTTTGTGTTTACTTTGGGAACAGGAGAATTGGGGAGAGGGAGACTTTTTTTATAATAATAATATTAATAGACTAGTAGTGGTAATATCTAGCATTTATATAAGGATTTACTTAAATTGCAGTATAAGGGTTGGCTATTATATTATTTCAAGTTTGCAACTTTAAATTGCCATATAAGTGTTATTATATAATATATTGCATTACATATTATATACATAAATATAATAAATATATAATATAAATATAATATATCATATACATAAATATAATATATACATAAATATAATATATAAATTATATCATACACATATAATATAATAACATAAATATAATATGAATATGATATATTACATAATATATACATGAATATAATATATTACATATTATATACATAGATATAATATGTTATATATATTAACATATTTGTTATTATTACATCATTTTGAACTCACAACTATTCAGGAAAGTGTTATTATTACCTCTATTTTATAGATGAAAATTGAAGCTGAGAGAAGTCATATGATTTTTTCCTTTTTTTTTTTTTTTGGAGGTAATTTACATTAAGTGACTTGCCTAAGTCTGCACAGCTAGTATATGTCTGAGGCCAAATTCAAACTCAGGTCATCCTGACAGGTCCAGTGCTCTAAGCGCTTCATCTGACTTGGGCCTGGGGGGTGAATTTGGAAGGCTGAGTAGTCAGAGCACTTCCTGGTACCTCTAGAATTCAAAGAAGGGGGTGACTAAGGAGCTGACCAGAGCTGAGAAGCTCCCAGGTTTTTACAGTGTCTCCTGATTTGCCTCTGATACCTTTAAACTCTTCCCTTTGGGAATCAGTCTGGGTTTAGGCCATGGGAACTATGACTCACCTCCCAATGTCAGAGAGAAGTGGTAAGCCAGGGGCAGGTGGGAAATATTTCAGTGAGAAGATTGATTCTTGGTATCCCCAAACTCTTCTTAGGGAAAGATGGAGGCATATGGCCAAGATGAGCTTGCCATGAAATACATTTGAAATTGATTGAATGTCTGGACCTCAAAAGGTAAATGCGTTTATGTCAATTTGAAAGGAGGTCTCTAGTGGTAGGTTACAGAGATCTATGCTTAGCACAGATTTATCATTTAAGAAAAAAATTATCTTATATTTATTTTATTTTTTTGTCATGTTTTGAGGTCTGAGTTTTCTCTCTCCCTCCCAACCCTGATTTAGAGAAAAATTTGTCATTTTTAGCATTTTTTTAATCAATGACAACTAAGAAAATAGTAAAATGTTTATCAAATTTGCAGACAATTCAAAGCTAGCAGGGATAGCTAGCAAGTTGTAAGGACAAGAGTCCAGATCTGAACTGATCTTGACAGTGTTAAAACAGGGGTGGGGAACCTGTGTTCTTAAGGTCACACATGGCCTTCTAGATCCTTAGTGGGAATTTAAGAATTTTAATCTAGATCTTAAGTGTTCACTTAAGCATCTAGAAGGCCACACATGGCATTAAGACCCTTGTCTAAAATATTGAGCTGAATCAATCAAGAAGAAATTTGATAGGGATGACAAAACATAAAACCTTATGTTTCTGTTTTAGAAAAATCACCTTCAGTACAAGATGGAAGAGGCCCTCATATGAACAAGATCTGGAGTTTTAGGAGGAAGACAAGATCAGTTCTGGCCCCAAATACCTGCATTCAACAGTCACAGGGCCTGTGACTTGGTTGGTGTAGAACTCTTTCTCTGTTCATGCAGTTTGTGTCCTTGATTTGCCCAGGATTGCTCAGTCATTGTGTGTCAGAAGTAGTGTTTCCTTCTGTCTCCAAAGCTACCTCTCCACTATGTTACAATATCTCTTCATCTTTTATCTTAAGAGAGATTGAAAGTGGCATCTCTCTAGTACTACAGAAATGATAGTTTTGCTGTATCCTACCCTAGTCAGTGCACATAAGAATATTGTGGTCTGTTCTCAACACAGCATTATAGGAAAGGCATTGGTAGAGGGGATTCTAGGATCCTATCTGGATGTAAAATAATAGTTAGCTAGGATTTATACAGTGCTTTGGGGAAGATAAAGGGTGCCAGAGTGCACAGAGTGCTAGGCTTGGAGTCAGGAAGACTCATCTTCCTGAGTTCAAAATTACTAGCATTTAGTTCTGGGCACCATGTTATAGGGGAGGCATGAAGAACCTGCTGCCTTGAGGCCACACATGGCCCTTTAGGTCCTCAAGTGTGGTCCTTTGACTGAATACAAACTTCACAGGACAAATCTCCTTAATAAAGTTTTGCAAAACTTGAGACTCAGTCAAAAAGCCAAATCCAAGAACCTAGAGGGTCACATGTGGCCCCCAGGTCTCAGGTTCTCCACTTCTGAAAAAGGGGATGCAGAGGGGATTTCTAGGAGAGCTCTTTTAGAAGAAAAGCCTATAGTCTCAAGGCAACCATGTTGTTGAATTCATGCCATGGATGGAATTGGGCGTGTGTAGTCTAGGGATGAGAAGACTTAAGCAAGAATTCATTATTGTTCAGTTGGCATGTCTGACTTTCCATGACCCTTTTTACAGTTTTCTTGACAAAGATCTTGGAGGAATTTTCTGTGTCTTTCTCCAGCTTATTTTATATATGAGGAAACTGAGTTAAACAGAGTTAAGTGACTTGCCCAAGGTCATATGGCTACTAAGTATCTGAACCTAGGCCCAGAACTCTATCCATTGTGCCATCCAGAATATATTAGCTGATTTTAAATATTTAAAGGACTGTCATGTGGAGGAAGGATAGGAATTATTCTCTTTGGGCCTACTATGTAGACTGCCAAATTTGGTCTTGATGTCAAGAAAACTTCCTAGTAATTAGAGCTCCAAAATGTCTTGGGAGGCACTTCCTATTCCCTCACTCTATGTTTTCCAGGGAAGGCTGGAGGACTTCTTGATAGTGATGCTGCAAGTGGGGTTTAGATCAGTTTCCAACTCTGAGATTCTTTAATTCTAGTATCTCAGACTGAAATTCTGAATAAGAACAATGACAAAAATTGCTATATGTAGTGGTTAGGTTTTATAGTAATAGAAGCACAATCCTTCAAATTATCCTATATTAAATTGGCTTTGGAGGCCTGGACAGAGAACCCAGCCTATGCGTCTAATTGTTTCTATTACCTAGATTTTTTTTTTTTTTTTTTTGGTGAGGGGATCTCGAGGAATATTCTGATAATTTACAGCTTCTTTCAATACAGATAATGATGGCTTTATGTCTACCCCATAGTGAATGCTTTGTAATCCATCAATTGTATTGTGGTATTCTGCGGTTGATTTCCGTTTGAGAGTGTTTACTTCTTTTAATGAGGCAGAAAATATTAAAGCTTCTGCTTCCCAATAGAATGAAATGCACTGAAGATGCTATTTTGCCTGCTTTTTTGCCCAAAGATCAATGACAAATACATGCTGCTTTCTTTAAAAGTATTTCCTGCTTCTTTCTCTACCCTGCCCTCTCCCTGCTCCCACCTCTGTGTCGCCTGACCACCAAAATCCCCATCTACACAGTAATAACCAAAAGAAAGTAGAAAGTGCAGTGTGCTCTGAGTCAAGGAAAATTAGATATTTGAACTCAGATGTAATCTCAATGAGATGTTCCTCTTAATGGCTAAATTTATGAGAAAATACAGTCAGGTTTGAAGACTCTTAAATATGTGTGCCAACATGTCCACAATGATGCTTACTGCTGTGTTCTGTCCCTACTCTCTCTGAATATTTTTCTTTCTTCCTTCTCATGACCATCCTTCAAATCAACTTGAAGAACTGGGTTGACCAAAAAAAAAAAATATGATTAATTTGGCCTTTAAAAGTGAAATACAGGAAAATCATTTAAAAAAACTACAAAAGCCAGTCTTGAGGGGTCAATAAATGTAGGGGTAAATGTCAAGGTAACTGAGGGAAAAAAAAGTGAGATAAGGGCTAGAAGTGATGGGTGACAGTGCTGGGGCTATTTTGGGCAGTCCCCAAAGGGATCTTGTATTACAGGGGAGAGAGAGCCCATGATGCTTGGGAAACTCTTGGACAAGAAACACCAGGGAGGTCCTGGGAAGAGCAATAACAGTGATAAACAGAGCTAGAGAATTGATTTGTGAGGAGAGATTAAGGAAGCTAAATGTGTTTAACTAAGTGAAGAATAACTGGGATCTGATAACAGCCTAGGAATATTTGGGAAGTGTAAACAATGAAGGGGAAATATTTAACATAATATGAAGTTTAACTGGGGAAAAAAAGGAACTTTAGGAAAATTTCTATGTCCATTTTTCTGTGGACCTTGATTCAAGGTCCATGAAGAAATTTTAAAATATTCTTGACCAAATAGCATCATAAAGTACCTTTAGTTTACACAGAAAATAGCTGTGCCTGGAGATGGAAAGACCAGATACTTACTGGCTGAGTCATCTTGGGCAATTAACTTCACATCTGTTTGCCTCAGTTTCTTTATTTGTTAAAAGTGGATAATAATAGCGCCTACCTCCCAGGCTTCTTATGAAGACAAAATGGTAAAATATTTGTAAAAGCTCTTTGTAAATCTTAAAATGCTTTACATTCCTGCAAATTCTTTTTTTTTTTTGCTTGTTTGGTACATTTCCGCCCCCCCCCCACTTAATGATATTTTATTTTTTCCAATTACATATAAAGATAGTTTTCAACATTCATTTTCATAAGATTTTGAGTTCCAAATTTTTCCCCGTCCTCCCTTCCCTCCTTCTCCTCCTCAAGATAGAGAATAAGCTGACATAGGCTATACATGTACAATCACATTAAATATATCTCCACATCAGTCACATCCTTGTAAACTTCTATGAAAGTTATTAACCTGTAATTCTTTTTTATTTAACTTTTTTTTTACATCCCTCTGATTTCTGAATCTACCTGGCTTACTCCACAAATCCTCTTTGTAACAAAAATAAAACAAACACAAAATAAAAGACAAATGAAGCAATTTAGCAAAACTAGTAATCATTTCAACTCAGTCTGACAGTCTATGCTATAATCTACATACACAATCACCTACTTTTGCAAAGAAGGAAGAAAGGCAGGTTTTCTCATCACTTCTTTAGCTACAGACATGTAGGATTATAAAGCCAGAAAGGACCTCTGCTTTACAGATGAGGAAACAGAGCCCCAAGGAAGTCAAATGACTTTCTGAAGGTCATAGAGTCAGTAAACAGCAGAGGTGGGATTGGACTCAAGGTCTGCTTGCTGGAGAAATAACAGTATTTCTACTATATCACACTGACAAATTTTTGACCTAGAATTCTTTGGGGAATTTTGTATATGAGGACTGAATAAAGCACTGGACTGGGAATTATGCAATTCAGGTATTATTCTAGGCTCTTTGCCTAATTCACTGCATGACCTTGGGGAAGTTGGAGGTCTCAGTTTTATCATCTATATTAAAATAAGGAGGCTGGACTCTCTAAGGTTCTCTGTCTGTCTCTTTCCTTATATGTATATATAATATATATGCATATATGTATGTGTATATATATATACACATATGTATATATATATGTGTGTGTGTGTATATATACAAACACATATCTCTGTACAGATATAAGTATCCATGTATCTATATCTATCTATCTATCTATCTATCCATGGAAAAGGGGTCAGTATGTGACTGATTAAAACTAAGAATATTTTTGTTTCATCTCAGTGCTCAAACTATTAGATTACACAACTCATTTCCGAGTAGTAATCTCCCACTAGGCAGACACATCTCACTGAAGAACCTAAACCCCAGAGAAAACATTGTTTTCTGTTGCTGACACTAAAAGGCTGGAGTCACAACAGCAGTGCATTTCAGGAAAGCAAGCCCTCAGACAATGTTGGTTTCTTAGGAAGGGATTAATTTCATCAAATGCCACACACAGAGATTGCAAAAAAAAAAAAAAAATGCCAAAGAAGGTAAGACCTTGGAAAATCCAATTGAAGAAAAATACGTTAGAAGAATGGTTCATGAAGGGGGCTGAGCGGGATGACCAGCTGCATCTTTTTCATGTTTAATTTCTGTGACTTGGATTTATTACAAATTTCTGCAAATTCCCTTTGGTTCATGCACAGCTGTCCTTGTTCACCATTCATGTGTAAAACTGAAACAGGCTTTCCTTTGAGTGATTTTCTTTTCAGGCTTGTCCTGGTGAGCAGCAGTTTCATCTTAGCTCAGTTCCTATCAATCTTAGGAGAAACAGTTAAAAATTTTGTATTGAGTTTATTTTTCTATTCATTCATTTATTTAATCTCTCTCTCTCTCTCTCTCTCTCTCTATATATATATATATATATATATATATATATGTGTGTGTGTGTGTGTGTGTGTGTGTGTGTGTGTGTGTGTCCTTCCCATCCATCCATCCATCCATCCATTCATTCATTTATTTTGGGGCATTTTGTTTGCATCAGACCTGGTATTTCAATGACATAGAGAGCTCTTGAGGAGGAAATTCCCTTCACTTCCAATAACAATAGCTAATATTTATAGCATTTACTATGTGCCAGGAACTGTGCTTTAAAAATATCATCTCATTTGATGCTCACAAAAACCTTGGAAGGCAGATGCTATTATTACACCCATTTAGCAATTTAAAAATCTGAGGCTGACAAAAGTTAATTGACTTGTCCAGAGTCACACAGTGAGTAAGTACCCAAGATTGGGTTTGAACTCAAGTCTTTCAGTCTCGAGGTCCAATGTTTTACCCACTGAACCTAGATTCTTCTTTTTATATTGATGGAGAATGATGGAACTATAGAAGAATAAAAACTCCTGGGGACATAATGATCAATCAAGTGACCCATGCGTAGTGGGTGTAAGTAGACCACAGCATATTATTTATGATGACATTTCCTAGAAATGGCATGAGATATCATCCACGGTACATGTGAATGAATGGAAAAGGAGCCTGGCTCATCATGTAGTAAAATGAGAACTTACAAATGGACATCTTGATTCACCGAAATCCATGAATTATCAAAGGACTGGGAGGAAAATATTTTGCATATTAAGTATATCTATGTGGAAGACTTATGGAAGGACATGAGAATTACGCAAAATAAGGTATGGATGGGTTGCCAGGCAGAGAGAGTTTTCTCATTGATGAAACTGTGGGATCTATTTGTTTTGTATAGTGACTCATTTGGAGTCAGAGAAACTGAATTTGAATTCTGACTGATGATTTATTGCCTATGACTTTTGACCAGTGCATTAACATCTTTGCAATTCAATTTCATCCTCTGTAAAATAAGGGTATTTGATTAGATGATCCACCCCATCCCTCATCCCTTCAGTTCTAAATATGTGATAAAAGGATTGAAACTTCTATTAGCTCTGTCAGCATTACCTAGCTCTATTCTGATTTATATGAAAGCAAGACTAAAGCAAGTTAGTTTAAAATATGTCAAGAATCAAAGAATTTGACATTGTAGTCCTAGAAATACATGAGATCCTTCAAAGATTCTTAATCTTTATTTTTTTTTCAAGATGGTCCCCTTTGTCAGTATTATGAAGCCTATGAACCCCTCAAACTAATTTTTTAAATGCATAAAATACATAAAATTATAACAGAAACCAATTATATTGAAATCTAGTTACCAAAATGTTTAAAAAAATATGCAATTTCATGGAACCTTGGTCTAGTTCAAAAGCTTCATTTACAAATTAGAAAAATGAGGCCAATTATTGCTTCACTGAAAGCAAACGCGACTTCATTTGTTCTACTGGTTTTACATGTGCAAATTTGTGTGATTGTCCTGAAATGGGTATCACTTTCTAGTTTGGTTGCCTAAGGAATCAAATAATATGAGTGTGACTAATGTACATACAGGAAATACTTGCATATTCCCCACATAGAGAAGTTTTGTTTCCACCTTTGTGCTGTGTCTAACTTCTTTCTTCCCTGATTCTTTTATGTTTTTCTCAAGCATGCATAGTTTCTCCATTTTTAATAAGTTATTTTTTTCGCTTTCTGGGCCTTCCAATTCCCATTCTATCTCTTTTATCAAATTCAATATTATTCCACTTGAATGAAGCATTATTTTCTGTTCTGTTGATTTTTCTCTACCCACTCTCTTTGTGATACTTTATAGTTGCTTCTCTGTTAACTTTGTTAAAAGACTAATCGCTACAATCATTTATGACCTCCTTCTGGTCTATTTGAAAATTCCATCTTCTATGTTCTCTGTTGTTGACAATCTTTTTTTGTGTAGTTTAGTGACAATTTGCTCTTGTTGATTCCTCGGTTCCTTAGATCTTTCCTCTGTCTACTTTCCATGCTCTTCTTTATTTCACTGTCAATTTACTTTTACTTAAATTTAGACTACCTTCACAAAGCAGTCTGGACAAACTCTCATGATGGTTGTGTCTTATGTTTTCTTTGTTCATAGCTGTTCATCTTTCATTTTCAAAGAGGACCGATGTGCTTGATATCTTGACATGGGCATGAATTGGATTTAAGTGAGGCAGACTTGCACAAAGCCATCAACCTCATTATCCTCTTCCTGAGTCATTGACGTCCAGTAGCAAGAGAAAAATTAGGATGATTGGCGATGATCCAGGAGGCAGATGATGAATTTGGCATCTTCAGTGTCTCACTGAGCTCTAAGCATTTCACAGCATCTTCTTCAGCTGCCTTCATGGCCATTGTAACAAATTGTTCTCATCTTCCCATTCCAACTAGGAGAAATCTTGTCATGCTTGAGGTAGATACCCTTTAATTCACCAATAGATTTGAGGTCCATCTTTTACCCTCAACCTGTTTTGGTCTGTCTGCTGAGATGATTTGAGCTGGGTTGCCGCTGAACATGCTACAGCTTCTTGGAGCCACAGGCAAGAGCTGAGTGAAACATGGGCACCAAAGAAGGATGGAAAGTCCTTGGCAAGCCCTCCCACCAGAGGTGCTACTCTCCCTGCCCATCTCAAATAGGTACTTAACAAATATTGCGGAGATTGTGGAGTCTCCAGCTTCCTTAGGTGTTTTCCTTCTTTTTTTTTTGTCTGTCTTTTGTTTTGCTTCATCTGGGGAAGGTATTTTTAGAATATGTTCCCTTCAGTTGTTTTATGTCTCTTTTCTTGCCTGAGCAGCTCTGGGATTTGGATCCAAAGATTTGGAGATTGGCTGTAATGAATTTATTCTGAAAGTTCAGTGAAAGCTAAGAAATCCTTCATAAAATATTTTGAGCTACTAGTACAATTCTGCAAGTGAGGACAGTTTGTGTTGGTGAATAATGGGAAATAAATTGGGAGAGTTAGAAGGATGCCAGATGATGGAGGGCTTTGCATTCCAGACCAAGGAATTTTGGGGTCTATTCTATAGGCAGTGAAGAGTCATGGGAACGTTTTGACTTGGGGAGGTGGGAGCAAGGCAGTGCTTTAGGAAGCTGAATCTGGTAGCAGTGTGTGGGTTGCTTCAAACTAGAGACAGGGGATTTGTTAGGTAGCTTTTGAAGAGTCCCAGTATGCAACTTCCAGAGGAAGGGTAGTAGGTTGAAGGAAGAGAAACGAAGAGAGAGAAAGACATGTGAATAGCGTTTTGAAAGAATAATTGACAATATAAGGTGAATGATTTAAGGCGGGAGACAAAAGGGAAGGAGAAATCCTGAATAAGCCCACAGTTTTTGAGCTGGATAACTGGAATGATGACACTATTGATAGAAAACCTGGAGGTCAGCTGGATTTGGGTGAGAGATGATGGATCAATTTTAGAACTGTTGAATTTGAAGTGATAGTCGATGTATAGATGGAGATGTTTAGCTAGGAACTGAAAACAAATGATTAAAGTGTAGAGAAAGGTCAGTATTGAAGACATAAGTTTAGGAATCACTCACACAGAAGCCAGAACTGAAACAATGAGAATGGATGTGATCTGGGAGGGTCAGAGCACAGAAGGAGAAGACCTGAGGATCAACAACTGGTGTAGAAAGGTGTAGAAAAATGTGGAGACACCAAAACAGATGAAGATGGGGCCTGAAGTAGGAGGAGAATTAAAGCAATAGAATGTTGCAAAAGCAAAGGAAGAGAAAATAAACGTTCATTTAATGAATTGAATTCTGTACAGAGGTCAAATAAAAACAAATGTTTTATATGAGTAATTTTAAAATTTATTTATGTATCCATTAAAAAAAACCACAAACTAGTTCAAAATTTTCTCCCTTTCTCTTGCCGTTTCCCCACTCACTGAGGAAGTAAGCAATGTGATATAAATTATACATGTGAAACCATGTAAAGCATAATGAAAATATTTTACAAAAAATAAAATATGTGAAAAAGAGAAAATTCCAACAAAGTACTTAATTCTTGAATAAAAATTTGATGATTGAATAAGTTTTAAAGTAGAAAATGAACTGTAAAAATCATAGGGAAAGGCACTGGATCTGTGATTTCACTGGCACAGGAGAAACTCCCAGGTGAAGAAAGCCCCTCTACAAAGGTTCCTTAGCAGCTTCATCTTTGAGAGTTGTCTAGAGTATTGACAGGCCTGCCCAAAGTCACTAAGCCAATATGTGTCAAGATGGGACCCAAAATAAGGTCTTCCTGGCTTGGAGGACAGTTCTGTATTCAACTTGCAGGAATAGATACCATTTATGTTATAAATGGCTATAACAATTAACAGTGGATAAAATCACTAATAATAAAGAACAATTATTTATGTAGAACATTTTATTCTTACAACAACCCAGTGAAATAGGTGCTATTAATGTCTTCATTTTGCAGATGAGGCTGAGGATGATTAGGTGACTTGCCCCAGGTCACATAACTAGTAAGTATTTGGTAGGATTTGAATTCAGGTCTTCCTGTTTCTGGATGCAGTACTCAATCTACTCTGCCACCTAGCTTCCTGTAGATAGAAACATATATCAAAAAATTCAAGAGACGGAAGGCAACATTTCCAATCCTGCATGTAATATGCGTTTTCTCATTTCTTCTTTTTTTATCCTTCAGATTTTAATATGACCTGGAAAACCTGCTGCTATTTTAATGGACAATAAATTACTTTTATATTTCTGTCATTCGTTTTTCACTTGAGAAGTTTTTCCTCCTTCGTAGCACATGATGTGGTGAGGAAACTGTCATGAGCAATTAAATCAAATCTGAATTCCCCAGAAAAGAGAACCCATTGCATGTTTTGAATATCTTGTGGCTGTAGCCAAAGTTAAGTGTAAAAACAAAACAGACACCCTCTATCTTTGGGGACTGATTTTGTAGCATGTGACCAAGATGTCTGAAGCTGTGTTTCATTGGTGTTCCAGCTTCCAGTCATATTGAATTCATTTTCCCTGGCAGCCTTCTGATTGTTCCACTGTCTCTTTGTTTGAAATGGAAACCGAGCTAGAAGATGTCATCTGCTCTCCCTTTTGGAGCAACTTTGCAGCGTTTCTTCCATTTTGTTATCAATCAACATTGCTGTTATTGTCAGTGCTGCGCTACGGCACTATGAGATTCCACTGGAAATAGATTCCAGGGGAAAATCCTGGACTTTGCATCTAAGAAATGAGGACAGAGTAGATGAGGTATACACAGCACTATGTGAATCTTTAAAGCATTTCAGGAAGGAATAACTATAGGACTTGAAAGATGTTAGATGCAATTAAAATCTGAAAAATGAATTCTATTTAAAAATCCTTTAAAATACATTTTTTAACCTTTTTAATGTCATGGAACACTTTGGGTAGAGTTTGGTGAAACCTATGAATACTTTCACAGAATAATATTTTTAAATAATTGGAGGAAATGATGAATTTCAATGAAAACAAAGATGCAATTTTCTCTCAACCAAGTTCATAGACCTCTTGAAATCTCTTCATGGACCATGGACCTTGGGTTAAGGACCCCTTGTACAAAACAATTTTAAAATCAGAATGAAGAAACTTTAAAATGCATTAACCCCTTCTTTAAGACAATGACAAGTTATGTAATGTACATTTCCATAGCACTTTAAGCTTGCCAAGTACTTTTGCACTAGGTGGGTAGGCTAAGCACTATTATTTCCATTTTACAGATGAAAAGACTGAGGTTCTGAGTAGGATGTGTTGGAGCTGGGATTCAAAGCCAGGTTTTTCTTACCTCTAAGTCTAACTTTTTTTTACTATGCTATTCTGTCATCATATAGTATCTTTTAGAAATCTCTCTTCAGAAGCCCCTGTGTGGAAGATTGCCACCACAGGCATTTTATTAAAGTAACATTTCCATACAGTCCCACACATGACCACTAACAGACATGTCTAGTCCGAGTGACTGTTCCTGCTATGTGAATGTGTGTGTGTGTGGGAGGGGGAGTGGGAGGGGGCGGGAGACGACAGCAACTCTACTACTCCTTGTCCTGTCTTGACAATTTCCTGTCTTTTGATCAGCAGACTGATGAATCTTACTGTATTGGTTTATTTTTATATTCATTCATAATCTTGCACTAAAACCCCAAATATAAAAATATGTAGAGGGGGATCTAAAGTACTTAGGGCCTGATAATATGTACAACAGAGATAATAAGAACTGGTTAGCTCAATAAAGATATGGAGTCTATAAAATCAGGTGACACTGCAAAAGGGTCAGCCATCTAAAGGACCCTGTGGCAATGACAAGGTGACTCTATGATCAAGCATAGAAGCGGGAGAGCTTGACGCTTTATCCTGTTTAGTCACTGATATTTCTCTCTTTGTCCTGTCAACAAAAACATCTTGACTGTGAAGAGGCAATGATGAATCTTATCTTTATCTGGTGCCTCAGTTTGCTTATCTGTAAAATGGAAGTAGTATCAGGTGCAGTCTCTCTCACAAGGATGTTATATAGCATTCCTATTTGTAGAATTTAGAATAATATTTTAATAACTCTGAATATAGATAAGAGTACATGCCCTTTGAAAATCATCCCTCTCCATTTTCCCATCCACTCTCCTATTCAGGCTGTATATATTTGTTCGAGTGAATTTAAAGTGACTTGAGCAAGGAACCATTTGAAGGGGGATGGGGGAAAAAGAAGAACAAAACTGATTTCTGGGACTTTCTGCTGTTTCCAACTGGTTGTTAGTTAACCTTTATTTTATTATTTTTTTCAGCCACTGTTAAAAATAACAGGTCAACACTCTTGATGTGTGTATTTCTCAGTGAGAAAAAAAAAGCTTTCTGTAGAGGATCAGAGCAGAAAGAACTGTGGCTCACAAGACAAGAAGATATGATAGACGTGATTTTGAGGTTTTGAGTTCTGGGCTGAATGGAGAGCCCCACTAACTCAGGTTGCTGTGAGGTCCCTTACTAATGACACTGTGGGCAAAGGAAGAGTTAGGGGCCTTCGTGGGGGGTCAGCAGCCTGCCAGAAGGACTAGAAAAACAACTAGGCTTGCAATTCAGGTGGATTCTCTCTTAAAGAATAGAAAGTCTTTTCCCCTTTGTTTATGGTTTCTTGGGTTAGCAACCACTTTAGCTGAGGGAAATAGAATGATACCTTAAAGCAGTAGTTCTTTTCTTACTTCTGCTCTTATTTTATGAGAAAACAGAGGTGAATTTGTTCTGTCTTAGACTCATGGAATGATCAGTTTAGAACTGGAAGGGATCACGAGTCTTCTAATCTAACCCCACTCATTTTACATCTGAGAGAACGGAGGCCCTGAGATTGAAATGACTTACTTAAGGTCTTGAGTAAATGGTAGAATCAGGCTTTGAATCCAAAATCTCAGGGTTTTTTTCCTACTGTCTCACCCTGCTTTACCTAGTTGGTAACTTTTAGGATACCATTAAAAAAAAGGAATTGGAATGGAGCAAAAAAAAAAAATACCGACTGGCCAGGGGTAAAGTCCACTCCTTCCATGAAGCCACTTGGTTTATAAACGTTTTCAGCCCCCTGTGAACCCTACGTAGCCACAGGTCTCCACATTCTCTCTATTCACCCTTTTCTGGGGGACTAAACAACTGAAAAAAGTCTTTGGCACAATCAGCAAGTCCAAAATCTTGATTTTTGTCTGAACCAGCTGAATCAGCAGGAACCATAGTTTGATTATTCACTGCCTTGATAGATCTTCAGGTGGGTGGCACGAAGCTCCTTTTGGTTTCTTCTCTCCGCCTCCCCTAATCCTTCTGGCTCTGCCCTTTAGAAAGCAAATGCCTTAGACCACTCTTGGAGCATGACCTTTTCACCACTGAGACGCTTCCTGTTACAGCCCCTAAATCCCCTTTCCTAGAAGCCATATCATCAAATTGTCCCTGGAGGCTGAGGTGGGTTTGACTGCTAGTTCGCATGAGAGACAGCTTTAAAGTCTCAGTCACTAGTCAGTTAGGAAAGCCTTCTGGGTCCATGACCATACTCTCCCATAACTCTCTAGGGCAGGTAAGGCTCTGGCTCTTTACTCAACTTGTATCTTGACTTTTGCCCCTAGTTTCTGAAAAAGGAGTCTTGTAAGGACTCTTTTTTTTTTGCAAAGCACATTAGAGACTTTGACCAAAAGGTGTTATTGAGCTATGATGTATTAGGTCTTATTTCTGGTTCCAGCTAAGGGTTTCCATGTTTCCGTCTTAGCTGTTGGATGGCTGGGTGCCCAGGACAAAAGTCTATTGTCAGGGGGACTGTCTGATATGTGCTTGGATAGGTAAATGCAATCAAAGGATGTGGGCCAATGAGCCCGGCCTTAAGTCTCTTAAAATCCTGAACTCTAAAATACAATAGAAGTTTCTAGCTTGTTGGCTCCTTCACCTGGAGAGCATCTTTGTCTACAATTCTCATCTTGCTGTAAGCTTTTCATATTCAGGCTAGAATTGTGTCCTTCTACCAAATGGACAGAAGAATCCTGTATGATATATACATTTTTCTTCCTACCCCTCATCCCAGCATGGAGAAATGAGCTAAGAAAATAATACTCCCATTGTGGCCTGAGAAATTGTAATGGAATAATATTTATGAAGGTACGGCAGAGGATGGTGGTCTACTTTTTGGATATATGCAAGGTAGACAGGGGATGCAAAGAATCAGTGGGGAATCCCAGATCACAATTTTAGGTTTGGAAGGGATTTCAGAGACCAATTCCTTCCTTTTATAGATGAGGCATAGAGCAATTTAGTGACCTGCCCACAGTCACATGGAAAGTAAGTGTCTGAGACAGGATTTAAATTCATGTCTTTCTGACACCAAGCCCAGTGCCCCATTCACTATGCTGGGGTTGAAGGAGTAGAATAGAGTGAAGGGAGAGAAATAGATCCCTGAATAGAGGCTTTGGGGACCTGTTGCTCAGTAGGGTTTGGAGTGTGCTGAAATCAATTTAAGCCAGGTGGGCTCATGGAAGGGGTGGGGCCTTACAGAATTTTCTCTGCCACCAAGGGCTGCAGTAATGATGGGAGCCTCTAATTAGGAAAACAATCCAGTCTGCAGGATTAGACTTCCCACTTTAGAAAAGACAACTGGTTTTATTTACTCTGGGCTCAGCCTGAGGATGATCATTTGGCTGTAGTTCTGGGAGAAGACCACCTTGGGAGAGAGGCATGTAAATCACAATTTCACTCCTAGTTAAACAAATAAGTGAAAGTTCCAGGGGGGTGACCCTTATAGGGAGCCAATGTTGCCATAATTACCAGCTGCCTGCTGAAAGGAGCTGGTGTGGTACACACAGCATATGTGTTGGGGCTTGCTTCTGGGAGTACGAGAATATTTTATCTGAAAAACTGGTTCTCTTGTTATCGTGTCAGGGTGAGGGATTTCCAACAGGGCGGTTGACAGGTTAGACAAAAGGCCAGTTCAGTCATAAAGCAACGATGCAGGTGTTCTCATTTTCCCTGAAGCACTTGTACATACCAGATGCACTGAGCCCCGGCCCAGCTCACCATGCCCTCCCATCATCATCTCTCCAAATGGATGGAAGGGGCAATAGATGTTGACTAATATTTGGGCAGATATCCTCTATGCCTCCTTCTGACTTGGGGGTGACCCTGGGCACTTCCATTAGCATTGCAATACCTGGCAAGTTCTAGTAGGCTGGGAAGGCTTTGAAGGCCTGCTTAGTTGAGAACAGAGAAACACATCAAGAACTAGCACATTCATGAAATTGATGGCAGGACAAAATGGTATTTAGCTCCCTGGGGCACCATTCTGCTCCTACAGTGAAAGTGCAGAGGAGTGGTAAAAAAGGGAGAAAGGGAGCCAAAAATCACAGTCTGAGAACTGTGTATAAACCCAAGTGTTCTTCATTTGTTCCTCTTAAATTTTGTCATATTCGACTTAGCTTATCTTTCTAGTCTGTCAGGATCTTTTTGGATCAGACATCTGACATCCAGTGTGTTAGCCAGCCTTGCCAACTTCATTTCAGCTGCAAATTTGGCAAGCGTGTTTCATGTGACTTCATCCAAATCATAGTCTTACATGTTAAAAAGCACATGGGTCAAGGGAAGAGCTCTAGGGTGACCTACTGGACATATCCTGCCAAATCTGACCTCCCTCCATTTTGATCTTGGGCTCTGGTCATTCAATCAATTCTAATTGAATTGATTGTGTTATCTTCTACCCAGTGGAGTATAAGGGGGGCTGATACACTGAGAAGCAGGAGAAGACTTAAATGAACTGATGTTGAGTGAAGCAAACAATTGACAAAATACCTATAACAATATAAATAATAAACAACCACAAAGCAATCAATATGGAATACTGCAAAATTACAAAAAACTACCATGGGGATATGAGAAAAAACATCCATCACAATCCTCTGCAGAGGTGGGAGGTCCCCAGTTATGGAATATCACATATATTTTCAGGCTTTTTTGATGTATTGATTTGTTCTGCTGTTTTTTTTCTTTTAAAATTTATTTGTTACATGGGATAATTCTGTGGGAGAGGAGAAGAGGGATCCTGGGAGAAATTTTTGTGATATAAATAAGAAAAAGATTATAATGTAATTTATTTTAAGATATATGCATATATGTATGTGTATATACATATATATATATACACACACATATATGCATGCACACATATACACCTATATATCAAACAAAACATTTAATGCTTCTGGGCCTCAGTTTTCTCATCTCTAAGATGAGGGGCTGAACTAGATGATTATTAAAGCCTCTTTCAGCTCTAAATCTATAATCCGTGCATTGTCACTGGCTCTCTCCCATTCCTGAAAATTCCCCTCTTCGTGACAATTTCTCCTAGCTTTCTTGAAGTCCTAGCTAAAATTCCATGTTCTACAAGAAACCCTTCCTAGACTCCTTCATGCTATTGCTTTCCCTCTGCTATATCTTGCTTGTACATACTTGTTTGCATGTTCTCCTAAACCCCTCCCCCCTTAGATTGTGAGGTCTTTAAGGGGGAGGGGGTGGTTGTCCTTGGCATCACTTAGTCCAGAGTAGGTGCTTAATAAATGCTTGTTCTTGTCCTCCTTCCCTTTCCCTAATAAACATCTGTTGAATGAACCAATCCTACCTTTGCCAAATGTTCTTCTGAAAGACAGGGTCTATGTTTACAACATTTGCTAGATCTACCAGTTTAGTTATCTTGTCAATAAAAGGAATGAGGCTGGTCTGGCATGACCTGTTCTCGTTGAAGTCATACTGCCCTCCCCCTCCCCCTCAGTTATTCCTATTTTCCTTCCTAGAAATTTGAAAAATATCTCTTTAATGAATCATTTTGGAATTTTGCCGGGAAAAAAATTTGAACTCACTGGTCTGAAGTCCCCTTTGCCCCCTCCCCCACTTCTTTTTTTAATCAGGACATTTCACCTTTCTCAATCATTAGTAAACATTGATTAAGAGCTTCCTATATGTCATACACTGTGCTAAGTGCTAGAAATAATAAGGTAAAATACAATCCATGCTCTCCAATCTTGTTCCACTTCTCTTACTGTCCATGGTCTTTCAAATATTACCAACAGATGGTTATTAATCACACCTGCTAATTCTTTCAATATCTTAGGGGTTTGAGGGAATCTGCTGAACTGAACTCGTTAGGGCAGCTAGAAGCTCAATATTTCTTTGGTTACTTAGGTCCCTCTATTAATCATTCACCCCAATTCTGCCCAAAGCAAAGAACACTCTCCTTGGATAAGAAAGCAGACCCAAACTTAGACTTCCATAGTTCATGGAAACCAAGTGGATGCTCTTTCACTGGGGAATAACTAAAGGCATTGGGGTATCCAAATGACATGGCATATCTGTGCTATAAGAAGTGATAGATGTGATGGATACTGAAAAGCAAGGAAAGATTTAAATGAACCAGTGCTGAGTGAAGTAAACAAAGTCAAGAAAAATACAAAATTATACAACAGTGTAAATGGGAAGAAAAACTACAAAACAATTGAGAGTGGATCTTGCAAAATTACAAAGAATTGTCATGGAGATATGAGAAAATACTGCCATCATACTCCTTTGCAGAGGGAGGATATCCCTGGTTATGGAACATTGTGTATGTTTGCAGATCTTTTTTTTCGGATATATTGCTTTGTCTGCTACTTTTTCTCTGCTTCCCTTTTTTCTTTAAAAAATATTATCTGTTATGTGGGAGGATTCTTTCGGAGAGGAGAGTAAGAGGGATTCTGGAAAAAAAATTTGTGATGTGAATAAAAAAAGATGTTAACAAAATTTATGTAAAAAAGAGTTGAGTTGTTGAAAACCTTTGCATGGTTGCCATTTGTCATCTTTGCCCTTCCTGAGCTGAACAATGGCTTTATGCTTTCTTTGATTTTCATTTTGCTGCCAACATAGTAAATAATAATAATAAAAAAAACCCCTTTTTTGGTATCTTAAGCATTGACTTCCTGCCTCAATTTATCATGGAGTTTATTGGCAATATTTTGTGTTCATCCTCAGTTACTTGCCTTTGCTTCTATCTTGAAAACATATCTTTAAAAAAATCTAATTTGACTAACTCGATTTAATTAAATAAATACTTTCAGGTGACAACTATTATGCAACAAGTATAGTGCTATCCAGTGTCAGGGGAGGGAAAGACAAATTGAAAAAGTTTTCATTCTTAAAAAAATTGCATTTTGCTTTCAGGATACAACATATATACAAAAAACTAAGCTGTTGTTATTGGGTCTGTCCTTCACTGCTGAAGAAGACCACACCATCAGAGAAATGATGACGTGACTTGCACTTGACCTTGTTTTGAGTGAGGGAGGGTTGTGCAGGTTATCAGTCTCACTTGTCCTCCGGAGCCATCTGAATCCAGTGACCAGGTGACCCAAAGCTACTAAAGAGAGCTATCCCATAATGGGCTGAGCAGTGAGATCAAAAACACTTGATAAACTAGAAGATTGGGATCAGTTAAGGTGAAAATCAATAAAGTCAAATAAAAATATTATAATTAAGATTGTTTAAAAATTGACAACACAAATACAAGTTAGGAGAAGCATGCTTGACAGAAATTCATCTACAAAAAGATCTTGGAATTTTAGTTGACATCAAGTTCAATATGTGTCAAACATTCTGACAAAAAGCTAAGTACAAGGAAAATGAAAGAGGAAGCCCATGAACTCATCATGGCAGGAAAGGAATGAAGGATTTAGAGAGGAAGAGAAAAGAATGGTCTGTTATCAAATTCAAAATTTGTCTTGTCCTTGACTGACATAGCTCTCTGCTTGTCAAAGGATAGAAGGCGGGGATGATTTCCCAAACTATTTTGACATTGTATAGGTTGTTTTACAGCAACTAAACTTCCCTAAGAAATGGTAATAATCAGTCATTATCTTTTCTTTTTATCCATTTCCCATTTTTTTTACAGTCAGTATCTTGTTTAAATAGGTTGGATTATCATCACTTTAGGAAAGTTAATGTTTTCTTTCTTATTCTAAGCACTTTGGATTGTTTCTTCATGATTTAGTTTTTGAGATTTTTCTCATCCCCCTTGTTTAGGCATGTGTTGAACTAGATGACATCTTAGGTCCCTCCCTATTCTCTATTTCTAATATTTTTATGATTCTTGCCTAACTTCTTTTAGAGAATATTAGACCATTGCATCCTCATTCTTTCTTTCAATCCACTATACATAGGATTTCTTAAAAAATCGAAACCTCTATGAATGAAGCCCATTATTTCTAATTCAGCAACAAATTCTAAATTCTAATCAGATTTTGAATAATTTCATCTATCTTGATGAAACTAGGAAATCATAAATTTATCAGCTGCTCTGCTTTTGAAAGACAGGGAATACCAATAAGTATCTGTAAAGTCAGTGTTTCCCCCACCACTATAATTGGCTCCTGTGATTTCTTTTTATTTTTAAATTCCTTTTTCTGTTCAAATAGTCTATAGTATGCTTCAAAGTAAATATCTCTTGTTTCAGAATCAACTGTCTCTGTTCAATCATAGCATTGACTAATCGGAAAAAAGTTAAAATTGACATTCAATTAATTAGGAGGGGTATAGATAAAACATGGAGTGAAATTTTAACCACTCTCATCCAACCTATTTAAACAAGATATTGACAGTAAAAAAAATGAGAAGTGGATAAAAAGAAAAGATAATGACTGATAATACTATTTCTTAGGGACGTTTAATTGTTGTAAAACAACCTACACAACGAGAAGGCCAAAATAGTTTGGGAAATCATTCCAGCCGTCTATCTCCTTGACAAGCAGAGAGCTATGTCAGTCAAGGAAAAGACAAATTTTGAATCTGTTAATTTGTAAAACATTTTCAAGGGAGATGATGGAAGGTAGTAAGCAGTATTGCTTCACAAAAATAATGAAAAATCATGGATGAAAAATGATCCTGGAAAAGTTTTTCAGGACATTGAACTAAACCATTTCAAGAGCATTTATTGCTAAAAGTGGAAGGGTTAAAAACATTTGTGAAATGGAAAGAACTGACTGAGTTTCTATATTATTGTATTCTCATTACCAATGAAAAAGGAACCATCATATTTGAACTTTTATACTTCAGTACTCAATGTATTGTCTTTTTTTAAATTCTATTTTTAATTTATGTAATACAACAAGCAGGTCAGGGTGGAGGGCTGGTAATATTAGAACCTTAGTCTCATCTGGGTTGAAGAGGAAACAAGTATTCCTGTAAAGAGGTTTGGAAATCTGAACTTCTAGAAAGATGAGAAAACTGGGGAATAGGCTGGGGAAAGGACTTTTAGAAAGGTGTCTTGATTAAGATTAGAAGGGTGGGGTAAATAGATATAGAAGGGACTTTTGGAGGGGAGGGCAAAATTAGGAGTTTTCAATGTATTGTAAAAAGAAATAGAAATGGCACTTAAGAAAATAAAACCAGAGAGAGAGTAGTTAGATCTGACCAAAAATATACAAAGAAAATCTATTCATTTCAAAAACATTTCAGTTCATTTTTTAAAAGAGCATCTCATAAAGGTGAATTTCTTGGGAGGCAGGTTGATATTGTGTTGCGTTTGTCCTTCATTGCTGAAGAAGACAATGCTGTCAGAGAAATGATGACATGAATTGCACTTGACTTTGTTTTGAGTGAGGGAGGATTGGAGTTTTGGGTTGGGTTTAAATCCTACCTTTATGTTTACTACCAGTATTACTTTGGACAAGAAGTTTAACTTCCATAGGTATCAGTTTCCCCATCTGTAATATAAGGCAGTTGGATTAGATGAGTTCAGGAAGTTGCTTGCACTGTTAGATCTAAGATGTTTTTCCTAAAGAATGAAAATATCATACGTTATATTTTTATTAATTATAACAATGCTATCTAGCATTTTTCTATCAAGATCTTCAATGTTTTTTACATAGATTACCTCTTTTGATATTTTTATTGAAAAAGACAAGCATGAAGATATTAGATATTAGCATAGGTAGTCCTTTGTTGATAGTACTACGTATCCACTTTTTCATCTCTATGAAATCTTTATGAGAATGTTCTGTGTGAACACTGAGAGTATCCTTGACAAAATTATGAGGAGAAAATAGAGGCTTTTGTAAAAAATTTTTCTATAAATAACTGTGCTTTTACAGTGGTCACACAATTGACCAAGCAGTACAAAGAAAATAAAATCTGTTGTGTTTATTTCTTCATAACAGAAAAGAGGCATTTAATATAGTGGTGCAAAAGGCAACTTTTAAGTTTCCAAATGGAGGCCTCAATGCAAAAATTAAGCTCAAATAAGATTTCTTGATAGGTGTAACCACAGAAATAATTCCTTTGATTATCAATATTAGCCATATGTTATTCAGTCATTTTTCAGCTGTATCCAACTCTTTGTGACCCTATTTGGGGTTTTCTTGGCAAAGATACTGAAGTGGTTTCCATTTCCTTCTCTAGCTCCTTTCACAGATGAGGAAACTGAAGCAAAGAGGGTTAAGTGACTTGCCCAGGGTCACACAGTTAGAAAGAATCTGAGGCCAGATTTGAGCTCAGGAAGATGAGTCTTCCTGACTCTAGGCTTGACACTGTGTCACCTAGCTGCCTTGAGTCATATATTATGTTTAACATCTACATGGAAGTTGTCTCTCAAAGTACAGATCAAGGAAAAATTTCAAACAATGGTGGCATTCTTTAGAAGCTCATTAGTGGAAGACGTTGGGCTTACCACTTTAGACACCAAAACCCTACAAGTCTTCCTTTGAGAGAGTCACAGATTCTCAAAAGAGTTTGACCAAGCAATCCCCACAGGAAAAACCAAGTAGTTAAAGAACACATATTTTCTAGATTATGACATGCAGTTGGGTGAATAGCTCGTACAGTTAGTCCATGAGCATATATATCTTGAATATATATGTCCAGCTGATGCTGGACAAAAATCCAGGCTCAGAATTGAAAAGAAGAAAAATGAGTTACACAACATTGGGAAAGCTTCATAGCCTTTTCCTTTAAAATATATTTTTATTGATAAATTTTGTTTTACTTCACCTAGATATTTTCTAGTATCTTTACCCATTTTTCCTCCCAATGACCAATTCCATGCACAGTGTTTTCAGTAATCCCGAGCATCTTCCTTCCAATAAATCCTACCTCTTATTTTTTAAACACTGGTCTTCTTCGGATGATACTGTACTTTGTGGAATATCACAATCTCAAGGGAATCAAAATTACAGGAGACCCAAAAGGCAATGGAAAGAAGTATAAATATGCTACAGAATATTACCAAGTAGAGGAAAAGGCATCAACCAGGGCAAGAATGCTTAGGAAGGGAGTTAGGACAGTAATGGATCAAGATGGAGAAACATTTTGTGCTTGTATCTTCCTAATCACAGAAGATGCAGAAGAAGGTCTTAGAGTGTTCAATAGATTTTTATGGAGGATTAATGTTAAGGATAAAAATTATACAGGAGAAAGAAGCTTGAACGGACAGGGAGTTGGTTCAATGGATAGAGTGCTGGACCTGGAGTCAGGAAGACCTGAGTTCAAATCTGGTCTCAGCTACTTACTAGCTTTGAGCAAATCACGCTCTCCCCACCTCAGTTTCTCCATTTTACAAAGAAGGATGGTAATTAGCACCTACCTCCCAGGGCTGTTGTGAGAATAAAATGAGATATTTGTCTATACCCAATTTCTGCCACACTGCTTTCCAGTTTTCCAAACAACTTTTACCAAATAATTATATAAAATAATTTTTATCCCCCAAGCTTGTCTTTACACTTGTCAAAACCAAGGTTGCTATATTTATTTACTGCTGTTAATAGCAAGTTTCTTTTGTTCCAATGGATCTAATTTTCTATTCCTTATCCAATATCAGATAATTTTGATAATTACTGCCGTATAAAATAGTTTAAAATATGGTACTACTAAATCTCCTTCCTTTTAATTTCTTTTCTTTTCTTTTTTTCATTTCTTTTCTTTTTAGATCCTTTGATATTCTTGACTTGGTTCTTTCAAATGAATTTCTTTATAATTTTTTTCTAATCCAGATAATACTTGTAGTATGTATCACTTGGAATATTTGTAACCACTTCATTCTAAGATGAGCAATTTCTTGTCTATTTCATTGTTGTCTTAGAAAGTTTCTCCTATGATGTACATCTATCTCACTTAGTCTTATACATGAGGCTACTTTGTTGCCATTGGAAACTGAGTTTTCTGACTCAACAATCAGGCAGTGTAACAAGGTTATGGCCTCTTTACTCCTGTGAACTTGCCTAGGTTTCCTTCCTGGCCTACCTAGGAGCATGAATAATCCCATTTCCTTGGGGACCCTAATACCTATCCAGGTGTAAGGATGACAATTTGCTAGGTCAGGCTTGACAGCTGATTAACATTCATCCTCTTCAGTGTCTCAGAACTGGGCACTTTGTACCTGGCTGTGCTCCGTCCCTCTCTGCTCTCCCATGTTCTCTATGAATGCTCCAAAGATAGAGCTGAGGGCAAGGAAAAAATATATCCTTCTCTTACATGTGCTAGAGGTCTGAAAGATAGGGCTGTTATATAAGAGTTCTGCTTCCCAAGGCTATTGATGAGGGACAGTGGTCAAGGGACCTGGGATAATGGTCAGGCCATGGGTCAGAGTAAAGGAATATAAGTTGTCTAGGCTTTACATTTTTCCATAAAGATGCTGACTGCTGTTTTTGCCCTTCAAACCCTTTCCCCTCTCCTCAGAGGTCAAGCCAAGCATAGCAGAGGCAGGGAGAGAAGTGGTAAATCAGTGAAAGAGTAGACTTGATTAGGTGCTAAAATATATTAGTATAACCTAAGGGTAGGGAACCTGCAGCCTCAAGGACATATGTGGCCCTCTAGGTCCTCAAGTGGAGCCCTTTAACTGAATCCAAACTCCATAACTCGAAGTTTGGATTCAGCCCTTTGTGAGTCATGAAGTTGGAGCTGTGAAATTTGGTTTCAGTCAAAGGGCCACACTTGAGGACCTAGAGGACCATATGTGACCTCAAAGCCTCAGGCTTCCCACTTCTGGATAACCAATAGGAATCAGAATATCTTCGAATAAACTTGTTTTCTTGGTGTCTATTTTGCATCTACTTATCTCTGTAGCTCAGATACGCATCAAGGACTTAACAAATACTTACTGACTTAGTTTTCTCTTGAGATTAGCACAGCGCCTACCTAGTACCCAATAGGGGTAGTAGCTAAGTGGCACAGTGGATAGAGCACTGGGCATGGAGGAAGAAAGGCCCGAATTCAAATCCAGCCTAACCCTAGGCAAATCACTTTACCCTATTTTGTCTTAATTCATTGGAGAAGGAAATGGCAAACCACTGCAGTACCTTTGCCAAGAAAACCCCATGGACAGTATGGCCCATAGCATCATGAAGACTCAGACATGACTCAATAGCAACAACAAAAATTTTCCTGGAATTAAATTGAATGGACTAGCCCCAAAGGGGCTCATCCTTGCTGGGAGGGATAATTCGTCTATAGGCAGCTGATATTTTGGATATTTTATATGTCACAACTGTCCTGAATAATTACTTTGAAGCACATTTCATTTTCAGATTACTTCCAACGTCAGAAAAATGCCATTGTGATTCGGAGAGAAAGAGTATTTCTGTTCAGATGTCTTTGCAAGGCATTTCAGAGCAGTTAAAAACACATCTTTAATGAGACTGGAGAAATACGTGATGTCTCTCTATCCCTAAGGGAGATCTTTTGAGACGTTCTACTTTGACTGCCAAATTTTCATATTTTTAACAGCACCTCTATTTCTTCTAATCCAGGACATACTGGCTTTTGGCCCTCTCTCATTCATGTCTTTTTTTTTTTTGTGGGGGAGGGGAAGATCTACTGAAAGCCTTTTACCAGGAGGTGACATTTTTGTAAAAGGAAGCAGCAGGGGCTTCATTCATTTTGCATTTAGCACTTTGCCCAAATGTTAAGTCAACTGGTGCCTAAACTTTTCCATGAAGGCGTCCCAGAGTTGGATATACATTATGGGAAAATTCAATTTCCCCAATCTCCCTGACTTGATACATGATTGAAGCACTCCCAGCAGGCATGGGGAGCCATCTCAGTAGATTTATGACAATTTGTGTTCAGCATTGTTGCCTCTGGGAGATGAAGTTTTCTTTATAGGGAAATGTCTTGATTTATTGGATCCAACTTTGTTTCCCAACTCCTAGAACATTGGAAAGGGCTGCATTTATAGCTAGGGAGGCCACCTACTAGGTAAAGTGGGCTAACTTGGATGACTAGAACATAGGGCTGATAGGTGCCAAATCACAGTTTCCAACAGGCTTCCCTGTGTTCTGCTGTTCTTCACTCCCAATCCCACTCTGTAATCAAGTGATGAATTTCCTTGGTGAAGAGGAGCCAGTAAGAGAACCAAGGGAAATCAGAATGTATCCTTCATCACTTCTGCAACTCATAGACTTGCACAGAGCTCAAAAGACCATCAAGTCACCTAATTCAATGCTCTCTTTTTACAAATAAGGAACTGTGACCCAGAGAAATCACTCAACTAGTAGTAACAAAGACAAAACTCAAACCCATCAAAGAGTTAAGGGGTGAAGACTTTACCTGGAGGAATGGGTGGATGAGAACAATTCGTTCCAACTGCAGTGAAGGTGGCTGAAGTGAGCATTGTGGAGTGCTCAGAGCTTGATCAGACATCAACGATGCCAAGGTTATCCACTGCATTCTGGGCCATTGCCACTTGTTTTCATATCAGTCTTGTCACTGAACATCAATGACTCTGAAAGACAGGGTGAAACTGACGATTTTGGCCAACTCTGCCTCACCTAAATCCAGTTCACAGGCAAGTCAAAACATCACCCATGGTGTCATTAGCTCTCTCCAAAACAAAGGACAAACAACGAAGTGAACAGGATTTGAACCAAAGTGTTCTGATGTCAAGTCCCTATTGATGGCCACTTGAATTTCACTGGTGCATATTCATTGTAGTAATTTATACTACTTCTATAGTTACACTTATAAGTGTATAGGAGTTGGTGGATAGATTTCAGGGAGTCTATGAGCTAGGATGGGAAAAAATGCCTTGGTATTTTCATAGTCTTTGGTTCCCTTTGTAATCCTATGAATTTTACTTTATGCATTTAAAAACATTACTCTGAGGAGTCCCCAGGCTTCACCAGACTGCCAAAAGGCTCCATGATATAAAAAAGCTCCGCTTAAGGGAATCTATCTGAACACTTTTCCAAGATAACAATACTGTGATCCACAAAACATTTCAAAAATAAAACATCTAATTTTAGAAGATTATATGTTTAATTATTTAAGATGAGCCAAATAGGAAGAGTATGTGTAAGGTGCTTTATATTTTTAAAAGTTACTTTACAGACACTATCCCATTCAAGTCTTGCTGCAGCCTCCTGAGTTAGAGAATGAAGGTGCTGTCAATCCCCATTTCATAGATGAGGAAACTGAGATCCAGGGATGTAATATAGTTCCTGAGTGGTAGAGATGAGATTTAAACCCATGGTCATTAATGCCAAATCTAGGGCTCCTCTCACTCTACCAGACAAGATTTAATGTTTGTGAGGTAGGAAACAACTCAACATTGCACAGGTGGGAATCATAAACTGTGAAGGTAAAGTAATAATCATGGTAACATACAATACCAGGGTGAGCTGATGAAGTACATGGGTTATTAGCAATAGGGTTTAAACTGCTGGATCCTTATCTTGTGAAGGATTTAGGATGCTAAATTCAGATTAAGGCAAGATTAGGTGTATATGGATTGGGTTGGGTTAGGGAGTGTTAGAAACAGACTTTGTCACCAAGGAGAAAGAACTGGATAATTATATTGTCAAACAATCCTGCCTTCAAGCTTTCAGTCTTTCTCTTTCTTTTGCTAATCGCCAAATTTGAAGGAGTCTTTAAATTATTTTCCCGAACTCTACTCTGCTCTTTGGTTCCTTTTACAAATCTTTGGGTATCCTTTGGTTTTTAATCTTACTGCCTTGGCGACAGAAAAATATTTATTTATCCAAACAGGGTAGTTTCGGTGTTTTTCAATGTCACTGTGTCAATTAGAAAGATTTGTGTTGACTGAGGAGAGGACTAGCTGTGACAGTGGTCTCATCCATGACAGTGCTGAAAGTAATAGACCTCCAAATGACCTTGAAATGATAGTTGCAACACAATAGAGGCTCTGCGTCATGGGCTCAATGCTAAAAGCTGACATTTTTATATAGTACTTTGGAATTTGCAAAGTAGTCTATTTCTATTACCTCATTTGAGGTTCATAACTACAGTAAGTAGTGTGATACAGGGCAATGGTGTCACACACACACACAAAATGGTGGCTGCTATTGTATTGCATTCTAATTTATTTTGTTAAATATTTCCAATTACATTTTAATATGATTCTGCTATGATTTTGGTACCTGTCTTGAAGGGGATAGAGAATATAAGTATCAAACTACAGGTTGAGAAGGGAACAAGTATTTTTAAAATCGATTATGTACCAGGCACTTGCATATATTGGTAATTCTTTCTATATTTTGAATATCAAGCTTTGAATTATTTGATGCAAAGATTTTCCTCCAATGGACAATTCTACTTCTTACCCTGGACTGAATTTATTTGTGCAAAAGTTTTTACATGTGATAGGGTTGAAAGCATATAATGTTAGACTTTTTTGATGTGTTGTTCAGTTTTGCTAAACTGTTTTCCCTTCTCTTTTGAAATTTTTGTTATAAGAAATGACTCTCTAGAATGAGAGATACATTTGAAAATACATATTATGTAAAACATCATATGTAAATAGTATTCATTTAAAAATTTTGCATAGTTGAAATTTTCAGTTTTCACTTTTGTGATCTCTAACCCATGTTTGGTTAAGAATTCTCCTGTTAACTTTAACTGAGCAAGTATCTCCCTTTTCATATCAAAGAGAGAGATTTTTCCTATGACTTCATGAAAATAATCACCTGGGCTAAAGCTATTTTCTTTTTTCAATATGTCACCCATATTTAAAACAATTTCCAGTCAAGAAATAAATAATCTTGCTATTATGAATAACTGTTGGATGGGTGGGACATTATCCTAAAGGCTGTTAAATTCCTCAGTGTATTCAATAGGTGCATTGGACTATAACAGCTTCCAGTATTTCCACATCTTGAGAAAAAAATGTAGTGTTGGAGAGAGCCAATCTGTCCTATTGCCCCCACAGGACAGAACGGTAATAGTTTTAACAGGTGTTCAGAGACTCTTGTCAAAAGGAAAAACAATTAGGTACACAGGGCTAAATTTTTTGGAAGTGTGCATGAAAGTCATTGCATCTATAAAATATATATTAGGACTTTGTTCTTATAGAAAAAGTTGTTATAGCTTCAAGATGCTGTAGTCATCACAGAGTTGACCAAGAAGGTAATGATATATTTTGGTGCATACTCTCTCTCTCCTGTACACTTGTGCTATATTGGGGTTGTATGGGACGTAAATAGAAGTTATGTTTAAAGACTACATCCACACTCTTTATTTATGTCATACCCAGTGATCCTCTATGGAGTCTCATTGATCTTTTGCCATCTTTCCCTTCCATACCACACAAGCAGCCTCTGTAGTACTTGGAAAAGAGCACTCTCAAAGTACATGGCAGCTCATGTTCATCAAGCCAATAAGAAGCCCCTTTTTAAATTCTGCTTGGGAGACCAGAATTTAAATGGCTCCTTCTAACTGCTTCCATATTTCAGTGGATAAACACTTGTTGAATTAAATTATGTCACTTAAGTCACTTTACCTTTCTGAACCACGGTTTCCTTATGTACAAAATGTGAAGGTCAGGCTAAATGATCTCCTAATGTCCTTCTAACTTTAAATTTGTGATCCTGTAATCTGTGATCTCATGCCTGTGGTTACCCCACTCCAGTAGTATAGATCTTTACTAACCTCTGGCTTCCCATCCTGGCTTTGTCCTATTAGTCTTACCATCTGTAAGAGTTTCATCCAATGTTATACAATGTTCTTAGAGTCTTCCTAGGCAATTAACATTAGAAGGGAAACAGTCAACTAGGGAAGATATTTTCAGCAAATTTCTCTGTCAAAGGTTGAATTTCCAGTATAATACAGAATGGATTCAAATTTATAAAATTATGAGCTATTCATTTATAAAAATATGAGCTATTCTCCACTAGGTAAGTGGTCAAAGGATATGAACCAGCAGATTTCGAAGGAAGTCCAAACTTTCAATAGTAATGTGAAAAAAATCTTTCAAATATCTCATGATTAGAGAAATGTAAATTAAAGGAACTCTGAGGTTCCATTTCATATCCATCAGAAGATCATCAAAGACAACAAAAGAGGAAATTGTTAAATGTCAGAGGTGCTGCAGGAGAACAGGCACATTAATACATTGTTGGTAGAACCATGTATTGATCTAGCTGCTCTGGTAATCAATTTGGAGTTATGCCCTCCAAAGTCACTAAACTATTTGTATTCTTTGGCTCAGCTAGGTCTAATAGATCAAAGAAAAAGGAAAAGGACCCATAAGTACAAGAATATTTATGTCAGCTTTTCCCTTTGTATTAGCAAGAACTTCCTCCAGATGTCTTGACATCATATGAATACCCATTGAGCACCGGGGCTGTCCACTAATTTCTCCAAATGACTACTCCAAATTCCAGGCTTCCCATTCTAATCTCTTTTTCACATCTATGTAAATATTTTATGTTTTTATATGGCATTAAAAACTCTTTGACATGAGAAGTATCTGTTCAATGCTGATTCCAGGGCATGTTAAGACTTTTTTTTCATAACTTTCATCATAGTTTTCATCAAACTTTCATAAAGTTTGGAAAATGCAAAGTAGGTGTATATATATATATGTATATATACACACATATATACACAAATGTATATGTATATATGTATGTACATACACACATATACATACACACCATTTTGGACAGTGAAATGTTAAAAAGGAAGTCATGACAACCTCCTAAGCTTTCATGAAATTAATTGTTTTAAGATTAATAGAGTTATTTTTCCCCACTGTCTAAGCTAGGCACTTCTGGAAACAGCACTAATTCAATTAGGACGCTACAGGCTGATTCCTTTGGCGTCACTCATTGATGCCCACACTGCTGTAAATTAATGAAACTTCCAAAAGGAAAAAAAGAATTATTCCCAGGGAACAGCTTATGCACAGAAGAAGCTTTTATTTTGTTTTGAAATGAGAAAATATGCATTCTTTTCCATATCCATTTTCTTTCCAGCTGTTTCAGTCTATCTCATTGAAATCCTGCGAGATTGGAATTATTTTGGTATAGATTTCAGGAATTAAGCATCATCCTATATTTTTAGATTCTGACCCCCTGCCTCCCTCTTTCCCCCAACCCCCACTGGCAAACATGCCATAACTTCTTCCTGGGCACAATCTGGAGTTTTCAAGTCTGAGAAAAAAAGATAATGGAGCTATGAACTTCAAATCTGTCTTGTTTTAGCTGTACTTCATAGCTACAGGAATAAAAAAAAAACCTAACAAGTTGATTTAGTTTTTTTCCTTTTAGTTAGGTTGAACTACAGTTATTTGAAATGAGCCTAAAACTAAAAGGCCAAGGAAGGTGTTATTTTTAACATTACAAGCAAACCATGGCTTCTGTGTGTTTGACATCCCAAATCCCCTATAAGTTTCTCACTGTGATCCAGCTTGGTCTGTTTACCAAATCTAAATCTCTGGAAAATTTGTTCCTGCAGAAGATCCAAAAAATGATTTATTTTTATGCTGTACATTTGTCATTCACATTCACTTTCCCTTTCCAAGACTCTGCCAAGTTTTTCTGCATCAAAACTGACCTGCCTGGGGACTTTCCTTTTATTCCCCTTTTCATTCTTCAATCTCTTCTTTTTTGTTTTCTGTTCCCCTTTATTAACTCTTTCAAGTTCTCTGAGTCTGGGCTAGTCTTCCCTTTTTAGCTGCTCATTCCTACCATCTAATTTGTGGATTTCATATGCTTCATTTACCTCTCTCACCACCTCTTTTTTTGCTTTACTGTTTTGCTTGTGCTGAGAAACAGTTCTAATTTGCACCCTGGGTATTATCTAATTCCTTGCTTCATTTTCCTCATTCCTCTTTTCACCATTTGTTTTCTTTCATGATATTTTGTCCTACTTTAGAATTTATTTTAACTTTTTGACCAAATCAGTGGAGTTTCTTGGTTTTCTGTCTGTCTTCATTCTTTCCCTTTTGGTTCCCCTAGTTGTTAATGGCCTCCCTCCCATTTAGCCCAATCCTCATATGTATATACACATACATACATACACACATATACATATAAGTGCATATTACCTATACTTATTAATTTTGATATTTTTCAATAAAATAAAATAGAAATGCATACATATTTATGCATACCGTAAATCTATATCCTATATTTATCTGTCCATGAGCATGTTGTATGTCCCTTGTCGAATGAAAGTCTCCCTTTTATATTCATGTCCTCAGCACTTAGTGAAATTCCTGACCTGTAGTAGGTACTTAATAAGTGTTTGTTGATGGCTTGATTAAAGGCTCTCACTTTTATTTTCAAGCTAGAGAAATGGTATTTAAATTATATGTGGTTATTCAATTCCACCCTCATACCATCTACAGCCTAGTCTATGTGAAATAAGATAGTCTGTTTCTAGAAAGTAGTTCAATGAAAGTCTGTCTTTAAATGCCCAGTCCTTCTTTGTTGTAAACTTAGCAATCATCAACAAACACAAACATTTCAATATACAAAGAGGAATAAGAAAGGTTTGTGCAAGAAACTGTGAACTGTCAAGTATAGTTTCCTTCCTAAGAAATACATTGACAGGGTAGTAACAAAAGTGCTTCGTTTGTATACTTTCTGTACTTTTTTTTCTTCTGTGCATTTAAAGTATTTTATAGAAATTCTCTTTTTTTTCTGGGGTGGCGGGAAATTTATCTATTACCAACATCCCTCCTTTCTCTCTTTATCTCTTCCACACCCCAGAAACTGTTCTTTGGATCATCAACTATTGTCCTGTGGCCCAGGATTTTAACTAAAATTAAGATGATCAAATTTCAGAAAAGGACAAGACCTTCTAGATATTGAAGTTCACATGAAATAACTTGAGGTGAAAAGAACACAAGATTGGAAACTGGGTTACTTAAATTCCAGTCCAGCCTCTCCCACTAATTTGCTACGAGACCTTGGGTAGTTACAGCTTCTCGGTTTCTTTGGGTATAAAATAGGGCAGAGGAATTTATTAAGAAAAAAAATCAAAATTTCCTAGATTAAAAAAGACACAAAGTAATCAAAATTATTTTTCTAAAATATCTGTATAATTAAATTTTAATACTCATCATAGTTAGCATAGGATTGTTAGGTCTGAACCAAATTTCTAATTCCTTAGAATTATACCTCTTTGCACTATGTGTCTCTTTATAGCATTTTGGGAATCCATATATAATACATGATGATTTATTTATGCTTATTTCATACAACTAATATAAAGGTTCTTGGTAATTTATTATTTTCAAGTTATCTTAAAGATTCCATCATAAAGAGAAAAAAGGTAATGCTACTTAAAAAATTTTTTTGAAGAACTAAAAAATCGGTTTTCTCATCTCTATCAAATGTTCATGATAAAGATCCAGGCATGTTTGATACAGCATACTTGAAGCAAATATGAGAAAGTAACAAGTAGGTATCTGCAAATGATTTTCTAAAGCAATAAGAAGTGTCCTCACAGTCATGCAGCTGACTCAATTCTATAGAGAATATTAGACACCTCTCTGACTACTGTTATTTGAATTCAAAGAATTATTTGACTTGGTAGGATAAATATGGTCTTAACAGTTCTCCTTAGGTAAGGTATCTCCCACATGAAAGTTGAAATCATGGGAAGTCCATTGACAGGATGTGATCATAAAAATAACTTTATCCAATGCCACATGTTCACCTAAGCTGTTGGAGTTGCCTGGTGTGGTGAAAGGTATCAAAAGACCTAAGTTTGAAACCTGTCTCTGTGACTTATCACCTGTGTGACCTTGGTAAGTCATTTAATCTCTCTAAGTCTCAATATTTTCATTTGGAAAATGAAGATGACTTCTTCTAAGGACCTTTGGGCTTTAAATGTCTGGTTGATGACCTGCACAGAGTTCAAATAGAAGAAAAACTTATCTTTGGATGGTGAGGCTCTCCAAACTCTCTGAGCTGAAGAAGACATTGCATTGACGTTATAAAGTCCTCGAAAATTGCAAAGTTTTCTCAATGAAATCATAGTTGTTTGAAAGTGATTGAACTCACCACCCACAACAGAAAAACAAAGTGAGTGAAAAATATATATTGCCTAGATTATAACAGACCAGTGTACAGATGAACCATGAACTGGGCCAGGAATTAAGAGGAGAAAGAGATTAGGCTGGATTGTTTTGGAAAAATATTGAGTATGTTCAATAATTCCAAAATTGTGCACTGCTGGAAAAAATCCATCTTTTTAATAACAGTGTTATCCTGGGCAGCTGTGTGACACAGTGAATAGAGCTCCAGACCTGATGTCAGGAAGACCTGAGTTCAAATCCTATCTTAGACACTTATTCACTGTGTGACCCTGGGAAAGTCATTCAACCTTGTTTGCCTCTGTTCATCATCTGTCAGATGAGCTGGAGAAGGAAATGGTAAACCATTTCAGTATCTTTGCTAAGAAAATCCCAGATGGGGTCATGAAGAGTTGCGCTCAACTGAAATGATGCAACAACAACAAATGAATAAGTTGCACAAAGTTTAAAGGTATAGATGGTTTGTGACCTGCACCAATGGAAAGATGAGCTTATGGGTTTCTTGAAGTAGCTCTCCAAATTATAGTGGACATAGTGTGGTGTGGTAGAAATAGTGCAGACTTAAGAGGTGGGAGAACCTATTTCCATTTCTGTATCTAGTCCTCACTAAGTTTATGCCCTTTGTCAAGATAGTTTATCTCTCTGTGCTTTATCTTTAACTGTGAATTAGGAGGTATGGTTAAGTGATCTCTAAGGCTCTTTCTATGTTGAAAATCTATGATGTAGAATATATATATATGGTTACTCTTTTACATGAATAGGCTTATAATTCTAATATCTTTGTCTGATGACATATAGTCATAACTGGTACTGATTTGAAGGGTGTGTGGTTTTTGAAAGGCATAGTTACTAAAGATCTAGGAAAAAACCAAAGAGATTTTGCTACCAAAGTCCTTGGTGCTATCCAATGGTTCAGCATCAGAAACTGATAGCCTGTTTTAGCAATGGAAATAGCAATAAGGAAGGAATATTATCATCTACTTTGCTGCTGTGCCCTAAGGACCTTGAGACCTTTCCATCTGACTTGCAGGTGAACTTTTCATATATGTTTCTTCCATTCAAATGTTCACTCCCTGAGACCAGGGATTCTCTTACTTTTCTATTGTATCCCCAATGTCTAGCAGAGGGTTTTGCACATAGCAAGCACTCAATAAATTTTTCATTCATTCATTTATTCATCCATTAATTCAAGAATAAGATTCCTAATTATGACATCATTCCTATGGGAAAGTATACTGAAGTCAAAAGAATACTATAATTGGAAGGAAGAAAGGTAAAGAGCGCTAGGAAAATCTTCACAAATGCCAAGTATGAAATGATTAAGCAGGTACCAGCGCAACAGAAAAGGATTGGAAAGTCACTGCCCAAAAATTCAACCTGAGTCAAAAATGGCAGGAGGAAAATGAGTCCAAAGCAGGGATTTTTGTTGAATAGCAGAGAATGAATAAGTTATAGGGTGAACTGCATTAGTTAGATTTTCATGTGAATTAATCCATATAATACAGGGCTTTATGACTCAAAACAAGTGTCTAACACTTGGAGAAGTTTCAAAAAGATGACTGAAACTTTGGAAAATAGGTTCTTAGGTGGCATTAAGGAAACTATGGTGTCCTCCCATACCTGACCTTCAGAGAGAACATGATCCTTCTCAAATAGGAACTGTGACCTGGGACTGAGCTGTTTTAATTGATGAATAGACTGAGCTAGTGAGCACCAGGCCATCTTAACTACCTATCCACCCAGAAGCCATCTGCAGTACTGTTACAGTCCCCTTCCCCTCCCCTCTACCTTTATGTAGTATTCAAACTGCAAATCAAGTAAAGACCCCAGCAATCATCCACCCTAAAACTCCACTCACAATCCCTGTGACTTCCCAGATGAAAACTCCCTTTCCTAATTGCCACTTCAGTATATCTATATCTATCCCCTGATAGAATATAAGCTCTTGGAGGGCAGGGCAGGGCTTGACTACCTTTTGCTTTCATTGAGTGTCCACCTTATTACTCAATATAGAGATTTCTAATGAATGTGCATTCATTGATTGATTAATTCACTCATTCATAAGGAGGGAGATGTTTGTCTTACCATAAACTGCATTGATCAGACTTCATTTACAGTAAGAAAAATACCTGGTATTTATTTCATGTATTGCACATTATCTCATTGAGCCTCACAATAATCCTATGCAGTAGGGAGGGGGTAGGACCACAGAATGGGGCTGGAATTTCTCTGTAATAGAATACACTCTGGTAAATAAGCTCCCACTTCGAAGATAGACTGGCACTTTATCTTAATCTTTTTGTCTTAGAGTTTCCTAGAGCACTAAGAGCTTCAGTGACTTGACTAGAGCCATTTTGTATCATAGATGAATCTAGGTATTTCTAGCTTCTGGGCTGCTACTTTATCCATTATGCTATGATCTCTATGTGAGATAGGTAATAGTGATATTATCTCCATTTTATATCAGGGGAAACGGAAGCCAAGAAGAGCGAAAGACTTACCCGTGATCACAAATTTGTTATCAGAGATTGGATTTGGATCCAAGTCTTCCTAGACTCCAAGTCTAGAATTCTGTTGACTCTGTGTATGATCCATGTGATCACTTGTAGATATCAATTTAGGAAGGACACTGACAAACTGGAACACAATCATAGAAGGGAAATCAGAATGATGAGGGCACAAATTGTATGAAATGTGAACGTTTAGCTGAAAAGGTGAATAATAGGATTTATAGAGATCATAAATATAAAGAAGGGAATTAAGGAATTCTCAGAGATCATAGAGCTAGAGCTAGAATACCCATGTCAGCCCCTTCATTGTATAGAGGAGGGAACTGAGAGCAAGAAGAAATCTGAGGTTAGATTACTTGCTCAGGTAGCAAGTATAAAGGCTGGTATATGGAGTAGCACTAGAAAGCTTAAGGTAGGCATGACACCTCTCTCCAGTTAGTTGGAAAGACATTTTATGGAAAAGGAATTAGACTTCTTCTTAGCCCCAGATATAGAATTCGTGGGTAAAAGAGGCCAGATTTAGGCTTAATGTAAGAAAATGTTCCTTGGATGTGAGCTGTCTTGAAGTGGAATGTGTTACTTGGGAGGTGGTGGGATCCTATCACAGGGGATCCTTAGGTGGAGGTTGAATGGCCACCCTTAAGGGTACTGTAGAGGGCATTGCTCTTAATAAGCCCTTTGTACTAGTTTGACCCTTGAGATCCCTTCAACTCTGAGGTTCTATGACTTCATGACCTACAGAAAGATTAAAATCATAGCAATTATTTAAGTTTTAGGGAAATGGTTCAGGGATGGTGTTATAATATCAAATACATAGAAATTACCTATCTTCTCTCTGCCTTTAGACCTGGTTAAGGAGAGTGAGCTTCAGTCACAGCACTAGGTCTTAGTTTAGAAACTAGAAAGGATATTGTGACAATGAATGCTAAACAAAGAAATTGGATCCTAAAGGACCTCATGGATACTTGCCATCTATTAATTTGGAGTAGTTTGGGTGTTGGGCTTTGTACCAGAAATTTGGAATACCCACATTAAAGGTGTTAACTATTTGAGAATTCTGTCTTCCCCCACTACTCCAGATTTCTTTATCCAAGAGGCTCCTGATACTATGCTTATTTTCCATTCCTGACACTGGAATTACATATTTTCATTTTTAATTATACTTTTTTTCCTTGGTTTAAATTTTCTTCTTCTACTTGAAATCTTGATTTGTTACTGTTTCTAAAATATGTTTTTTTTTTTGGCATTGTTTTCCACAAATACTCTTGCCATGTCCCCATTCCCTTTTCTGTTCTTTTGTTCTTATAATAACATCTTCACTATTATAGGGAAAAAAGTTTGAAAATGAATCTTCTAATATGTTTTCATGAGTTGAGGAATCCTTCTCTCTTAGGAATTCCTAGTTTTCTTCAAAATGTAGGTCAAATGCCATCCCCTATGAGATCACAGGATGGAAAGAGGTAGAAAGGTCAGGGTCCCACACTCTCATTTTGTTAACGAGGAAATCAAGGGCTCGTGAGTGTAAGCAACTTGTTCCAAGTCACATACTTATCACTCAGAATCATTATCTCTATCTTCATTTTTTTTATATATATACACATGTACACCTTGGCTGCATCTGGATTATTTTTGTTTTTATTTATATCTATGTAGATTTGCATGTATGTATATGTGTGTACACATATATATTTGGATATATATATATATATATAGTACATACTTAATAAATGCTGGTAAACTAAATAAGAAATTTCAGAAAATACCTTAGCAAGTATATGTCTAAAATGCCATATATAGCAACTCTTGGTTATGTGTTGGTTATGCATGATAACTTTTTTAAATTAATTTTTTTAATTAATAAACATTTACTTTTCTCTCTCTTTCCTCTTCCCCCTTTCCTTCTTACTTCCACTCCACTGGAGAAAAAGAAAATCCTTGTAATAAATATGTGTAGCAAGCAAAACAAACTTGTATGTGGGTCATGTTCAAAACATATTTTTAAAATTTTATTTATTTTATTCTAAGCTTAAGAAATGAAACAAACATTTCCATAACTTGGGAGAATAGAAAAAAAGTGATTGTATATGAAAAATGCAAATCTTTACATACCACATGCTCTTCCCTTTAAATATATAGTAAAGTAATCATGCAACCTTTCCCCCCCTTCTTTTTCTTTCCTTCCCACCCTTTCTGCCCTTGAGATGGCTGCCATTGCATACTGAAGCCTTCACCTCTCTGTCAGGAGATGGGTAGCATGCTTCATCATGGGCCCTCTGTAATGATGGCTGTTCATTGTGTGAATCAGGGAGTCTTTAAAAGCATAACACACCTTAAATTCCACTTTAGCTAATGCCAAGAAATCTTTTAGATTACCTTCACCTACCTTGCCTTTTGATGGTGTACATTCAGGGAGTACAAGCTTAAGGTTGGTGGGAGTGGATTAAGAAAGACATATCTGCAAAAAAAAAAAAATTAAGCCTAAAAAGAAGTCATTTTTTAATTGAATGTTCCTTTGAATTGCTAACATTTCTTTCTCCCTCCTCTTAACATATTTGCATTGTTTAGTGTTACTTAGTATAATTTTATGTGGTATTGTAGTGTAATTTATTGTACTTTAATTTTTTTATTGCACAACAATAGCAAAATCTACTTAGTCTTTCTCCCTCTCAACTTCTTTGGGGGAAAAAAAACAAATTGTGTTAATATTTCCAAAGGGAAACTCCGATAATAGGGAATTGACTATTTTGCTTAAATGAAATGGAGAGGCTTATTTATCTTTGTATCTCCCTCTGTGCCTAGTGCAGTACACTCATTGAACCTAGCAGGTGTTTCATAAATGTTCATTGAATTAACGTTGAGTGAATGCAAACAACTGTGTGTATCTTGTGTGTCTGGTTTCTGAAAGCAAACAACTGTCATAAAATCAGAAGCCTTAGAAAAGCGAACCTTAGCATTCATCTGCTCACCCCTCTCATAGACAAGCCATATTTCTTTAGGGTTTGTTAATTTCTTCCATGTTTCTTTCGAGATTTTGTTTATCATACCTTTCCTTGGACAGGACAAATCTGGGACAGCTTGACTCTGTCTAAATTTAAATATAGCTGGATATTTTTGTTGCCTTCTTGATTTTCATGGAAAAAGATTACCCAGGGGAGAGAAATCATAAACCCTCTTATGGACTGCTCCACTGTCTAGGAAATTTAAATTATTTTTAAAAACATAAGGGTATTTTTAAAAATTACATTTCATTTTTCTTAAATTATCAAATATTTATTTTCTCTCTTTCCCCACCTCTCCTTACTAGGGGAGAAAAGAAAAACAAATACTATGTAACAACTATATATATATAATAAAGAAAAACAAATTCCCACATTGGCTTAGTCTAGGTCTAATCATTCTGGAAAACAATTTGGAACCATGTCCGCAAAGTTACTAAATCGTGCATATCCTTCAAACCCATGATACCATAGGGGGTATTTTTGCTAGTACACATTTTTAAAAAAGCAGAAATTTTACTAGTTCCTATTCTTTTCTTGAAGCTAAAGTCCTGAAAAACAGGTCAAACTAAATCTTTGTATATATTCCAAATGAATTACCATGTTTAAGAAAATGCTAACACAAATCTTACATGAATGTGTTTATTAAAAACTTATCAATAGCTTTAGTACATGATCTAATAGGCACACAAGCCACTGGAAGAAATGGTCATTGTGAAAATGGTCTTTTAATGTCACTAAGCAGACTGGGTTGTTTGCATTTAAGGATTCCCTGTTTTTTTCCAGGCTGATTACACATAACTCACCCTCATGAAATCTACACTGAAATTAAACTGGCCTACTTAATACTTCCCATACAGGGTATTCCATTTCCAAACTATGCGCATTTTCACATGCTGAATATACTCTCCCTTCTCATTTCCATTTTCCTTAAGGCATAGTTTAACTGACTAATGACTAAAGCCCCCAAAGACTTGATCTTGAAGTGGGAGCTTGAAGATAATAGTCTTTGAAGTAGAGTCCATCATGTATAAAACCATGGAGACTAATTTAATCTCTGAGCTGACCTGACCCTGGAGACATCATGCTTTGCCCTGGCATCATATATATGGGAATTGTCACTGTTGTTGTCTATCTGTCATTTTCAAAGAGGACTAATGACATCATGGGTGAGGTTCCAACTCGTGAGTGAATTGGATTTAAGTGAGGCAGAATTGCACAAAGTCATAGCCTCATTCTTTCTTCCAGAGTCATCAAAGTTCAGTGGTGAGACAAAAGTTAAGAGGATTGTCAGTGGCCCAGGATGCAGTGGAAGACCTTGGCGTCTGATGTCTGACCAAGCTTGAAGCACTCCACAGTGCTGCTACAGACGCCTTCGTAGTCATTGGAACAAATTATTCTGCTAGGTCAAGTGCCTAGGATATGTAAATACTAATGCAGCCTGGGGAGTTGAAGATGATTTCATTGGTATACAGAATTCCATTAAGGAGGCTTCTTCTACCATTGCAGGTTAGCAGTCCCCTTTTCCCTAACTTAGAGTTTCCTTGAAAACAGAGGTTCAGTGAATTGCCTAGGGTTGCACAGCCAGTAAGTATCATAAGTGGAGTGGATCTCCATGACTTAGCTGGCTGTCATTCACTAAATCACATTGTCTCTATAATGTGGTATATGTGATACAATATAACATTTCATGATATAAAACTAATAACATAATTAGTAATAACTAGTAAAATAATTGGTAATAACATAATTAGCAATCATTAGTAATAACTAATAACATGATTATATCACTAAACTCTAAGAATATAAGATGGTAAACATGTATCCTTTTTCATTGGTAAAGAGGTTTTCCTTGCATTTTCCTATATCAATGTCCAGTACAAAAAAGTTTCATCACATTTAATTTTATGATATGATGTGATACAATATGATATAATATGAGAGGCTGACTTGAAGTAGGGAAAATCTGATCTTGGGCATATCACTCAGTGTCCTAGGCAAATTTTAAAAACTTTATGTTATAGTTTACCTGAGAACTGCATCTATGAAGAGAGTTTCCATCCTGATGAAGTCACAGGGATTAGTGCTAGGGTTAGACCTTTTCCCTCCCACCAAAAAAACCCCAAAACCAACATTATATTAGGATACAGTGTCACTGTGACACCAGTTCTGGATTTGAAGTCAAAGCACTTAGTTCAAATCCCAGGTTTTCCACGTACTATCTGTGTGACTTGGGCAAATCCCCTCACCTCTCCACATCTTAATTTTCCCATTTGTAAAATGAGAAGGTTGAACTAGATCAGTGATGTCAAACTCAAACAGAAATGGGAGTCACTAAACAGTACATACACATCCCTTAGAAAATCACATGTTAACATTAACTGTGTTTTACTGTATTTTATTTATTTTGTTCAACATTTCCTAATTACATTTTAATGGAGCTTGAACTGCTCTGGGGAGAGCTGAGAGACACATCCTGTGCACTGTGTTTGACACTCTGTACTGGGCATTCAGGGAGGACCAGCACTTCTGGTGTGAGGGCTCCTTTTCACCTTCGGTATCCACCTGATTCACCCAACCCCTACCTGTTGCTCCAAGAAGCTGTAGCATGTGCAGCAGCCACACCCCCATAAAACCATCTTAGCAGACAGGCTAAACCAGGTTGAAGATAACGAACAGACCTCAAACCTGTCAGTGAGTTGGGGAGATGCCCACCCCAAGCATGTGAGGACATCCCCTGGTGGAATGGGTGGATAAGAACAATTTGATCCAATGGCCATAAAGGTGGTTAAAGCAAGAACTGTGGATCATTTAGAGCTTAGTCAGACCTCAAAGATGACAAGGTCATCCACTGCATCCCAGGTCATTGCCTGTTCTCTTGACTTTTAACCTGCCAGTGGACTATGATGACTCTAGAACAAAGAACGCAGCTGATGGCTTTGTTCAGCTCTGTCTCACTTAAATCAATTCACACACAAGTCAAGACATCACCCCATGAAGTCACTGGTCCTCTTCAAAAATGGAAAATAAACAACTAGAGGACCTCTAAGGTTTCTTCCAGCTCAAAGTTCTTGAAACTATGAAAACATTTATCCTCTATGATCATGCAAGCAAAGTAAAAGATAAATAAAGATGATTCAAAAGCACCTATTATTTAAAAAGCAATATTTGGATGGGTCTCCTCTCCCATTCATCACTGCCCCATTTCATTGCAAGATGACTTTTTGTTTTATAAATGGAACTATTACAAGGAAAAAGTGCTGTTTTGCTAGATGAACTGTAAATCAAATGTGATTTCTATACTAATTTAGAATACATAAAAGCAAGCAGAGAGGAGAAATTAGTTTTGACTATCTTTTTCTGTACCAGCTCTTAATTTATGAACATTATTCTCCCTCTAACCTCTTGAGTAGCTTCTGGACTGGGCCCCATAATGTAAATTCTTATCTGAGATGGAAGTACAAGGCATCATCTACACTTCACCACCACCTTCCTTTAGAGAGAGCAAGGCCACAGCATTTCTAGTTGAGGGACTGACAGAGTCCTGAGAGATAACTGAAAGCATCACTCATTCTTGTGCTTTATAAAAATAGTCTTGTAAAGCAGAGCTTGCCAAGGAGCCAAAATTATAATGTGTGAGTAGAAAACGAGAGATGACAAAGGGTGCTAATAAGCCATCTTAAAATGTTCCACTGTAAGACTGGAAGAATTTTGGAATTTCTTTTCTTCATTTTGAAAGGAAAATACATAGATTGGAAAATAACATTCTAGGATTTATGATTTAACTGTTCTACCTTTTTAGAGACGGCAAAGGTGTTTTTTTTAAAGGAATCTCTTCTGTTCTTACAGCGTCTTCATTTCCAAATCACTCTCTTCCCTACTGCTACTTAGAGTAATCTCTCATAACAAGGAATAGAAAACAGCTTAGCAAAATTAGCCAAACCATCAACTGAGTTCAATAGCATATGTAGTGAGCGGGTTGATTTTCTTGTATCATTGCCTAGGCCGGAGAACATTATACTTTCACAATTTTTAATTTCTCCTCTTTATTTTCATAATTTTTTTCCATTTACATAGTCAGCAAAGGGGTTTCTTAAGATTCCTTTCTAACCCCACCTCACCCCCCCAGGGGCCATATCCCCTGTTCCACCCTTTTCAGGTCCTAAAATTAAGAGAGTGACAATTTTGACACATTTTCAGGGCAATTGGATATTACTTAATTTATTTTCAGTTTTTAACATTCACTTACACAAGATTTTGAGTTCCAAATTTTTTCTCCATCTCTCCCCTCCCCTCACCCCAAGATATTATACTTTCTGATTAACCATTCCCCCAATCTTCCTTCCCTTCTATCATCCTCCCCTTCTCTTATCCCCTTCTAGTTTCCTGTAGGGCGAGATAGATTTCTATACCCCATTGTCAAAGCAATTGGATATTAAAAGACATTTCTTTGGTCTCTTCCTAGTGCCTTGAATGACAGTGAGGGGTAGAGGTGGGGAGCAGATTTAAAATGGGCTATTAGTAAGGAGTAAAATGACCCCTGTACAGATGTAAGAGGCGATGGCAAAGCGGAGTGATATAATGGAATGGCCTGTACAAATGGAATCAGAGGAACCTGGGTTCAGCTTTTATCTCTGATACGTATGACTTCAGTGACCTTAGTCATCAAGTTACTTTACTATTTTCATGTCATCTGAACAATGATGAGAACTTGATTAAGTTGTCTCTGAGGCTCCTCCTGTCCCCTAAATCCATGATCTTATGAAATTCAGGTTTCCCAGGTATCATGAAGTTATTTATTTATTCATTCATAAGCAAACATGGAATAGTGGCTGAACCTCTGATTTCACTGGTATAGGGAACATCTAGGTGAGGAAATGCTTTCAACCAAGGGTACCTTCTCTGCAGTTTTGAGCCCAGAGAGTTGTTTGAGGGCATTTGCAGGTTAATTGACTCACCTAGGATCACAGAACCATCTTATGTCAGAAGTGCAACTTGAACCCAGAATTTCCCTGGCTCCAAGGTTCAACATGCCTGCTGTCAGAGATGGTTCGCTAACATATTCCCTATTCAGATATAATGAAATGAGTTTACTGAATATCAGAAAATATGAAATAGCAAAAGAGGTGTCCTTTTTTCATTCAATAATGTATTCATTTTGCAGCAAGCCATGCAACACTTGGGAGTCACCTTGTTCTGGGTCATTGCCTTCTTCAAGTCTGCCCCATAGGAGCCTGGGCTTTTGTGATTGCCTGCATGAAACTGTAACAAAAGCAAGAGTGAATGGAAATAGAACTTTTTCTAAGTCACTCAAGGCTACCTGGGAGCCTCTGATAACAAACTAGTCACATCGGACCTAGAAGATTACTTATTCCTTCCAAACTCAAACACTTCAGATATTGTGAAAAATTTCTATTTTCAAGACCAGGTCTCTGAATTGATATCCATAATATGTACTATGTGTTTCCTCTGTTGTCAATCTGATTAGTTCAAAACATTTGGACATTCTGTTGTGTTTATCAAAATCTGTTGCTCTGCAAGTGAAAGCTACAACAAATGGTGGCGAGGTAGAAGGCCAGCCACTCTTTGTAGGACCATAGATTGACAGCTGGATAGGACCTTAGAAGTCTTCTAGACCAACTACCTAATTTTACAGATGGGAAAACTGTGGCCCAGAGAGTTAAAATTTGCTTAAGGTCATATTCATGGTAAGTGACAGATGAAGAATCTGAACCCAAGTCCTCTGATTTCAAAGCTAGTGTGTTTTCTGCATTATAACACACTGGTTCTATGACATTTGACTATTTAAGCATGGCCAATATATCATGAGTGAACCAAAATAAATTTCTTGCATCTACATCATCTTGAAGTGTATTTTCTTGGGAAAAGATTGCATATTGCAGTAAAAGAAGCACTAGATTAAGAGTTAAGAGATTTGCATTATAATCCTAGCTCGCATATGAATTTTCTGTGACCATTGGCAATTTATTCAGCCTCTCTGGGCTTGAGTTTCCTCAACTATAAGATGATGGAGCTGGATTAGTGACATCTTGAAGACAATTGTGTCATCATTGTTCTTTTGTTTCAGTCATGCCCAACTCTTTGTGACCCCATTTGAGGTTTTCTTGGCTGAGATACTGGAGTGGATTGCCATTACCTTCTCCAGCTCATTTTACAGATGAAGAAACTGAGGCAAACAGGACTAAATGACAGCTAAGAAGTGTCTGAGGCCAGATTTGAATTCATGGATATGAATCTTCTTGATGCCAAGCCTAGTGCTCTGTAAATTATGGAGACTCATCACCAATGAAGGTAATTACAGCTCTGATCGTTTATAGTTTTATTATTATTTTCTTGTTCGGTTGCCTTAATTCTTTAAAAATAGTCTTCTGGGCTCACAGTATTCTAGCACTTTTTCTTGCAATTTTCTGGCTGGAAAAAAAAAGACGTTAAGTGAAATGATTCTTAGAATTTGTATCTTGTTTGCACTGATGTTTCCATTAGCTTATATCTTAAAGATTTTAGGGGATTCTAAATGAGAAATGTTATATTTCATTGTTCTTGGCTTCCACCTTTCTACTTCCCTTGGTTTCCTCATTCTTCCCCCTATGCTGCCTCCTGCTTCTATCATGTCTAAATGGATATAGCTTCGGAAGCACTTTGGGATGAAAGGTGCTATGAAATGGTAAAGTGTCGTTATCACAGAGTCCTGCCAATGCATCTCAGGCTTGACGTGTCACACCTCTGCTATTTCAGTATTGTGGTGATGGGAACACATCTACTTTTGAGGCATGACACTGGGGCAAGCTTGGGGAATACAGAGCCCAAGAGAGATTCCACTATGTCATTTGAAGACAACTGATAGAAAAATGGTCAGCATAGAAGGGTTGGTCTGTACACGATCCTAGATTCACATCCTCCAAATAATAGGCATGTAGCCTTTTATTTTCCTGTTATACTGGTAAATCCAATAAAACTTCTAGCATTCTTAGAATCATTGGACATCAAGGACTTCAGGTCCATCTAGGACAGAGTTGGGGGACATGCAGCCTTGAGGTCACAGTTTGAATTCAGTCAAAGCATCATACTTGAAGATCTAGAGGGCCACATGTGGACTTGAGGCTGTACCATTCCTGGTTGAGGTTAATCTTCTCATTGCCACGTTTCTACAGAAGAGGAAATTGAGGTCCAGGCAAATTAAATGGCAATTATTAAAGACAAGACTTGAACCAGTTCCTCTAATTTAATCGCACTTCCTCAGATCTACAGGACATTCATTTGGTTGTAAACTCCTGGAAGACTGGCTCAATGTATTATTTATCTTTGAATCCCTATAACTTGGTTCTTTGATCATAGTATGTGGTCAATAAATAGCAGATGAATGATAATTAATATTTATAATGATAAATTTGAGTGAAGGCATAGAGTTCTGATCCAGCCCCTAGGCTTTTTGGCTCATGTGCATTTGGGAGGACTACTGATAGGTAGGTGGAAATCAGCTGCATTGTTAAACCATTTAGTCACATTGAACACATATAGTCTCACTATAAAATGAGCAGGAAAAGAAAATGGCAAACCACTCCAGTGTTTCTGCCAAGAAAACGCCTAATGGGATCATGGAGTCAGACATGATAGAAGTAATTGAACAGCAGTAATATATATTAAGTTCCCACTATATGTGATACTATATTGGGTTCAATGTATACAATGGTGAAATATGACATAGTCCCTGCCCATAAGAAGTTTACTCCCTTGTAGAATTAGTAAGACATGCACATGAAAATTGTATACAAGTTAGACTGTAAGTGCATAGAAGAGATCAGATGTCATAGAGGTTTCAGGATGAAGAAATTATTTCTGGCTGTGGGGATCATCAAGGTGTTCCAGGAAGAGATAGTACCTGAGATAGAACTTGGGATTTTAAAAGGCAAGCAGGTTGAAGCAATCCATTCTCATCATGGAGAATGGGTATGTTCAAAGAATAAAGACATGGACAGGGATGAGAGAAAGCAGGATGAAGTTGTTGGGTAATTTAAGGAGTTCCGTTTGACTATGGGATATTGGAAAGTGAGACTGGAACCAGATAATCATAGATCTTGAGTGCTAGGCAAAGGAGTTTTTGTTTGGTAAGCAATGGAGTATTTGAATTGGGGAATGATGGGAAGTATTAGGTTGAAATACTTTTCTTTGTCTACTGAAAAGGAAATGATTTCTAATTGAGGTCATAGAACATTTTGATGAATCACAAAAGAAGAAATAGTTGGAAAGGAAGGTCAAAGTAGAAAATTAGGCAAAGGACACGTCACGTTTTCAATTAATACAATTACATTTCAAAAGTCTGCATACAGGACTGTATCTTCTCTCTAGTCTGAGGTTAAATTTTTGTTGTTGTAAAGTGGAGTCCCTTTTTTTTAGGGAACTTAGGAGTCAACTCTTTCCCAAAACTATAACTGTTTTTAAAGTATTCATTTCCCAAGCAACTTTGGGACTGATCTCTTTTCCAGAACAAGGCATGATGAATTTGAGCCCTTTCTGGGATTTACAGGGCTTCAGTGTCATTTTAATCATATGCAATGAGATGAAATCAATAAATGGGAAAACTCAAATAGTAGGAATGTGAGTGGAGTGGAGAATGTTGGTGCCTTAGAATGAATGACTTTACTTGTGAAGATGGTACTGGTGTCATTGTACCAGCTGATGGAAACCACAAAACTGTCCAGCTCATAGAGTTTTCTACCTGTGATTATCCATCAGTAACAGTAAATGATAATTTTGTCTTTAATGTCAGGATTGGAAAAAATTAGGATGTCCTGCTGTCCATTTCAATTTGTGTCTACTAGGTGCCATGGTTCTCCTCCCCTTATCCCCTTTTACCCATAATTTTATCAGGGAGGAAATTCACATAACTACTGAGGATAATAAACTTATTTTCAACTTAAATCTCAGAGAGTTGTTGAATGGTGACTTGCCCAGGGTAACACAACCAGTATGTGTCAGAGGTAGGATTTGAAGGCAGTTTGTCTTGATGATTGAAAGAAGGGGATTTCAGCAGGGACAATTCATCCTCATCATAAAGAATGGTTTGTAAAAAAAATACATATGGTGGAGGTGGGGAGAAAAGAGAATGAGATAATCGAGTAATGCAACCTCTCTATTCTCTGTGTTAGGAATTATTGATCTTTATATGTCATGAACACCTTTTGGACATAGAGTTCTTCTCAGAATAATGTTTTTAAATCTATGAAATATAATACATATGATAATCAAGGAAAACAACTATACTGAAATGAAATTATCAAAAGCTTAAAAAAAAATCAAGGTGCCACTAATACAAAGGCAAAATAAAAATGATTTTTTCCCTCAATGAGTTTGCATTTTATGGGTGATATTGTCATAAGTTAAACAGGTAATCAGAATCTGTCTCATGTTATAATTTTATTTAGTGTTAATAGAATTAAGGCAGATATGATAATATAATAATAAATATAATATATAATATAATATAATAATGGCAGAGTGGAAAGAGGGTGAGTCCCCGAGAGTCAGAAAGACCTGAGGTCCAGTCCTGCCACTTACCTGTAGTAGCTGCATGATCATGGTGAGTCCAGTGGCAAGACATAGCTCAGGACCACTAATGATGACCCCAGATGTGGTGGGAGATCTTGATCTTTTTAAGCTAAGGTCTTTCCCAGGTCTATTTGTCTGTCTTTCACCTATTCAGTGATTTAGGGCTAGGTAAAAAATGAGGCAAAAGATGGCCTTGTTTGTCTACTCAAAAATAAACAAAAAAATCAATCTGGGAGGGGAAGACTCTCAGGGATTATGGCCAGAACAGAGATAATTGCTATTTACACTCATTCTGAGCTAAGTAGTTTTTGGAGTAAGTGGGAGCAAGAGTTGAGCAATAAGGGTTGGATTCACGACATGAAGAAGCAAGACCAGACTTTGCTATCCACAACAATGTGAATCATATGGACTGTGCAGACCTTTTCTCTCTGGTGACCCACAGTTCTTTCCGCACTTGAAGGAGGAGAGAACTAAAAGTATGGGATAGTAGTGTTTTGAGGTCTTCATAGGTCCCCAGGTGAGACAGAGCTCACTTGTGGCGGGGCGAGGGACAATTGATTTTTTTAAATATCTGAAAGCTCATTATTTTAGTGAATCTTAGATTTGTGTGTGATGCATATATGTATATATATGTGTATATGTATGTATGTATGTGTATGTGTGTGTGTATTCACTGTTATAGGGTACTCTCAGCTAAGGAAACTCCCTTTACCAAGGCAGGTTTGCATCTTCTCTGCAATTTATAATCCTAGCTGCCTATAGTACTGAGAAGCTTTGTGATTTTTTTTTCAGTCACACAGACAATTTGTATCATGGGTGGTCCCTGACTTTGAGGCCAACTTTTCATTCACAATGTCATATGACCTCTATCTTTTATATAATATTCATGTTGAATTCAAGCTACAAAATTAAATGATGTGTATAATGTAGTGTCATAGGAAGATCCAACTTATAAGTGGGATATGTGTCCCAAAATGGTTTGTAGTTTGGTTGTGCGGAGTCCTCAAAATACATGTGTTATTAAATTCTCAAGGCTAGCCCACAGAAATTTATCAAGCCTATAAACTAGTTGAATACTATGTTCGATTATGTTCAATTTATGTTCAAATAACTTAGTTGAATACATTGACATTCTCCCCCAAAGAATTTAATACTGCTACACTTTTGTTTATGAATAAACTTATGATTTCATGACTGCAGAGAGCATCTAGTGTGGAAATTCCTTTATTAATTCAGACAAATCTACAATTTATGTCTTAAGTAGTTGGAGCACTGAGAGCACTTACCTAAGTGACATGCCCCAGATCACACAGCCACACAACCAGCGTGTGTCAGAGACTTGACTTGAACCTACGTCTTTCTGACTCAGAGGTCAGCTCTTAAGTCACCAGACCATACTATTTCTCATTCTGTTATAATACTAGGAATTAAATAAAGCACCAAACAACAAAATTTCATATGAAATATGCCATTATTTAGTATACAGTGCCTGAAGAATGATAATGTCTGAGGAAAAAGCATATTTAATTTGATAGTTAAGTCAAGAAAAGAATTAAGAGGTGATAATTGCAAAGGGGTAGATTCAGGGGTATGCTGGTAAATGTCTAACAAATGGCTTTCCTATGGCACATTGAAATTAAATCTGTATTATTACCATTTTCTCCATCTCTTTCTTGAGTTCAGACAATCATCAAGATAATAAATTTTGTCCTCTAGCATTTGCTTATTTCTGAGATGTGAATACTTACATTGAACATTTAACAGTTGGCTCTCTTAAGCTGTTATGAGTTGGATCATCACATAAAGTAAAAATTCCAAGACTTTGCCACCCTACATCAGCGTCGTCCCCCTTCGTTCTTGTGACCCCTTTAGTAAGTTCTTCTCTGAACCATGGTTTTGACCTCAGCCTACCAAATACCCCCTACTCCTTCCTTCATCCTTCTTTTATGTCTTGCCTTCTTGCATTAGAGCACAAACTTTTTGAGAGCGGGCATTATCTTTCTTTTTGCTTGTGTTTGTACCCAGAGAACATAGCATGATTCTTGGCACATAGTAAGAGCTTAGTTGACTTGACCTAACTTCCCAGCAAGTTTACCTGAAAGTAGGATGGCTTTTTTTGAACTTTCACCAGGCAGAGGCTGAATTGCCACTTTGTGGAGTGAAATTTTCAAGGGTGGTTGACTTGGATGTCCCTGAGGTCATTTCCAGCTCTGACAGTCCAGGATTCTACATGATTCTGTGAGAGACAAAAGGGTGGGACACCAGAAGATGAGAAGAGGAGGGAAAATGAAAGAGGAAAAGATTTTCTTGGAGGGTGCATGGTTGAATTGGAAGAAAGTGGGGAAGGAGAACATAGGTTAAAGAAGATTTATTTGTATATGTGATAAAGAGAATGTACTGAAAAAGTTAATTGTAAAAATGAATCAGAGACAGTGTACTAGCTGATGCACCAAAAGGATAAAAGATTCTTTAAAGATACACAATGAGGTTACTATGTTGTTTCAACTAATCTCTACTTCAACTTAATATGTTTATAGATCAAAACTTCTCTGCTCTGGGAAAGGAAATTAAATTACAACACGCCCCCCCCCACAAATGTTTCAATTTTAAAGCTCTCCTGTAAAGAATGAATGAGAAACTCTGTCAATGAAGGGTTTTATCACTGACTGTTTATGTCAACAAGAAGCAGGATTTAGCCTAAAAGTCAAAATTTGAACAACTTATTGGTAGGAGATAAGCCCATTCCAAGGCTGGCCTTGGAATCAGGAAGATTTGGGTTCAGAAATACATTGCGTCCCAAAGGTCTTAGTGCAGTTTTAAGCTGCCCTGAGTCTCTTGAGACATACTGTATTTGTGATATATCCTTGGGTAAGTCACTCATCAATGCCCCAGATAACTTTGGGACTATACATTTAAGTAAGTCATCAGCAAGCATTTATTAAACATTGACCCTATGCTAAGTATTGGGGATACAAAGAATGGAAAAACAGTCTCTGTTCTCAATCTTACAGTCCAAGTGGTCTATATTTAGGGCTAACTGATGATAACATATCCACCTGTTCCCATTTCCATCTTTTAGCTTCCCTTGAGTTTCTCCCAATCCTCACTGGCATTCCAGATACCTTACTGGTATTCCCTGACAGCTCAGAACCTAACGACCAACATTTTTCATATCTGTACTCACTGCATCCACATCCAAACACGTGATACCTAGTATTTTAACTTAAAGAATAACAATATCCAGTCAATGGAAAAGATCATGTTTTTTTAAATAAAGAATAAGCAGTTATTCAAAAGATCCATTAAAAATGAAGTTTTGCTTAACCATTCTGAATCATTGTCAAGAAAGTTATGAAGCATATCCATTATGATACACATATATGCATGTTCTGTTCATACAGCCAGATACACGTTTCTCATGTTCATTGTAAGCTTTAGAATACCATGGTTGATGACAGCCCACAAAGAGTAAGATGTTGCTGAAACAGGCTGTGAGAAGGGACCATAGGCCTGTGTTGCAATGTCTTTGACTCAATTCTTAAAAAATGATGTAGCAGTTCAAAAGCATAATTAGCAAGTTACAATATGGAAAAAAAATTACTTCTGGAAGGAACTTTAGAAAAGGGTTAATTCAAATTTCCCCCTCCTGATTCCACCCCCCCCCACTCCCAGTCCCAGTTTGCAGATGAGGAAATTGAGGACCAGAAATGAATAGCCTAATGCCACGCAGGTCTTAAGTAGTAGAGGGAAATGGGATTTGAATCAAAGTCCTCTAACTGCATGTCTAGCTCTTCCCCTTTCCTTTCATCATCTTTATTATCCCCATCCTCCCTGTATTAAGAAATTACAACTTCTTTCCACTTCAACTTTTACTGACGAATCTTGTATTCATTCTTTATATTACACTTTCATTTTAGTTTATATTTTTGAAATTAAAATTTCATTTTCATATTGGGCTTTAGAGATCTCCCAAGCAAAATTTATATATATATATGTATACATATATATATTAGACCCTTTGTTTTTACATTGCACTCATTTCTGCTAACCCTTCTTTCTTCCCTTCCTCCCCCCCCCACATTTGTATTCCTGGCATTTAATTCATTCTTGTAGCATTTAAGAGGAAAAAAATCCCTTAATTTATTTGGTGGTTTCATCTCTTAATGTTTCTAATATTCTGCACTCAAACACCTTCAGTCTTCCAAGAATTTGGAGATGTATTTTATTATTGTCTAAGGACTTCATTGGCTTTTCTATTATTTAGAGCTAGGCTTCTTAACCTTTTTTGTACCCTGGACCCTTTTGGATTTTTGGTGATGTCTTTGAACTTCTCAGAATAATATTTTTTCAATGTATACAATTAAAAAATAGAGTTACAGAGGAAACCACATGAAGGGAGTCCCCCAAAGTCTTAGCATGATTTAAAGCTTTAATATCGCCAAAGAAATGAATTTTTTTCTCTACTTATGTTCATGGACCACTTGAACTCTATCCATAGAACTCCTGAATTAGTTTGGGTTCCTTTCAGTGATCATTTCATTTACATGATTGAAGCAATTCTGTATCCTGTGTTCTTGGTTCTGTTTCTTTTACTGTATAAGGTTCATGAAATTTCTCCTGTTTTTCTGAATTCTGTTCATCATTCCTTGTTGTGAAATAATATTTTGCATCCCCTATCTTATTTAGCAATTCCCTTGTTATTTACTTTTGCAAAAGACTTTGGATTTTCAAAATTGATCACTCAACGCTTTACATTCCTCACTGCTTCAGTAGCCATGTTTTTATTTGAAGTTGATTGTGGATCTGAAATCTCTGGATACTTTTATTTAAAAAATCACTGATTGCTTTTGAATGACTTTCCCACAAATGAGAACCTCTGTTCTTTGCTACAAATAGCCATCGAATGCCTTTTTCAGATGAACTTTTCAAACACTTGGGTGAAGACTATTAATTATAGCTGCCAAAGACCTTATTGAGCTTTAGTCATAGAAATTATCATGGACAGCCACTCAAGCAGTCTAGGCCACTTTATGTCATGAGAGGAATATTTTGTAATGAAAAGTAGTTTGCATCTTAAAACTGAATGGTTCTTTCCCATTCTTTGAGGAATATAGTTTATCATTTTTCCCATGGTAAAACTGTTAGATTTCAGTTTACTGGTGAAAAATAGCATTTTTAAGGGTACACAGATTTTCTTTTAATTTAATTAAGAGTAGGGCTGAGAATTAACTGAACAGTGTCTGGATAAGGCAGCTTTTCTTTTCAATCAGCCTAAGTGGCTACACTCAAAACTCACAGCCCATGGAATCTGATGAGCTCTTGGAGGCTAAAGCATGGTGTAAATCCAAGGTATTACCATTATCATTATTATTATTTTTTTCCCTGATGGGGCAGGTTTCCCAGTCACAGTCAGTGGCTCCCTGTAGAGAGCCAGCTGCCTTTCTTGCTCCAGTGTCTATGTTTAAAATCATGTACGTGATAGTGTTGTGAACCCAGAACTGAGGACTGAAATAGGGTCATGTTATTGCTGACATCATTTCTCTTAATATTTATTATCTATCACCATGCATTGGACGCTGATTTACAGATACACCCTTTCTGAGTAGATATTACCACTATTGAATTGAATCTGTTTATCTTTGGGCCACCCTTGGGATTTATTCTTTCCGCAGATCCAGTGATCCCAGTAAGGAAATCAGACCAAGCCGGAGAGAGGGAAGGATGATAGAACTAAAATAGCTTTTGTTTGGTTGTTGCTATTCATTTGTCTTGAAATTGTAAGGTTTTGATGTGGGGTATCTATTCCTAAATCATAGAATGTATAATATAGGATGAATTCAATTTCTGAACACCCATAGTCCTTTCCTGTTTTCACCTTTCTTAGTCAACTTCCTTTCTTCTAACTTGTCCAAGAGGTCCTTTAAAGCATCATAAATTTAGATTTGCAAGAGACTTTTGAAGTCATCTAGTTTAACCCTTTCCTTTTAGAGGTGACAAAATTGAAGCCTAGGGAGGTTGTATTCCTCAGTTACTCTAAAATCTAGAACACTAAAGGATCTTAGAGGTCATCTAGTCTTACCCCCTCATTTTAAAGATGTAGAAACTGAGGCCCGGAGTGGTAAAGTGACTTGTCCAAGGTCACACAATAGTGAGTGGCAATGCCAGGCCATGCTCCTTGTATACAGATCATGATGGTGGCTGTTGTCTTGTCTTTTCTTACACAAGTCTTCCAGTTAAAGAAAAAAAAGACTCTCCATTTACAGGAATCTTGAAATCTTGAAAAGTCCAACACCCTTTAGAAAGTCATCCCTGGTAATGTCATTTCTTCTTTCCCTAACCACCTAACACATTTGACATTTGATCATATTCCATTTCACATTTTATTGTATGTCACATTACTTTTAATTTGTTCTATATATCTACATATACCGTATATCTATAATATATGATATATATGGATATATAGATACCCATGTATATATGATTTCTTGCCAACTAGGTCACAGGCTCCTAGAAGGTTGGGGCTATGCAATATTTTTTTTCTATTTCCAGTAATAGCTTATAGTATGTCATTTAAGCTTTAGATATCCAAAAAATACAGATCCAATTAAAACAATTGTAATCTTTTGAGGTTAATAAGTACCTAATTTTATTTTTTTGTGGAAGGAATGATGGATAGATTTAGGTAGTTAAATTTACCATTTGGGACTATTTTGATTGTGAAATAAAAGTTTTTGGAATTTTCAATGTGGTCAAATAGATTTTATCCTCTTCCGTTTACAGAGTATATACTTTCCAAGTATGTGTGTGTGTGTGTGTGTGTGTGTGTGTGTGTGTGTGTGTGTGTGTGTAGGGGAAATTACCCTTTCTTCTTCCTGCAGTTATGGAAGAACAAATTTCTCTCATCCCCATGTAAGCCAGTGGAGGAGGTCTCTGAATGCTTGAGTCAATACAATCTTTGAGAATAGATCCAGGGCAATAGGATACACATTATGAAAAGTGAAATAAAAATGGAAAATAGATTAATATCCTCCTAATTTCTAGGCTATTGATGCTTTGAACACTGGGCTATATTCTTACCCCTAACTTTACTGGACTCTCCACTGAAATCTTGTCTGATGTCTCTGTAAGTGTGGAGGTTCCTTCTCTACCCCAATTAATATTAATAATCATTCCTGGATGGAATTAAACATTCAAATGGGGGGCAATTTAATTAATCTGAGAGGATTAAAGCACTTTGATTATTGTATGAAAACAAGTGATGGCACACAAGAAACACTTTGATTGGCTAAGAGGACCAGGTCGGTCTTTGTAGAATGGACCAGCTTGATCTTTGTAGAAAAATAACAAGTTAGTCTAGTGGCGAGCTAAACTGTTGGTAGAGGGCTCCAGGCTCCAGGCTTCAGAGTGTTTTGAGAAGGTAAATTCTTGCTCCTATGACAGAGGTAATGTTATATGCCCTCATTGATTGTGTTATTAAAGAAACTGAGAGGAGTTAACATGTCTAGGAGCAGAGAAAGAGACATGACAAGGTGGACACACCCAGGAAGGTCAACATCAGGGACCATGATCCATCATGGCAGTGAAAAGTGCTGACTATAGATACAAAGGCAAGGACTCTTAGAAGAAAGCTACACCTGAGAGGAGATTCATGATGGCTCTTTAAAGGGAGAAAAGGACATCCAGGCAATAGGAATTGTACATAATCTGTTTATTACCCATGTTCTCTACATATATACTTCATTATCTTTGGAATTTAAGCTTGAGTGCATTCTCCCCAGAAACCTCATGAATGGTCCTTTTCATGCTCTAGGGCAGAGTGTCAAATTCCTGTGTGCCTAGAACCAGATTAAAATGTAATTGGAAAATGTTTAACAAAATAAATAAAAATACAATTTAATACAGTTAATGTTAATTTGTGGTTTTCTAAATCAATTTGTACCCTGAAGAAATCAATTTCTATTTGAGTATGACACCAGTGATCTAGATAATTCTGTAAGACTGTAAACTGGAGATAAAGTACTGAACTATACCTCAAGAAGGGAGTTTCTTCATCCAGAAGTGTCCTACACAGATGAAATTATAGGTCCACTTATATCCCATATCCCAAAGCTAGATACAAATGGGATACTTGTTGCAAGGTTAGCATGATTGTTTGGTGAAACATCAGGTTTTAAGTCCATGTTCCATATTTTTGTCAAGTGCTTAGCACAACTTTATGAAACAGGGTTTACTTATTACATGTGCGTAACTGGGCAAAGGATGAATCTTTGTATTTTTGGATAGGTCAGTCAGAGATTCTCTTAAGACACTCTTAACAAGTTAAGGTCAGAGATGTGGCCAATGTTCATAAACTCGACATTTATAGTCTGGGCATATTCCTCTCACAAGGAAGTCTTAAGGGAGGATATGAAAGCTATCTTCAAGTACCTAAATGAAAAGGAATTGAAAACTTCATCTTCACTGCCAAAGTTCAAATGAAAAATAATAAGTGAAAATTGGCAGAAAGACAAAGTTTGTTACATTGTGAAGAAAATCTTTGGTAATTAGAATTGTCTTATAATGTGACTGGTTGCTTTGGGAGATGGTGTACATTCTTCATCATGGAAGGTCTTCAAGAGAAAGTTTGATAAGCCCTTGATAGGAACAGAGGAGAGGGTATTTTCAGTCAGGAACATAGTAGACTAGATTGACTCTTGAGGCTGTCAGTGGCTCAGACATTCTGATTGAATGGCTTTCTAATGAACCTATGGTCCTGAAGTGCTTGTCTATAGGAAAAATTCTCAAATTTTCTTGGTCTATGCACTCTGGTGATGTAGAAGAAATCTTAGCCTGATATCCCCTCTTATCCAGTTCTGTCTTACCATTTAATTAGGATATACAAGAGTCTTCTTGGTGCACGCTAATCTGAAATTAGTATGATTAGCCAGGATATTTTACTGAGCTTTTTTAGGTAGACTGTTATTGCTTTTGATGTGATTTAAAAAAATATCTATTTTTTAAAAAATTAATTATGAATGGACCAGCCTGGTTTCCTTTGGGACCCAGTCACATGGATAAATGTTGGTCTTTCCAGATGGTCTGCTGTATCTTTAAAGCAAGGTTCTTAGCCTTTTTGTTTGCCATGGAGCCTCATAGGCCAGTGTGGTGATGCCAACAGACTCCACAGAATAACGTTTTTTAAATACATACAAATAAAGTACATTGGGTTATATAAATAAGAATGCTGCAACACAATCATAAAATTATTTTTTAAAACCAGTTCATGAGACCCAGGATAAGATTCCTAGTTTAGAGGATTCAGATGTTGACATGAGACTTCCTTCAATTTCCTGGATACTTCCACGAAATTTTAATGAAATAGATTGAGTTCTTCTGCAGAGGAAGGACAAAGAATTAAGGTCTAGAGAGAATAATGTGATTTGGTGCTATTTTAAGCAGGTTATCAATGTTGGTATGTGTGATGGCTTTTGATATATCACCCTGGGAGCATTTTGTAATACCAAATGACTTATAATTGGAATTAGGAAAATATTTATTGGACTAATCTTGCCTGTGTGGAAGCAAGCTTGGGATATTTTTCTCAATCTGCATGTTGGTTCTTAAAGCTTTTATTTATTTGTTCTTTGCTTAAGTTCTTTCAATAACAGGTGGCTTGCATATTAATAGATTTCTCCAAAGGCTAAATTTTTAATTGCTTGTCATAGTATTGGGCACATAGTAGGTGCTCAATAAATGCCCAATTATTTGACCTTCACTCACCTTGAATCTATATCCTATAGTAAATTGTCTTTTCACTATTTATATGGACCTGCTTTTATTAGTAGTAAATTCCATTTGTATATCTTCACTGAAATTCTTTGTCTTTTAGTAGCTCATTGAGTTGACAGAGTTTCATGTAAAACAAGCCACTCCTGGAAATAATGTGATAAGTCTATCATATGACATCCCAAACTTGTGACTGCTACTTTGTTTTTCTTTGTGAGTGAATTCACAAGCAGAGCCTTCTGATGGGAAATTTCTTGATTCAAAATATGGCTTGATGTCCTCTTCACCACTTAAAATATAATACATTTGTTTGTGATACAAGGGAAAATAATAATCACTGGCATTTATATAGAACTTTCAGGTTTGCAAAACACTTTTTAAATATTGTCTGATTTGATCCTCATAATAATCCGGGAAAGCAGTTACTTTCCAGAGGAGGAAGCTGAAATTAGGTAGGGTAAGTGACTTGTTCAGGGTCACACCGCTGTTAAGTATATGAGACTGGATTTGAATTTCGTTCTAGTAATCCATCTAGTAATGGCAGGACTGATCTTACCAATGTGTAAATTCTTATCAGATATGACAGTTTATTTTTTTATGGCTTAGGTGGAACTACTCTTTACTCAAGCAGAGATAGTATTAAGTGAAGTGTCACCTTTGTGGTGTAATGTGAAGGATCCCACTGAGTAGTTACCCTGTTCCCAAATTTCTTTTCTACCAGACTATTAGAGTGTCTGAAATTCTCACCATTAATTCCTTTGAGGTTATCCCAAAGGACATAACCTTTCCAGAATCCCCCTTCAAAAGCAATATTTCTCTGAAAAGGAAGATAGTGAAACCATTTTGTGACTTCATTATCTCTGTGGGTAATAGTCTCTAAAATGCAGTGTACTAACCTCAGGGTGCACACAAGATAATTCATTTATGTAAGAGAAGAAAATACTAGAACTGCAATTCACATTTTTTATCTAAAAATAAGAAAGATGAAGTTTTGCTAATATTTAGTATGCATATTGACAATAGTGCCCTCACTTTGTCTCTGAGATGATCATGTTTCAGGTTTCCTACATTGGTTATCCTGAGCGAAGTGTGGGAATTCCTAATGGAGAAGAGTTGATCGTAGTGCCCTCACTCATTGGCCCATTTTTATTATATGGAATTTTATCATAGTTTATGCCTGCTCAATTACATTACGTTACATTATTATATTATATTATATTATTTAATTTTTAACTCTACTAATCTTTATGAAATGGAAAACTGGTTTTAAAAGAAACCATAACTGAGTAGTATATTCACAAGAAAAATATAAGAGAATAATAAAGTGGAAGAAATGATTCTATTGCTAGTTAGAGTTCTTGATCAACCATATTATCAGGTAAAAATAAGGACAATCCACATCACATCAGACAGGAAGGTGGCCCCAAAGTTCAAAATTATCAAAGTTATATGAAATATGGATTTTTACATACTAGGAGTCATGATAAACCTTGCCTTAAGTGTGCAGTGTGTCTGGAGGCATTAGTTAATGAGGATATCAAGCCATTATGATGGGTAAGATATTTAAAAACATCAATTGTTACTGAAAACAATAAAAGTCACTTATCTGCACACTAAAATAAAAACTTGGAAACATTTTTAACCAATTGAAAAAATATTTCAAATGAAGAGTTTCAGCTTATTTTGAACCTAGCTGCTAAAAATATAAAAATATATTATCTTCCTATTAATTTGCAAGAGGAACTAATTGACATCAGAGAAGGTAAAAATTTACTAGCTAAATTTAAACCAAAAATTCTTCATATAATGGGTAGATGGTATTGATAAATAATGATCACGATTCAGTAAATGAAACATTTCTTCCAATTGCACATATATAGCTCTGTGAGTTTTTTTCTAATGCCAGAAAAACATAGTATTAAAATAAACTGACTTAGAACCAGATTATCAAATTGTTACATCATAAAGTATTAAACTAAGAACTTTAAAAAATGAAGCATATTTAAACAGATTGCTTTTTCAAAAATGTTATTTTTGCTACTAATATCTTAGTAAGAGGAAAAATGATTTTGGACTACTAATGAATATAGTAAAGTAAAATTACTTTAAAATACTGTTTTGATCTTTATCTTTTAATTTTTTGTGTACTTTTAATGTGCAATTGGTAGTAGACAATTAAGCACTAGTATGTGTATCCATATACAAGTGTATATACACCCATATGTGTATATGGATGAGTATTTATATGCACATAAATATGTATCAGGGACCAACATCAAAGTATGCATATGTAACTGATTAATAATATAAATATCCATTTTTTAGGTATTTTCTTAAAAACATTTTTTAAACTGATAGAGGTTCATGAAGTTTGGACACCAGTTGTACAGGGTGTTCCCAGGTTGGAAAATTGCCTTTACCAATGATGATTGAACCCTACTATGTCATTTGTAGTTTTAGAGAGTTTCTTGTAGCACTGACAAGTTAAGGAACTTACCTGGGGTGAGGGGTGTTCACACAGAGCCAGCACATGTCAGAGGCAGAACTTTAGCCCAGATCTCCCCAACACTGAGGAGGACTCTCTATCCAACATGCACATTAATTACCTCTTGGGGAATGAATAGAGCCTAGACTTGGATTTTAATATTCTTATGACATTCTTTTTACTTTATCACAAAGAATCCTAAACTTCATAAATACCAACCTCTCCATTCCCATCAACCCAAAATCTCCCTGAGTATCTATAGTTTTACTCTTGACTTCCTATGGAAATCCTCCTTTGCCCCTGCACCTTTGGACAAGTGACTATTGTGAGGGAGGAAGTTTCTTGAAGCCCAGAGATTAAAAATATTCATATATGGAGGCATGTAGGTAGCTCAATAGATAGAGCACTGGACTTGGAATCAGGAAAATATGAATTTAAATCTTGTTTTAGACAATTAATAACTGTATGTTTTTGTTCAAGCATTCAGTCATATCTGACTTTTCATAATTCTGTAGACCAAATTGTCCATGAGGTTTTCTTGGGAAAAATACTGGAGTGTTTGCATTTCCTTCTCCAGAGGATTAGGTCAAAGAGGGGTTAAGTGACTTGCCCAAGGTCATATAGCTAGTAAAGGTATGAGGACAGATTTAAACTCAGGGTTTCTGGATTCCAAGTCCAGCTCTCTAGCCACTGAGCCATGTAGCCAGCCCCCCCAAATGTATAACCTGGGACATGGCATTTAACATCTGCCTGCCTTAGTTTCCACATCTGTAATTTGGGATAATATTAGTATCTACTTTCCAGGGCTGTTGTGAATCAGATAATATGAGATAAAATTAGATAATATTTGTAAAGCACTTCACAAACCTTAAAGTACTCTATGAATGTGGCAGCTTCCCCCTTTCCATTTTCAATCTAGCTTTCCTTTAAGTAATTATTTTTTCCTTATTTTTAGATAATATAATATAAATAAAACTGAACCTCAGTGTAATGAATTTAATTTACTTTCTGCAGTAACTTCTTGATCCAAACTCTTTTGTGCTCTTTGATTAGAAGAACAAGGTGAGAAATGGAGGATGTGGGAAAATGCTTTTAAAATGAATGGTTTGAATACATCGGCTTCACCACAAGAAGTTTGTATGTCAGGCAGCAAAAGCTGGCATCTACGTGTCCTGGTTATCTGAGATGTGTTTGGATGTGGATGTAGTGAGAATATATGTAGATAATGTTGGTTGTTAGGTTTTGAGCTGTCAGGGAAAATCAGTAAGGTATCTGGAATGCCAGTGGAGGTTAGGGGAAACTCAAGGGAAGCCAAAAGATAGAAATGGAAACAGGTAGGTGAAACAGTACCAAAGATACAAATTGTCTTCAGTTAGCCCTAAATATAGGCCACTTTGTCTAACTTCATTCTAGGAATCTGTGATTGGAATAAGAATAAGAATTTCTTGCTGTTATGGCAGTTAGAAATAATGTCTTAGCTATGGAAGCCAGTGAGTGCTGCTCAGCCTCCTTGTGAGGAGAGGAGATGATGACCCAAAGGAACTGATATTAAGGACAAGGAAATACCCATTGAAAAAATGGAAATAAGCCCTTCAAGGAACAACCAAGGGGTGAAAAGGAACTGAAGATGCCAAGGGGTGTCCTAACCTTGATTTTTTTTGTGGGGAAGAGGCAATCAGGGTTAAGTGACTTGCCCAGGGTCACATGGGTAGTAAGTTTCATGTGTCTAAAGCGGACATATTTGAACTCAGGTCCTCCTGATTCCAGTCCTCACTGTGCCAACTAGCCTTCCTTGATATTAACAATCAGTGTGCTGTCAAACAAAATAATCTCTTGTTCCATATTTTAAAGATCTTGTATACTTTAATTTTTAAGCTTTTTGCTTTTATTTTATACCATAATCCTTTCCCAATATTCCCTCCTGCTATACTATTCCCTCTTATTATAAATTCCCTCTTATAACAAAGACATACTAATATGGCAACTGGGTTTGATAGTGTTTGAAACATTAATCAATAGTAATTCGTCACTTTTCTATCGAGATGAGGAGTGTGTGCATTTTATCACAGATCAGAAATTATTCTTTACAGACATGGGAGCCATTTCTGTAACAGCTGTCTGTACAGAGTAAAAGACCAGAAGAAACACAAAATTAGAAGAATTAAAATGAGAAAAAACATATGACATGTAAAACTGCCCTGTCTTACCTAAACAAGCTTTTGATATCGAAAAGTGAAAAGTGAATGGAGAAATGGACATTGATACTGACGATAATAATTCACCTTATGTAAAGCAATTGCCAAAACAGAGACCAAAGTTAGGTATGGGAGATGTGGGCAGCACAGGTTTAGAATATAAATTCATTAGTAAAGTTTTATTGTATTGAGTCATACAGCATCAAGAAACAGTGTTGAGAAAAACAATTTTAAAGAAAATTTGGTGAAAAATTAAATGGAGCAAAGTCCTACTAAAGGCATTTAAGAAAATAAATGAGCAAAAAACAGATGTGTTAAGATTTTTATAGTATACTTTTCATTTTGGGGTTAATATGACAAAAATGGTGATATACTTAAGTTAATTTATAGATTTGGTGCCATAGGAAGTACATTAATAAGTGATTATTTTATATATTTAGACAAAATAATAAAAATTAGCTGAAAATTAGTTAACAATCTTAAGGGAAATAATGAAAAAATAGGAATAAAGGTGATCTAAAGCAGTACTCAATCTCAAATTATACTATAAATCAATAATCATTAAAATAACTTGATGCTGATTTAAAAATAGAAAAGTTGACCAGTGGAACAGATTAGGTAAATAATACCTAGAAGCAATTGAACATAGTAATATAAAAACAATATAGAGTTTAAAAAGCCCAGTGACACTTTTAGGACATGAATTGGTAAAAATCTGAGAAAATTTGAAAATAGTCTAGTAGAAATCAGGTTTAGATCAACACTTTATGTTATATACATTAATAAATTCTAAAATAATAATGTTTGTATTTATAATAAGTAATAGCTAGCAGTTATATAGCACATTAAGTTACAAAAATCCCCTCATCTGATTCTTACTTATTCTAACTCTGAGGGAGGTGCTATGATTGTTCAGTTTTACCAAAAAAACTTAGAGGCTAAATGACTTGTCCAAGGTCACACAACTAGTTATTCTTACTATTTATTCTTTGTTTTTGAAGAGTACCAATAACATCATGGGGGTGATGTCTTGACTTATATATGAGTTGGATTTAAATGAGGTGGAGTGACACGAAGTTATCAGCCTCACTCTCTCAGCTTCTGAGGTCACATATCTTCCTGGCTTCAGGTTGAATGTTTTACCCACTGCACCCACTAGCTGGGTATGTGACCTAGATATAAATTTTAGTCAGAAAAAATTGGGTAGAAAAAAGACAGAAGATAATTTTCACAACTGTTAATATAGAGAATTCATACTTGTACATGAGATAGAGATGAATATAAAAGGAAATGAATAATTTTGATTATATAAAATTTAAAAAAATTCTGCACAAGCAAAAAAATGCATGTAGAATCAGAAGGGGAAATAATGGAGAAATGACCTTTACTGTACATTTCTCTGATAAAGATCTGATATCCAAAATAGACAAAGACCATACAAATATATTAAAATAAGAGCCATTCTCCAATACAAAGTATAAGAATAAATAGTTCTCTAATGAAGAAATGCAAGTTATCAATAACCACAGGAAAAAATACTTTGTTATTAACTTTCCCCCTCTTAGTAATATTTATTTTTTCCAAATACAAATAAAGATAGTTTTCAAGTCACTTTTGTAAGATTTTGAGTTCCGAATTCTTTTCTCCATCCTTCCCTCCTCTCCTCCCCCTTCCCCAAGACACCATACAATCTGCTATAGTCTATACATATACAATTATATTAAACATATTTACACATTAATCATGTTGTCAAAGAGGAATAAGAACAAAAGGGAAAAGCCACAAGAAAGAAAAAAAAAGAAAAAGATAGAGAAAATAGTATGTTGTGATCTGTATTCAGACTCCATAGGTCTTTTTCTCAATGTGGATAGCATTTTCTACGTTGAGTCTTTTGGAACTGTCTTAGATCATTGCATTGTTGAGAAGAGTTAAGTCTATCAAAGTTGGTCATTGCATCATGTTGCACTTACTGTGTGCAGTGTTCTCCTGGTTCTGCTCACTTTACTGAGCATCAGTTCATGTATGTCTTTCCAGGTTTTTCTGAAATCCATCTGCTCGTCATTTCTTGTAGCGTAATAGTACTCCATTATATTCATATACAACAACTTGTTCAGTCATTCCCCAGTTGATGGGCATCCTCTCAATTTTCAAGTCATTAATAGTAGAGAAGTATAAGCATTTCTGAGGTATTTTCTCACATTCATAATAATTGGCAAAGATAACAAAAGCAGAAAGTAGCATTTATTGGTGGATTTGTGGGACAACAGGCAACTAGGTGCACTGTTGGTAGAGCTATGAATTAGTCATTTGAAAAATATTTTGGAACTACATTGGCTCTTCTTCCTCCACTTTTCAAGGCACTAGACTTATTAGTGATAGTACTATTAAACAGGCACATCACAAGGTCAAGGAAAGAAGGGAAAGAGCTACTTGGATAAGTATATTTACAGAGCTTTTATTATGGAAAACAACTGTATACAAAATCGATGCCTAGGAGCGATAGAATACCAGACAAATCGAAATAAAATTCTATGGGATTTTGTCATACTACAAGAAATAAAGAATCTGACAGATTTAGAAAAAAAATGAAGATATTTTATGAATTAATGCAGAATGAAATGCACAGGAATAGGAAAATAATTTAATTAATGGCCAAAGATAATGTGAGGGGAATCAACTTTGAAAGACCTCAAGAAATGGATTTCCCCTTCTGGGGAAAAAAGTGATAAACTAGAAGATGAGGTTCTTAACCTCTTTTTCTGTCATGTACCACCTTGACAATCTGGTGAAGCCCATGGAGCCCTCCTCAGAATGACATTTAAATATGTGTAAAATAAAATATAGATGACTATTAAGGAAGTCAATAATATCAAAATATTTTATAAAACAGTTCACACATGTGGCTAAGAACCCTGGAATTAGAGTTAGGAAACTCTAAACATTTCTAATATGATAAATACCTTGATTTGTTTTGACAGATAATACTTTGATTATTTTTACAAGGGAGGACTTCTCTTTGGAGGAAGGGGAGAGGTAAGTTAACAAATAGTAGTATAAGAAAAAGGTCATTAGTAATATAAAGATGTTGTCCAGAAGAGAGATGGAGGGGAAGAGCAGACTGGGTAAAATGTAGAATAATTTGTTACCATTGATTAAGTAGAGGGTATGTTAAAAACTATTGAAGTTTGAAATTGCCCTGATTTTTGGAACACTATATGTGTGTATACATTTGTGTATTTATATGTATAATACATGTGTGTACATGCACATGTATGTATACATGTATAATACATGTATATACACACATACATACTATGTGATAGAAGTTTACAATTCTCTGGTTTTCTCTGTTCTTTGTGTCTTGAGATGTTGATGACTGTTGAATGCACACATTAACAAAAAGCTATGTAAAGATTTTTGTAAGAAACTCTTTTTATTGTCAGTGAAAGTGGAGTATGTGCTGTATGAAGAATTAGAAATGACCCAATGACCCTAAAGAAAACAAAGACGAGAATGGCAGCTGGACCACGAATGCTTAGGTTTCAGCCCATTGTATAATGAATCACTTCCTGTTGAACTATACTGCATTTCACCAGTTAGTGAAATAGCCATAATATTGCTATTTGTGCAGTGAAGCAAATTTGTTATTTAAGCATTGGCACTTAAAGTTCTATAATATTATAAAAATAAACAATCTCATTGTTGTAAATGCAGTTGGGATAGCAGCTTTCAACAGCTTTGGTACAGCACTCTATACAATGAACACCATGAATGTTTTGAAAAAAAATGTTGTGATGGACATTAGTACATTATAGCAGTATCAATTTTTCACTCAGAAGATTAAAAATATACTTTTATATTTACTGTTAATAAAATGAAAAGATTTAAAGCAAGTGCTCATGAGCTTCCCATGTGGAGCATTATGTATAGGACTCTATAGAATTCAACATTTTGCTCTTTATAAAACATATATATATATATGCATATATTTATATATATACATAAGGAACATACATAAAAATGTATGCACACATAAAATACACATACATATGTACATACACTAGTAACACATGTATGTGTATATACACAAGCATATATATGTATATGGGTGTATATATTATGTATATACAGGTCTATTGGGAAAATCAGTGCTACTTGCTGAAGGGAAAAAAAAAAAACAGGAGAAAATGTAAATCGTTTCTCCAGAGCTGGATTTTTCTTTTTCGTTCTGACATCTGATTTCATTAGCATAAAGGTTCTTTTTGCCAACGATGATCTCTGGTATATGACAACTTCTGCTCAGGAGTCACTTGGATCAAGAAGGAGTTAAATGTCACAGAGCCGCTCTGTGTCCAAGGAGGGCCAGAAGCCAGGTCTTCCTGACTCCAAAGTTGGCTCTATAATCATTATCTCTCTCTGCCTCTCATGAACAGTAGGATTCCACAATGTCCTTTCTAAACTTAGTTTAAAACTTAAAAAATATTTTTTTACCTATTCCCCTAATGCTGGATTTAATTTCACACAGTGGAAAAACGCATTTAGCAAGATTTCCTGGCAATCTTTTGGATGTGGGAAACATCTATTACACAATTTCATTGACTGATGGAATGAGTACATTTTTATTGAATTCCTAATATGTGCAGGAACCTTTATGACGGCTGATTTCCCTGGATAAGACTATAATCTCTTTGAGATCCGGCTCTAATTCACTTTTGCCTTTGTATTCCCACATAGTAGGCACATGCTAGCCACATAGAAGATGTTTAAACTATCCTTATTTCATTAATTGATTCATTTTGTGGGTCTGTGGATGAATAGATCTATCACCCCTTTTATTTCCTTCTATATATCTCCCTTGAAGTTACATTGGACAACATTTCTTAATATAGGGGTGTTACTCTTTGGATGAGGGTAGATCTGGGTAAACTAGTGGCATCTTCTATCATTCATTTCAGAATTTTGCAATCCATTTTGCCTGAACCCAGTACCATTGGTTGAAAGAACAGACTGTTTTGGTCAATATCATCTTTTCTTTATAAAATGGTCCAAAGATGTGCCTCTTCCTGGGGGCAATAGATCATCGGCTATTTGCTCTGTGAAACTTTGGAAAATTGATTCTGTGCGGTAAGGGTGCTGTTGTTTGGGTAGGTATTTAAGTTATGTAAAATAATAAGAGCTTTTTGTTTTGAAGACATACATGGGCAAGAAATGTAGTCATCAAAATGCTGTCAGCATGGAGGCAATGTCTATAATTTGATGCAGAAAGAATAAAAAATGTATATTAAGTGTAATTGCTAGAAAGTTGTGTGTGATAATTTAGTCTTTTTAATTTTCTTTTTGTAACACTTGAAGGTTATATGGATGGGGGGGGGGAAGTCTCACACCTGCTGCCTTTGAGATGAAATCCTGAAATGGAGAATTGTGATGCTGACTAGTGTGATGTGAAAACAACCAAGCCTCAAACTGTCATAAAAATAGAAAGAGGGGAAATAATCATTACAATTTTTCCTCTCTCTCTCCAAGTTAGAGAGCAGCATTGTACAGCAAAGAAAGGAAACACTTGTAGTTCTTATTATGGCTAGCAACAAATTAGGAAAGCAAAAAAAAAAAAAATAACCACGAGGGATAATTGACTGAAAAACAAATGTCAGTAAAAGTAAACACATTGGATTCTACTGAACCTATTTGCAAAAATGTCAGAGGAGTTGAGTTGTTTTCCTTCCTAATATTTGTGCTGGTATAAAGGGACTGCAGTTTAATTAAATTTCCCCACAGAGACCGGGCATTCCACTAGATGTCACTTTGAGACCTTGCTAAAATGAAGGACAACATTCTGATTAAAGAAGGCATCTCCTCCCTTGCTGCTTGAGTTCTGAGAAGTCGTCCCTTCCCCCAAACTGCCACCCCTGCTAAATTGTCTGCTGCGAATGATGCATCCGATGGTAAGGGAATACTGTAAGAGCTCACTCCTGGCTCTATCAGTGAGTATATGCTTTGGAAAATTCACTTTAATTCTGTGGTCTCAGTTTCCTCAACTGCAAAATGGAGAAGGGAGTCTGGAATTCTTCCAGCTCCATTACATACATACACACACACACACACACACATGCATATGTATATATATATATATATATATATACATACATATATACATAATATATACATGCCATGTGAGGTAGCTAGATAGCTCAGGGAATAAAGCCCTAGACGGCTTGACCTCAGACACTTAACTAGCTGTGTGACCCTGGGCAAGTCACTTAACTCTGTTTACCTTAATCTTATTGGAGAAGGAAATGGAAAACTATCGTTTGCCCAGAAAACCCCATACAGGCTCACGAAGAGTCAGAAATGACTGAATAAAAACAACTGAAAAATAGTAGCATGTGGCATAAGGACAAATGAAATTAATCTGAGTTGAATACAGGCATCTGATAAGGGAAAGGGGAGGCCCTTTGGACACTTCAGTAGCGGTAGTAGAAGAAGAGGAGGAGGCAGCCGAGGTCGCAGTAACAGTAGTAGATGTGCTAGTAGAAGCAGCAGCAGTAGTGGTAGTAGTAGTGGTAATAACTAGTGTTTATATAATACTTAGAGTTTGCTTAGTGTTTTATATATGTTATTTGATTCTCACAATAACTATGTTGGGATTTATTATTATACCCATTTCACAGGTGGCAAAATAGATTAAATGAA